>PVIW01002199.1:97736-234247 GCA_004026585.1 Noctilio leporinus
CCCCGCATCCTCGCCAACACTTGTTTGTTGATTTGCTGATGATTGCCATTCTGACAGGTGTGAGGTGGTATCTTAATGCAGTTTTAATTTGCATCTCTCTGATGACTAGTGATGTTGAGCATTCTTTCATATGCCTCTGGGCCCTTTGTATATCTTCCTCAGTGAGTTGTCTGTTCAGGTCCTTTGCCCATTTTTTAATACAATTGCCTTTTTAAGGTTTATTTTTGTCTCTGTGTATACATGATACATATATAGGGTCACATTTTTGGAAAACTTGTAAGCTGAAATGATGTAAGTTGAATTTTACTTTGCAGCATAGATAAGTGAGAAACAGGAGGTTTATAGTCTTTTGACAAAGAGCTCATGATGTCTAGCTCTTTGTGGAAATAGCCCAAATATATTGAATCAACTCTTAAGTTATTTTATAGTGTAGAGTTTTGTAGTGTGTTAATAAGGGCAGTATTACAATTACTTACATAAAATATCATTTATACATTATCATAGAATATAATAATTTCACTTTTAATACAAAGTGGTTTCATTGCTTTTTTATCATGTCTGTTTAGGAAACTCCTTCAGCCATTTCTTTTCTTTTTTTTTTTTTTTAAGATTTTGTTTATTATTTTTAGAGGGAGGGGAAGGGAGAGAGGCAGAGAGGGAGAGAAACATCAATGTATGGTTGCCTTTCACCTGCCTCCAGCTACGAACCTGGCTGGAGACCTGGCTTGCAACCTGGTTATGTGCTCTGACTGGGTAATCGAACCAGCAACCTTTGGGTTTGCAGGCCGGCACCTTATGTACTGTGCCACCAGCCAGGGCCTTCAGCCATTTCTTTAAGGTAGGTCTGCTAACAACAAACTCTTTTTCTTTATATGGAAGTCTTATTTTCCTTTTAGTTCTGAAGGATATTGTTGCTGGATATAGAATTCTGAATTGATTGTTCTTTGCTTTCAGGACTTGGGAAACATTGTTCCATTTCTGCTTCTGTAGTTTCTGCAGAGAAAAATGCTATCAGTACATTGAATTGTTTTGCCCTTACATATAAAGGCATTATTTCTCTCTTGCTACTTCCAGAGTCTTTCCCTTTGACTTTTAATTTTCAAGGAATTTGATTGTGATGTGTCTTGACAGGGTTTTCACTGAGTTTATCTTCTTTGGGATTCACTCAGCTTTTTAAATATGTAGTTTATGTCTTTTTTCAAATTTAGGAAGTTTTCACTCATTATTTCTTTGATAGCTTTTTCAGGCCCACTCTCTTTCTCCTTTTCTTCCAGAACTTGGATAACGCAATATTAGATTTTTTTACAGTATTACAGGTACTTGAGACTAATCTTTTTATAGTTTCACAGGGGTTTGAGACACATTTAAAATATTTTTTTATTGTTCAGATAAAGGTTTCTGTTATTCTTATTTTCAGGGTCACTGATCTTTCCCCTGTAATCTTCATTCATGCTAGTTAGCCCATGTAGTGGGTTTTAATTTTGGTTCTTGTATTTGAGCTGGAATCCTTTTGCTGAGACTTTTTTCTCATTTATTTTAGGTATTGATAATTACTTTCTAAGTGTTTCTATGATGGCCACTTTACAATCTTTGTCAAATATGTTCAACATTTGTGTCTTCTCTTGAACTGACACTTATTTCTCATCCAGGTTGAAATTTTTTTAGTTGTCTGACTAGTGATAAATCTCCTGTTTTAACAGACTCCCTCTGATTCCATGCTAATAGGGGAAAAAAGGGTACACTCCCTTGTTACTTGCAGGTAGGGTCTGGAGCCCAAGTTCCTCATCCTACCTTTACATATTTACAACCTGGGATGAAGTGGAGGGTTCCTTATTACCACCGGTACAGTTGAAGTTCATGCTCCCTCTAAGCTTCTGTGGACACGTGCTTGGTTGGGAGGGGGTGGGTGGGGCACTTTGTTATTTCCATGTGGCTTCCACTGATAGGGGAAGTCGGGAGGCTGCCTTCAACATTGGGCTGTGATGAAAGTCCATGCTGCCCACCAGGTCTTCTTTGACACCACCGTGGTGGAGGGAAGGGAGTGTGCCTTGTTACACCATCTGAGGTTAGAAATGAAGGCTTCTGTTTCAGACTTTGATGATGAGAGAGGAGGCAGGGGAACAGCTTATTTTCTGTGGTGTTTGGTTATTAATACAGTGTTGTTAGTGTCTAAACTTTTTATGTTTTAGAATGGTGCCCATTTCCTGATCCTTTACCTAGAGAAGGACATTCTTTTCTTGGGGCTTTTTCTTAGCATTTGCCTGCTCAGACCAGGATGTATTAGGCAAAAAATAAATAAATAAATCTAGGGAATTAACCACCATGTCCTTAATTCCTGGGGTCCCTAGCTAGTCTGCTTTCTCATCACATTTCAGTGTCTTATCTTTGTCTTACACATAACATATTTACTTGTATTTAGCAGGAGGAAAAAGGGGAAATGCGTCTCCTTCTAGAAATTGAAGTATTAGATATTTTAAAGAGTATAATATTGTGTGTGTGTGGCTTTAAGGTTGTAAGTGATAATAATTCTTTTTTAACCACTCTAAATGCTGTTGTTTTGTTTTGTTTTAATTTCCTTTTAAGGGGCCTTCCCCCTTACTTATGTCTGTATTCTTCCAAGTATATATTATTTGAAGTAGAGGAATCCTAGAAGTTGAAGTTTATTGCCTTCTCTATTTTATTTATTATTATTATTTTTTAAAGGTTTTATTTATTATTTTCACAGAGAGGGGAAAGGAGAGAGGCAGAGAGGGAGAGAAACATCAATGTATGTTGGAACCAGCCACCTGGGGTTTGCAAGCCGGTGCCTAGCCTTCTCTATTTTAGACATCCTTAGTTTCTTTATGTAGTAACCTGAAATTGCCTAAAATCTATATATTAATATCTGTTGATTTTACCTAGTCTTGATTATGCTACTTTTTGCTTGTTTATATTCTGTAGACACATCATTGTGCATTTTGAACGCACTAAGAGTGTAGTACTTGAACTCTTCAGATCTTTGTCATATGTACTGCTGCCCAGGCAAAGTACTTTCTTTTCTTACTGTGCACTTAATTGTTTTGTTTCTTTTCATAGGGTAAGAAACAAAAAAATTTACTATATATAAAATTAACTAAATTTGCAGGTTTCTTTTTTTGTGGTTTACCTTTAAGTTGTAAAAACACATGCATGTGCAGTGCCATACATTTAGAAGTCCCAGAAAAGAAAAGGGAAAAAAAATCACCTCATTTTATCCTTGAAAGACAATACTGTTAACATTTTAATGTAAGTTTTTAATTTTGTACATTTCCTTCTCCTTTTTCCTTTTCAACATATCTTGGGATCCCTCCCGCAGCACCCCCCCCCCCCCAACAGCCTTAATTCAGGTCCACGGGTCCTACACATAAGTTTCCTTTGACTTTAAGTTATATTTTTCTGGGAGTTTATTCATTTCATTATGTTTTCAAATATAATGGCATAAATTTGCTTGTGACATTCTTTTATCTTTTTTTGTTGTTGTTCCTGTAACTATACTTCTGTTCCCTTATTCATAATATTTTTGTTTCTTCTTCCTTTTTGGGGGACTGTCTTATCAGTAGTTTGTCATTAAGCTTTTTGTTGTTGAATAGAACCAACTTTTTGTTTTGATTATATTCTTCATACTGTTTTTATTTTGTGTTATTGATTTCTGCTTTTATCTTTTTATATTTCTTTGCTGCTTCAGCAATGTAGTACATAGTTTGTTGTTTTGTTTTATTTTCCACCTTCTGGGGATCAGCTATGGCCCCAAATACCATTAGCAACAGAGAACTGTTTTTCAGCTCTAGGTTTCTGGAGTTCCTCATTCGGAGTTGGGCATATCACTCTTTATTCTATCTCTTCCTGTTCCCTCACAGACTACCTTGTTCTGCTAGAAGATTCCCTGCATTCCCCCAATACTCTGGGTTTTAATATGTGATATTTTTATTCTGATTTAGCTCAAAATCTTTTCTAATTTCTATTATCATTTCTTCTTTGACCCATGATTTAGTGTTCTTAATTTTGTGACTATATATGGTTTTCCTAGTCATGTTTTTGTCATTAGAGTTTAATTCACTTGCATTATAGTGAAAGTGTTCTGTATATCAATGTGTATATACTGTAGTTGTTAAGTATAGTTTTTTCATAATTTCTTAGATGAGACTTTTTAATTTTGATGTCTGTTTCTTCTGTATCTCTGTTGAATTTGGTGTAATCACGTTAAATTTAGCCATTCTGATAGGTATGTTGTCATATGTCATTTTCATTTTAATTTGAATTACCTTGTTGGCTAGTGATGTTGAGCATTTTTTCATGTGCTTGCTTGTACTTATGCTTTTGATTGAAATGTCTCTCATGATTTTTGCCTATATTCTAATTAGATTCTATGCTTTTTTATAGCTATGTTTTCAGAGTTCTCTAGATATTCTAGACACTAGTCCTTTGCTCATTGTGTGGTTCAAAACATTTTGTCCTATTCTGTACTTTGTCTTTTCATCCTTAACAGGATCTTTACAAAGTAAAATTTCTACTTTGAATGAAGTCTGATTTATAATATTAAGTCTGAGAACTGCCTAGCCTTAACTCTGGAAAATTTTCTCCTGTGATTAAAAATTAAGTTATAAATTAAGTTTTATATTTTTATATTCATGATCCATATTAAATTAAGTATTTTTTAAGGTGAGAGATTTAGATGAGGATTTTTTTATTCCCTATGATGTCCAGTTGTTCTATCACCATTTGTTGAATAGACTTATCGTTCCTTCATTGAGTTGCTTTTAAAAGTGTTTATCTATTTGGGAAGAATTGACATCTTTACTAGATTGAGTCTTCTAATGTAAGAACATGTTATGTCTACATTTATTTAGGTTTTTTTTTTTTTTTTTTTATTCCACTGTGATCAGAGAACACACTCTACAGTTTCTTTCTACATTTCAGTTCTTTTAAATTTGTTGAATCTTGTTTTATGGCCCAGGATGTGTTGTGCCTTGGTTATATGTTCCGTGGGCATTTGATGAGAATATGTATTTTGTCCTTTGGTTGGAATGTTTTATAAATGTTGACTATTAGATCCTTTTGGTTGATGGGATTGTTGGTTTTTTTAATGCCCTTGCTGATTTTCTGTGTAGTTGTTCTAGCAATTGTTGAGAGCGAGAGAGAACTCTCCTAATTATAACTTTAGATTTATTTAATTTCTTTTTCAGTTACATCAGTTTTGACTTCACACATTTTTTAGCCTTGTTGTTTGGTTCATACACATTTAGGATTGTTATGCCCTCTTGGGGATGGACCTTCCTTTTTATCATTATGTAATGTTTTTCTCTGTCTCTTGATAAAGTTATCTGATTAATTTTTTAAATTAACTTTTTTGATTAATAGTTGCATAGTATATTTTCTCCACTCTTTTATTTTCATGTAAAATCGTTTACATGGAATACATTTTATATACAAATTTATTTAACAAAATTTAATGTTGTATTTGACATAATTATATGTGTGTATGTATTATAAGTTTTATAGAGACAGCATATAGTTGGGTCATGTTTTTAAATCTACTCTGACAATGTCTGTCTCTTAATTGGTTTATTTCCACCATTTGTATTTAATGTAATAATTAATATGTTAGAGCTTAAGTCTGCCACTTTATTTTGTGTTTTCTGTTCTGTTTCCATTTTCTGTTGTCTTTTACTTGTCTTCTCATGCATTCCTTGAGCATTTTAAAAAATTCTATTTTCATTTATCTATAGTGAATAGTCATAGTATTTTATTTTTTGTGATACCTTTTTTAGTGGTTCCTCTGAGCATTACATTAGATATGTCAACCTGGCAGAGCCTACTAGTGTCATTATCTTACCAGTTAAATTGAAATGTAGAAACTTGATCTTTTATGTCCCCCTGTCTTCCCTCGTTTGTAACATAATATATCCTCTACTTACAGTTGTTAACCACATCAGTAGCCTTTTAATTTTTATTTCTACTGACAACCGTTTAGTAAAAACTCAACAGGAGAAAAGTGTATTGTATTTAGGCACATTTTGCTTACCATACTTTCTTCCTTCCTCCCTTTTTGATGTTCTATAAAGTTCTTTCTTTGATGATTATTTCCTTGATGTTTAGAAAATTTTTTTAGGGTAGTTCTGCTGGAGACCAAATCTTTTCGTTTTCCTTCATCTAAGAACATCTTGAATTCTGCTTGACTTAAAAGTCATTCCTAGGTCAACCCTAAAGGACATTTTTGGGGAGTTACAGTATTCTGGGCCCAGTGTTATTTTCTGTAAATAGCTGAAAAGTATTGTACAACTTCCTTCTGGTCTCTGATAAGAAAATTGTTGCAATTTTCATTCTTTTTTAACTTTTTTCCTTCTCTGTGTCTTATTTTTGATAGTTTCTTTTGCTTTGTCTTTAAGAGTTCATTGCTTCTTCAGTAACACCTAATTTGTTCATCCCATCCATTATGTATTTCATTCCAGATATTGTACTTCTCATTCCGAGAAATTTGAGTTGGGTGTTTTTTGTATCTTCTATGTTTTTCCCTACCGCAGCCTTTTTCTATCTTCTTGAAATACAGAATACAGTTACAAACTTGTTATGTCCTTGTCTACTAATTCTGTCATCTGTATTATTTCTGGTTTGGTTTTCATTGATTGATTTTTTCTCCATGTTACAGGGTCATAGTTTCCAGGTGTTCATTTATTTTTGTTTGTTTATTTTTGCATGCCTATTTATTTTTGATTGGATGGCATTTTGAATTTTATCTACCTTGGTCGCTGCTGGATACTTTTTTTCCCATAAATATTATGGAGCTTTGTCTTAGATGCAGTTTATTTTATAAATAGTTTGATCCTTTTGAGGCTAATTTACTTCACAGTGTGATTCTTTTGAAGCTTGCTTTTAAGCTTTTAAACTTCATACCAGAGTAGCCTTTAGGCTAGGCCTAATTCGGTCCCACTATTGAGACAGTACTCTTCCCAGGACTCTCATCTGATGGATGCCCTGTGTTAATATTATGAGATACTTATTTTCCACTCTGGCTGGTGGAACTGAAGTGAGATCCAGGGATTCTTTCCTAGGGTTCTTGACGCAAGCACTGAGAGTTTCTTCACATGCATATGCAGATGAGTACTCAGCTCAAAGAAGGACCACTCTACAGATCTCTGGATCTTGCTATTGAGTTGGCTAAAAAACTCACTGTTTTTTTTCCATAAAATAAAAGCATTTTTCATTTTCATCAATAGTTTTATTGATTGAGATATTTTGAGCATATCGGCTCTCTGCTATGTGGTGGAATGTCGATTATTCTCAATGTCTTGATTTAATCACTATCAGCTTCAGCCAGGGGCTACCCAATTGTGGAGCATCATCCATCAAGAAATCTCTAGCAAGAATCTTTGCAAACCGCTTTTGACACAATCAGTTAGCCACAGCACCTTTCCATGCACTGGACAAATACTTCTTTGCTATTCAATTATGCTGAAAATGTTGCATATTTTCTTCTGTCTTCAGTATGTAAGTGGCTACATAAAAGTTCACCAATTTTAATGTTTTATTTTTTTTAAATGCACTCTGATATGACAGCTGTCACAATACAGTCTTAAAATTATTTTGAATAAAGTTAAAGACAACTAAGTGCTACTAGAGCCACGTTATAGACAAGCGTTTTGGCCAACTCAATATTTGTACAGCTTCTCTTAAGCATTCTGCGCTGTAATCTAGATGAATTGGCCTCCTTGAACTTCCCACCTTATCTCTTAAACTCAGGAGGATTGCTAGACTCTACCTGGCTTTTCCCCCTCAACACTGCAGCCTGGAATGTGGCTTACCTTGTTTGTTTATGCTTTCACAGGTATCACTGTCCTTTGTTGCCTATTGTTTAATATTTGAAAACTTGTCTTATATACTTTATCTAGATTTTTAGTTGTTTAAGGTGAGGAGGGTAAATGGAGTCTGCTATTTCATCGTGGATCATAGTGGAAATTTTTTTTCGAGATAGGCAATACATAAGTAAAATATAAACAGGTATACCAGATAGTTATAAGTACTGTGTAAAAACCTGAAGCAAGAAAAGGAAATGACGAATACTAAGAAGTTTGTGATTTTATGTAGAAAGGTGTGAGAAGGACTAGATTGAGTAAGTGACTGTTACTCTGATTATCTTGTGTTATATAACAGTTTGCCCCCAAATGTAGTGAAATTTGCTCACAGATGTTAATTTAAGCAAGTTGGTCTAGGGCAGCTTGTTTCTGCTCTGCAAGGTGTCATTTGGGCAGCTGAGAGGCTGTCAGCTGGAACCATATAAATGCTTTCTCACGCCCAAGTGTGGTGGTTGGTGCTGGTTGCCGGCCATGATCTCATTTGGGCTGTGGCTGGAACATCTACACATGACTTCCCGTGTGGGTACTTGGCTTCCACACAGCTTAGTGGCCAGGTTCTCATTGCTATGTGAGATGATGGATGTTAACTAAACTTATAGTGGTAATAATAATACAATTTTGTAGTCAATTATATCTCAGTACAACTGGAAAAATATTCTGTAACTTAGAACTTTTGATTCGTATATAGATCTTAAGCTATCACTTTTTGAAACTGATTGTTTTTCATGTTAATATTATTCTTTATAACTTTAGTGCACATTTTCAGTAACCTTATCAGAATAATTATAAAAGTAATTTATAAATAAAATTTTAGAATACTTTGTAAAAGATATCTTTAGGTTAATTGTTCTCATTTCACTGTTTAACCTCTGTATTTTAAGGAAATTATTTGTAATTCATTTTGTTCTCTATATACCATAGGATGTGTTTTGGAGATGCAGACAAAATATCTTTGATGAAATGAAGAAGAAATTTTTACAGGTAGACTGCTGATGTAATTGCTTTAGTGTGATAATCAGCAGAGCAAGTAACAGCATGTTAGTATTTTTATTTAATAACAAGGCATGTATTAAGTTTTATGCTTGTTTGACTATATTTCTACCCAATTTTAATAATAAGAAAGTCACCTTAAATATGTGTTTAGTAGTCCTTGTTTTTTAGCAAGTGTGTAAGGGGGAAAACTGATATAAAAAAACAAAGAACACTTTGTTTTGACTTTTGAGTATATTGTCTTTTATTTTAGAGACATACTTATTTTTTGAAATATTAATAGTTCTGGGATTAAGTCATTTAATACTTTACAGAGGCAAAACCCATAAATATTATTTGAAGACTTAAATAAAACTTATTAACTTTCTGGCAGCCTGCTGTATACTACAAACCTAAATTTTCCTGTAATGTATCACCTTATTCTAACTTTTACTTAATACTTCAATATTCTCAGGTCCTTTCAACTCTCATGTATTTTCCCCAGTGTTCTTTCCAAGAGACCTGTGGGAAGATACCACCTAGGTATCTTCTAAATCATCATATCAGGGTTTGCTTAGATGGTTGGAGTGGTGGTGGGAGGAACTTAAAATAATCTTTTTTTCCAAATTAGTTAGGATTGCCACCACTACCCCAGGAATTGTCACTTGTTCAAGTAAAACTGCACAGTCTGAATGAGGCCAGTAAATTTAATAAATTTCAATCAGCAAAAGCATTCACACCATTAATTCTCTTTTAAAATATGTTGCAGTATATTAAAAATGAATGATGGATGTTCAGAAGGGTATTGTGTTAAGGCCTAATTTCTTACCTCATAGAAGATACTGTATCAAGAACTAGATAAAGTAGATCTTTGTGTGTATATGTGTGTTTATATATTTTTAATTTTATAACCATAATACCACTCTATGTAATAACATTGAGAAGAAGAAAGTTTTGAGGGAAAATGAACTGACTTAAATTTGTAGGTATAGAGGTCTCTTGTTAATGTTTTAAAATTCTTTACCTTTTTTCTCTTAGGAAAATTTGAATCTTGATAACTGAGTTTTATTTGATATTAAGCTGTTTTCTACATGGCTGCCATTCTGAGCATGAATTATATGCCTTGTATTGTGTTTTTTAAATACGCAACACCTAGGACGTATGTTTTATGAAACAGAAACTTTGATCCTAATTTAGGGAACTCAGATTAAAATTTGTACTATTGGGAAAACCAGGAAAAGAAGCCAAAACAACTCAAGAGGCAAACAATCATGGCGTCAGCAGGGTCCGAGAATCCCTAAAAGAATTATCTGTATCAACCATGTCTAAATGTTTCTAGCAGTGAGCTGATCTTTGGAAGAAAAATCCCAGTATTTTTTACCTTTTGTAAATAAGACTATGGTTTTATGCTTTTTCATTTGATTTTTCAGGGATTCTTGCTTCAGACTTTGCTAGAAAATCTAGCTTTGTTTCTGCAATGAACATAGAGACAGAAAACTCAGCATATATAGTGTTAATGTAACTGCCATTGACTTCCCCTTATTTTCACAAGTATAATTGCTATGAATTATCCATAAAATAAGTAGGTTTAATTTTATGCTTTATACCTTTTCTGTAGTTGACTAGATTTTCTGTATAGAAAACTTTGTAACCCTCAAGTAACTCTCCTAAGATTTTAAATGTTTTCCCTAGTGGAACATGCTTTAGACTTTTTTTAACTTGGCACTTAAGTTCTTTTACCTGCTTTCTCATATTCATCATAGAATTGTTTTGGCTAAAAAATTGTGCTCCCTTCCCTATGTTACATTGGGTGTAGTACTTAAATGGGCACTCTCCTCCCTGACCCCCTCAACAGTACCACTGGTCATCAGCCTTCCAACTAGAGCTTGCCTGTGCTTAAAATGTAGATAGGTGTGTTTTTGTTACCTATTACTATGGAACAACCTACCCCAAGGTTTTGTGTTTGAAAAAGCTAGTTTATTTGCTCACAGTTCTTTTGAGATTGGATTTGGGCAAAGGCTCAGCATATCGTTTTTTTGTTTGTTTGTTTCACATGGCATCACCTGGAATCATTACCAGGCTGCATTTGGCTGATTGGCTGGCTTGGGATGGAATATATGCAAGAAGGCTTTTTTCACAAAATGCGCCTCAGTGCTCCACTAAGTGGCAGCTTTCTGTCTACGTGTATTGTTAGGGCTCCCTCACAGTATGATGGTCCCAGGGTAACTGGATTGCTTTTGTGGTAGTTGGTTTAGGGAAGAGTAAATGTTCCTAGAAGTGCAAAAGCTGCTGATTTCTTTTTCTTTTTTAAATTGTATTTACTTTTTTGTTGTTTGTTTGTTTGTGTTGTTTTTGTTTTGTTTTGTTTTGTTTTCATTATTTTCAGAGAGAGAGGAAGGGAGAGAGGCAGAGAGGGAGAGACATCAATGTATGGTTGCCTTTCACCCGCCTCTAGCTACAGACCTGGCTTGCAATCTGGTTATGTGCCCTGGCTGGGAATTGAACTATCGACCTTTGGTTTTGCAGGCTAGCGCCTTATCCACTGTGCTATCAACCAGGGCAGCTGCTGATTTCTTAAGGTTCCACAGAGTATCCCTTCTCTCACATACTGTTGGTACTAGCTGGTCAGAAGGCCAGCTCTGATTTATGGGGAGAAAAAAAGGAAAAAGAAGAAAAGAATTTTTAGCTTTCAGTTCACCTCAAGATGATACTGCTTTTTGCTTTGGGCATAACTAGGATCAGTGAAGGGTAGAACTCCAAAGAAATAAAGAAGAAAGATACTTTATTCGTCCAATTCTAACAAAAACTTTTTACATTTAAACATTTTAGAAATTTGCATGTCTAATACAATATTGTAGGGTTATGTTTTTTTTTAATGAGTTCCCAAATAGGGAGGTGGGGGATGTGGTGGAAATTTCACCTCAATGTGATTAGTGTTGACAATAGTAATATCAAAAATTTAGATGCAGTCCATGGATGATAACCACATACTAAGTTAAATTAAAAATAAAGAATGGGCCAGAAGGTTGGGTATAAAGTCATAGAATTTATAAGTGACTATTTTAGATCTTTAAAGAAGGACATAGATTTTTGCTTGTTTGTTTAAATTATCCTAGAACTTAAGAGTAAAATATGTTTGACTCAAATTCTGCTTATAGAAATTTTAAGAAAACAGAAAAATGCACAAAGTGTTCATCATGAAATTACTCTGATGTGTAATAAAATCTAGCCTTAGAGTTAGTAAAATACAATTGATAGAACAAATTATTATTATTTACCCATGTAATAAGATATTTTTCAGCTATTAAATGATGAGTTTAAAAAGTTTGATAGGGAATGATTGCATGATAATTTATAAGTAAAGCAGCATGTATATCCTCAACCAATGGTTGTGTTTAAAAAGCATGTGTGTGTGTCGGTGTAGGAAAACTATTTTGGAAGGATATATATATGTACATATATATGTATTTTATATATATATATATATATATATATATATATATATACACACACACACTAAAACAAGTAGTTATCTCTGTTTTATGGGATTATGTGTGGTTTTCACTTTTTCCTTTACACTTCCTACTTTTTATAAAAAAGAAACAAATTAATATATGTAATGCACAGAAAGAAAGCTTTTGTCACTAAAAAGATTAAAAGGCACACATGGAATTAAATTTTGTGTTTACTATTCTACATGTAAGTCTTCCGATGAGATTCAATTGGAGATAATTTGCCCACATTTTTGGGTGAAAAATGAGAAGGCTGGAATGCTTGTACCTTGTGTCCATGTATTTAGGGAAAGAACTAGGAATTGTTCATCTCTGGCCATTTGATGTTGCTACATCACTATTCTTATGTGTAAGGCGTCAGTACTTCTGATTTCTGAATTCTTAGGTAGAGTCATCTTACTTGGAAAATTAGGTTCAAACTATCTGAAACTTCAAAAACCTGGCTACCACCGTATTTTATACCTTAAAAATCTGAACCTACCTCTGAAGTATACTATTGAAATTATAAAAGTAGGTATATTATAGTTGAAATTTAGTTGGTCCCTCTTTTATTGTAAACTAGTTTTGAAAAAGGTCCACTTTATATTTCTCAGTTTGGGATTAAAGCAACTCATATGTTCAATATGACATCCAATTTAGGTAAAGCCTATTCTCCTTCCTGTTTATTTTATAGAAATTATCCTTTTCATTTTTAAATGGGTTGTTGGTAATTAAACATTTTGATTCATCTGAATATAGTGCTAGCCAATCTGTTTTAAACATTAAACTCCTTTTATAACAATTTATCTCTGTTCTAAATTAATCAGATTAAATTTAACTTCAGTGATCTCTTGTAAGCCCAAAATGTATATGGCAGAAACAAATTAGAATTGTATCAGCCTATCAAACAAGCTTTGTCTTCGATACTAGTAAATGATAATTATTGTTATCTAAAAATGTATAATATTGAAGTAACAAAAGGTTATATTATAAAAAAAAAAGGAAAGAAATAAATTCTTGCGTACTGTACCAGTTTGTATAGTTCATATTTCTGAAAAGCCTATCATGGAGATAGTGAGAGGTCCTCCAGTGAATGACTGCAGCACTTCAATGGAAAGCACAAGATTTACATAATCATATTTGCATATTAACTCTTCCGGATTGAAGAAAGATAACATTGAAAAGAAGTTAAATTTCTCAGAAAGCTATTGCCATCACCTTGGTGTAAGATTCTGAATGCTGCAGGCAGCAATAAAGAGAAAAGGGATAAGAATTTGGTGATTGTGTGGGGTGAGGAGGAAGAAGAAGGCAAGGAAGATGTTTAAGCTCTCTGTTTTTATTAGTTTGTGGGTGAAGGTGCCATTCATCGAGTTGCATGTTACAGGACTCGGAGGGAAAGAGCTCTCAGAAGCATCTGATGCAGCCTATTACCCATGTGGAAAGTAATAAAGAAAAGTACTCTTCACTAGTTTGGGGGTAGGCAGGGCTTTGCTTCTTTGAAAAAAATGTCCTTAAATTTTTTTTGTCTTGATAATTATTGAGAAAGAAGGAAGGAGACTTTGTGACCTTAACTTCCTTCTACATTAGTAATTGAAAAGGTTTTTTTCTTGCTTTTCAAAACTTTCCTCCTCTTTTGGCTGATTGGACAGCCTTGTCAGCTCCTAATACAATGAAAATGGGCTTTTTGGACATCTGGTCTAAGGGAACAACAGGAAAAAGGTCTGGAGGCCTGTTGCCTATGTCGCTTATTTATGGATTTTGTAATCTCAGACAGTCCTCACTACATTTCTACACAGTTCCCTTTCTTTTTCTTAGGAGACCCAGACATGTTTGATTTGACAGTGCTAGCAAGGTAATATCACATTATTAAGGGTCAGATTTTGTTATTTTTCAACTGAAAATTGCTCAGGTATACTGTCTTTGTGGCTTGTTGACCATCAATTTACAGCTTTAAAAAGTGAAAACAAATATCCACAGGAATAACAGTTGACTTTAAATATGCTCCAGTTTCTGCAAAATAAGTAAATATGATGCTTTCTTTATATACTTGCCATGCAAGAGTGTTTTAGGCATAACAAAACAGTAATACTAGCACAAAGAAAATATTTTGTGGAATTTAAAAACATTTAATCATAGAAAATGTGGCTAACTATAATTGTTTTTCTTTAAAGATAAATATATATATATTTTTTTTTTAAATTTCAGATAGAAAATGCTGCTGAAGAACCTAGAGTCTTATGTATAATACAAGATACTACTAATTCAAAGACAGTGAATGAACGGATCACTTTAAATTTACCAGCCTCTACTCCACTCAGAAAGCTCTTTGAAGATGTGGCCAACAAAGTAGGCTACATAAATGGAACCTTTGATTTGGTGTGGGGAAATGGAATCAATACTGCTGATATGGTAAAACCCTAGACTTAAAGCTTCTCTTAAGTGGCTAGTAATACTATAGTCATTATTATTATTATTGTAAGTGAGTATATTGAATCCTGAACCCTTTTTAATATAAGCAAAATTGTAATATTAAGAGCCTATGTGCAACTTAGTAATTGCATCCTTTTTTCTCCCTTTGCCTTCATTCTGGATTTAGTATTTGCTTATCTTAAAGTTTGCACCTTCAGTTTATTTTATTCATTTAAGATGACTATCATATTGTGTCAACTGCAAAAACCTTGCAATACTTACTGAATGGAATGGTGTTATCCTTTATTTTTAAATGGAAAAATGCGTGGTAAAAATCATATATATGTTTTGTAATTAATTTTTGGAAAAGAAGAAAAAAGTGTATATAGAAAGGGGAATGTGAAAAGGGCTATGCACAAACCAATGTTCACAGAGATTGTGTACCAGATAGAGTGGTAGGCCCCTGATCAAGAAGTTTGGTGGTACCATGACATCTACTTCAGGGATCTCACAGTCCAGTTGTAGAGACAGCTGAATTAATAAATAATTACACTAATGTGTTTTGAGTACTATATTATAAATTTTTCCCTGAATGCAAAGAGGAGGCATTGATCAGTTTTGCACAGGAGAGGGATGAAGGAGACTGTTAAGTTAGCTGTAATTGCACCTTTAGTGTTCTAAATGGTCTTTTCTGTCTTTCCATCCAAATTTACTCTGTATACTTCTGTTAGAGTTATCCTCAGTCATCTTAAATCATAGCACTGATGTCACTTTTCACTTCAGAAATCTTCAGTGACTGCTCACTGCTCACCATTAAAAATCAGATTCCTTAAGTTAGCAATTAAGACAAATTACAATTGGTCTTGGTTATCTTAACTCCCAGATACTGGACTAATTTATTTTTTCATTGCAAATTTATCTGTGCTTTTGTTTGTATTACCTTTTTCTATGCTGTGCTGTCATGCTCTTGAATTTTCTAGGAAAATATCTCTAATGGCAAATAAAATTAAATGTGTATGCCTAGGTATTTGGAGGACAAAGTTTCATTAGCCCTATAGAAGAATCAAAGGTGTTTGATGTTGTTTAATATGCCTTTCAAATATGTGATATTTTGCTGTTTCGTATATTTGTTTTTTTAAAATATAGAACTAATATTTAAAGTAGCTTTTCCTTTGAAATTGATAAAATTGGTAGTTCAACACAATACACAAAGAGAAACAGTATTTAATCTGAAACTTTGAATACTCCCTGTTGTATCATCATATAGCTTCTAGTGTTGCCTCTTTTCCAGTTTCAAGTATAGTTCTATATATTGTCGTATTTGTCAACCCAAGTTCTTTTTATATTTCACTTTTAAGAAGACTTACTTGATGTTTTCCTCATGCAGCTTGAAATGTAATCTCTTTATCTTTGTCTTCCTATTACATTTTTTTCTTCTGTGTCACTTACCATAGCTTCCTTTTATTATAGTTATTACTCATTTCTGTCATTCTGTTTGATAGACTGTGTTTTGGTGGCTAGGACTTCATATCACTAATTTTGTGTATTCTATAGATATTCCACCTAGGTGTTAAAACAACTGTTTATTTAACATTATGTAATTTAAAATAGCTCTATGTTAGGATTATTGTTTCTCTTTCTTTAGCTATAACTGTTCTTAAGTACTCAATTTCTTTATTTTTATTTGCCCAGTGTACATTTCTAAAAGTAAACTTTCACCTGCTTACTGCACAGTGTTGAATGTATGCTTTTCTAAAAATCTGGCACATTTAGCTACTCACCACCTGGCACACATAGACACATTTATTGAGGTAAAATTGCTATATAGTTGAGCTATATATCATGTGACCATTTATTTCCTGTCTGAGATTGTAAGGGACCCTAAACCTTTCCTTCTTCTATGTGACTTCTTGTAGCTTCAGATTTTCTGTTTCCTTCATGGATTTCTAGAGCCAAAGATAAGAAATATATAGTTTATTTTACTTCCCTAACACTTACTTATTTTGCAAATACTAGGTATCTAATATTGTTCTGATACTAGGCTCTGTACAACTACAACCTCATTTAATCCTTATAACTACTTTATAAGGTAGGTGCTGTTACAGCCTCATATTACAGCTGAGGCAACTGAATGATGGAGAACCAAGTAACTTTAACTTGCCCAAAGTCACATAAATATCAAGTGGAAAAATCAGTTAATTCTTCTGTCCTTAATACCTGTATTTTTATCCATGTTACTTTTTAATTTTTTTTTTTAATTTATCATTTTTAGAGGGGTGGGGGGAGGGAGAGAGGCATCGAGGGAGAGAGACAGCAATGTATGGTTGCCTTTCACATGCCTCCCAGCCATGGACCTGACCAGATACCTACTTTTCTGAGAAATAAAAACTTTTCCATAAAATAAATTCTTCTAAGGAGACATTTCCCCATGTCTTTAAAACCTAAAATAATTTCTTAACGTAACAAAAATGTTTTTAAACAAAACCCATCATGCAACAATGAACCAGAGAGTGGGTGAGTAGGGCTTGGAGCATACAGAGCCCCGTCTCTCATTCCTCAATTGGAGTTTATCAGAATGACAGCTCGTGTTAGTGCTCTAACAGATAAAAGAGTAAGGTGAAGACTAAATATCTTAGATGCTTACTTTTGAAAGGGGTGATCATTTTTATCCCCCTCGGATCCTCTGCATCCTGGCAGAGAACTTTCTTATGTGGTCTTTCTAAAGGTACCCATTTTGTTATATTACATAATTATTTTGGCTTGTTTCGTGTGTTGCTTATTTGGGAATTCTTAAAAATAAAAACATGTTTTTAGTTACATAAAATTATCTTTAGTTAATTTTCATGAAAATCTACTAAGTACTACATTGCATATATTTTAGAGAACATAAAATGCAGATGTCTATAATTTTTAAAATTTCACTTATTTATTTTTAAAGATTTCATTTACTTATTTTTAAAGATTTTAAAGAGAGGGAGAGAGATATCATTGTGTGGTTGCCTCTTGCATGCCCCCTACTGGGGACCTGGCACTCAATTCACTGAGCTACACCAGCCAGGGCTATAATTCTTTTCTTGCATAGTATGTTTAACTTCTGCCTTTACTGGGAATATCTGGGATACCTGTCAGTATATGCACTGCCACTGGGCTTAGCCATTCCAATATATGAGTAGTTACTTCCAAGTGTAGTTTAATCAAATACACCAGAATCTTTGTTAAAAATTTATTTGAGCCCAGAAATTGCAGATGAGTTCATTTGCCTTTTAATTATTTTATTTAAAACTTAGAAAAATATATCTTATTTATTATTTTCAGAGAGAGTGAGGGGAAGGAAGAGAGGCAGAGAGGGAGAGAGACATCAGTGTTATCATTGCCTTTCACCTGTCTCCAGCTACAGACCTGGCTGGAGACTGGCTTGCAACCTGATCATGTGCCCTGGCTGGGGAATTGAACCAGCAACTTTTAGGTTCACAGCCTGGTGCCTTATCCACTGTGCCACCAGCCAGGGATTGCCTTTTAATTATTTTATTTTATTATTGCAATTAATGTTTTCATAATCTGAGATATTTTACTTTATGCCCTTAGGCTCCACTAGATCATACCAGTGACAAGTCTCTTCTTGATGTGAACTTTGAGCCAGGAAAGAAGAACTTTCTGCATTTGACAGATAAAGATGGTGAACAGCCTCAAATACTGCTGGTAAACTATTTAGACACTCTTATAATCATTCTTTTTGTGCATTGTTACCTACTACTTGGGAAGCAGTTTTCCAAAGGAAGGAGGGAGAAATGTGTTTTGTAATTTATGTTTAATTTTTCTATTTTATGTTGGTTTGTTGTAAGTGTGTATGGTCACACTGGGCATCCATAGCACTATTGTTGTGTATATGGCCTGTTGCCATGCTGGGAACACAGGTTACCATCTTTAAGACCACCACCACAACAGGGATGGGAGTGGGTATAGGATAAGTTAAAAAGCCACAAAGGTCTCCTACTATGTTTCAGTGGCCTTTCCTTTGGTTAAGCATTCTCTTGGTTGCTGTAAATATTTGACAGTTTTACCTCAGGTTTTTTTGTATTTTGAGAAAGGCCAGACTCCCAGAATTCTCTGCTGTCATCTACGCTCCTACTGCCCACCCCTCTTCCCACGCTATAAGGGAATGACCAGTTTGTAAATTACATGATAAATTTCTATTTTTTTAGTATTTATGCCAATTCATATTTTGATGTGATTTCCTATCTGGTCTAGTGGTCTTAGAGATGATCAAACCCAATAATTCCCAATTTGAGGGGGCATTTAAAAAAATTTGAGAAAACTTGGTCAGATTTAATTTTGCTTATTTGATGGAGTGAAGTAAGAAAGACTCAGAGTTTATGGACTTGTTCAGAACCCTTCTTTTCAATGAAACTTTCCTTAGGAAAAGTTCTGTTTGATGCTTTTCATTTAGAAGTCTATTGTGAATTATAATGTCTCTCTGCAAAGTAGGTAATAATTAAAAATAGGGGACCTATACTGAAGCAATATTAGAAGATGCTTTCTGACCTTTTTAAATTTATTTTTATGACACTGAGATGATTTTGATTAATCTGACATTCAAATCAGCTAAAAATTTAGAACCTCTGGATTTACAATTTGGAAATTCATGTTTTGAAGTCCATAGTAATTACTCTTCAGCTCTGTCTTAATTATTTGTACCATAGTAATTACTCTTCAGCTCTGTCTTAATTGTTTGTACCGACTCTGTATCTCTAAATCCTTTTCAACATTTTTCTCATTTTCTTATTGGAGGCAGAAACTATATTAGATTCAGCACTTAACTGAGCATCCCCTACCTGCCAGGCCTATTGGCAAGGATGACATAAATATGAGTGATAGACTCTGTAGTTTACAATAGTACTTTTATTAGTACCAGAAAATCTCTTACTCTCATGCAAATGAAATTTGAAAGACAAAGAAAATTGAGAAAGTAAGAACTCTGGAAGGAGACATGAGCACCTCTCCAAAGTGTTTTATATCAGCCATCTTTCAAACTTCTCCACAGAAAATGTTAATATTATACGCTGTTAAATGTCTTGGTGGTAACAATAATAATGCCTCATCTTTTTTTCCTTGCCTCAGCAATTAGTGTGTGTTTTCTTTGTTTTTATTTTGTTTTTTACTGTTTCAGCACGTTCGCCATTTAGTAAATATTGGTTATGCTGCATTTTAGGAGGATTCCAGTGCTGGGGATGACAGTGTCCATGACAGATTTATAGGGCCACTTCCAAGAGAAGGTTCTGTGGGCTCTACCAATGATTATGTCAGCCAAAGCTACTCCTATTCAACTATTTTGAATAAGTCAGAAACTGGTAAGATTTGTCATTGTATTTTCATGAAATATAGGACATTGGCCCAGAGTAATATTAGCAATCTCAAGCCTAATCTCCTCATTTTGTGAATTAGAAAAATGAGGCCTGGAGCAAGATCAGTAGTTAGCAGAAGCAAAATTAGACAGGAATATGATTTCCCTTTTCCTTGACTTGTTTTTACCATATTCTTATTGCTACTAGTTAGTAATAAAGTAAAAAATACTGAATTTGTAGTTTGAAGGAGGACTTTATTTTTGGTTAAGTTTTTATTTTGAATTTAATACTAAATTCTTGATGTTGACTTCTTCAGAAAGGAATGGATCTGCTGTCTCCTTTGGATTAGAATAGACAATGGGGATATTTTTTAAAAAGTTAAAAATTCTGGTAACTTTTTTCCAAGCATGATTAAACCTACATTTTTTAAATGTTTCAGTTTATTGAGTAGTGAAGTTGCATTTTTAATACAAGTGATATTCCTTCACATATGATTGGTTAATTGCCTAAAAATATAATTTAGATACTTTTACACATCATTTCATCTTTTAACAAACCTTTGCAGTAGATAGCATTATTCATATTAAAAGAAATGGAAACTGGATTACAGAGAAGCCTTTGATTTTGCAGCTAGTTGATGCTTAATTTGGCTTTCAAACCTTTAGTCTTAAAACTTAAAAACAGATGATCTGATGGCATGCAAATATCTAGTGTAAAAAGAATTATAAATTTACATTGCACATTTTGTTTGAATGTGATCTGTAATCTTTCATTTATTTTGTATTTAAAAATATAGAATAATTTCCCCAAAGCTAATGATCTGTGCAGGCTTATTTGTGTATTTGTTTTGGAAATTGCACTAAAAGCTGGTCATGTTGAGTATTTAGGATGACATATATCAGTAGAAATTTTTATAGCACACTATCAAGAATAAGAGAGAATGCAGAATTATCTTCTGTTTCAAATAAAAGGAGACAATAAAGCTGTTTCTCATTACACTCTACAACAGTGATTCTCAAATTTTTATTTCTTAAAAAAATCATTTAGGGATACTCGTTAACAGGTTCCAAAGCAGTGCTGTTCTTTAACAGGCTTCATCAATTGCATTTTGTTTTAAATAAGCACCCAGGATTATTCTGAGATAGTTGGAACACCAAGAAAGTTCCAGTAGCAAATTAAGATTCTTAAAATATTTGCTTTGTATTCTGACAACCAGATCAGCCTTTATACAACTATTTACAGAACTCCTGCTTTGTGTACTATATGACTCTTTGATACCCATAAATTCCTTAAGACTTAAGGCATTCTTTTAAAATGTCTTTTCTGATTATATAAATGTAATACATCTATGTCATACAATAAAATAAGTGAAAATCACTGATAGTACTCATAGCAGAAGCTACTTGTAATGATTTGCTTATTTTTATCTTTCTCCTATTTATATGCTTTTAAGAAAATAGGGTAGTCATGATACCCTATAGAGCAGATTTTTAGCCTATATTGTTCACTTAGATACTATATGGGGAACATTTTTCAATGCTATTAAGTAGTAGTTTAATATGGGGCTGAAAATAAAAATAGCTGAAAATTAATGTTTTAATGTATGACTTTGGTTTAAACTGTTACTGGTTTCATTTTTTCAATGTGATTATTTTCTTAGGATAAGTTTCCAGAAATTGAATTACTAGGTTGAAATTTATTTTTAAAAAATTTAGAGACCTTTGCTATACATGATCATTTAATTATAGTCTTTATTCCCAATTATTGTTCTTCATACACCTCTATTCCACTCCTTTTTCCTGCCTGTACATTCTCCCCCAGTATTCTAGGATGCTGCTTTTCTAAGTTAAATAGTCAATAAGCATCCCAAAGTGTTGTGCTTCAAAATTCATTTTTGCTGCTAGAAAGGTGTGTAAAAAATGCTGTGGTACATATAGACAATGAAATGTTACTCAGCCATTAAAAAAAAAAAGAATGAAATCTTACTGTTGAATATTTGTGACAGCATGGATGAACCTAGAGCATATCATGCTAAGTGAAATAAGTCAATCAGAAAATAACAAATACCATATGGTTTCACCTACATGTGCAATCTAAAGAACAAAGTAAATGAACAAACTAAATAGAAACAGACTCATAGGTATCGACTTATGGCCAGAGGGGGACAGTATTGAGGGGTTGGGTCCAAAAGGTGAAAGGATTAAGAACATTCGTAGTTAAAAAAAAAATCACAGGGATATAAAGTATGGCATATGGAATGCATTCAGTGATATTGTAATAACTATGGTGCTAGGTAGGTACTGGAAATATTGGGGGAACACTTTGAAAATATACATATGATGTGTAACCACTATGCTATACATTTGAAACTATTATAAAATAATAGTGAATGTAAACTGTAATTGAAAAATGAAATTTAAATTGAAAAACGTATTTTGTTAGAGACTGTTGAATTTGCATTTTCCTTAAGAAATTACTCTAAATCTTGACACTATGTGCAAACTTTTTATTGGAAAATGCTCTCATAATTTTTATTCAGAGCTCTAGGAACATAGTTCTCTATAATGCAGTGGGCTTGGAGATTTAACATACTCTCTTCTGTCTTCTTTGTTTAACAACTCTTTCTGGAGCTAGCCATTGATTGGGGGTGGGGAGGTAAGAATTTGAGGAATAAGGAGTGGATTGAAGGCTGATGTGTGGACCCAGAGGTAATTAGAAATTATATGACTAGGAAGTCAACATTTAAATGCATAGCTGTCCTTGGCCAGTTTCTTTAAAAATTCTTTTCTCAACTCCAGGAGTTTGCCTTTTTGATTTCTACTTTACTTCCTATTGGTTTTGTTAATGATTTTTTTTTCTGCATGTGTACTCTACTGAATGGCATATGTTCTCATATTCTTCTCCCATACTGGCTTGTAATGCTTAACAATATTCACAACTATTTCAGATATAGGACCCACTTGATAGTAGTTGTCATTTGAAATGATTGATTTACAAAATACATAATGATAAAAGACTTCTTTTAATTCAGTAGCATTTTTAACTTACTAGTCTCACTAAAATTTTCATATTTTTAGTCTCACTAAAATTTTCATATTTTAAGAAAATAGTAGTACATTTATGTGAGACACTGTTCATTCTGTTTAAAATATTGTGCTAATCAAGTACAAAAGATCATAGGTTTCTTCCCCTCCCCCACCCCCCGATTTTATTTATTATTTTTCAGAGAGAGGGGAAGGGAGACAGGCAGGAAGGGAGAGAGGCATCAATGTATGGTTGCCTTTCACCTGCTTCCAGCTACGGACCTGGCTTGCAACCTGGTTATGTTGCCCTGGCTGGGAATTGAATCAGTGACCTTTGTGTTCACAAGTTGGTGCCTTATCCACTTACTACTCCCTTCTTACCTTAAATCCCCTCTCCTGCCCTCCTTTTTTCAAGCCCAGGGAAGGGAATATGGTCACAAATAAATAATATATGATTGGTTTGTAGGTATATGAAAGATAATAGTAGTAGTTTCAAAGCTATAGGTAGAGTGGTATCCTGGCTAGAGCACTGTATTTTTTGTTTTGTTTTTAAGTGGGGAAGAGTCTGTTTATATAAACTGAGAATGAAATAATGCTTTTCATTGTTAATCAGGCTAGATATTGTACAGATTTGAGTTACTTGTAAGTCATAATGCTTTTCCCCCTCATGCACACCTTGCTTGCAGATTTGACCCCTTCCCTTAAAGTCTGATAAGGAAGAAATATAAATAAGTAAGTAATTATAGAATAGTAAGATAAAGTCTCTGATATAGATTAAGGACAAGGTGTTATAAAAAACTCAGGTGGGGGTGGGTAGTAATTGAAACAATTTATACAGTAATTATAAAAATTAAAAAACTAAGTAACAAGTGTTGTTTTTTAAACTTAATTTTATTGTTGTTGTATTACATTCATTTCATTTCCGCCCCCTGCTCTCCCTACCACAGTTAATCCCACTTGTTGTCCATGTCCATGGGTCATCCATGCTAGTTCCATCTAACAAATGTTCTTAAAATAAAGATGAAAGCCTTTAGAAATCAAAGCTTGAACTGTAGTCTGAAGTGAAGGGTGGTAGCTACTTGGCCTCTTTGAATTTTACAGGTGCAGATAGTATGAAATGTTTTCCTCTTTTTCACAACTGACAAAGATTTATCATGCATATATTTTCTGGTCCTTTCATTGTTTTATTGGCAATATCGTTAACCACAGAGCCTACCATTTCTTAAGACTTTTTTTTATAATTGTTGGAAAATTGAAAACATTTTGAAAAGCTTTAAAGAACACCTTCAGTATCTTTTGAAAAGAGATTTAAGTTTTGATTATTTTTTTATTGATTTTTATTTAGAGAGAGAAAAACATCAACTTGTTATTCCACTTATTTATGCATTAATTGGTTGATTTTTTATGTGCCCTGACCATGATCAAACCCTCAATCTTGGCATACCTGGACGATGCTCTAGCCAACTACTGCTTAGTCAGGGCAGATTTGAAGTTGTGTTTTTTGTTTGTTTGTTTTTCTGAGACAATCAAGTTATTCAGTATTAAGAGTAAATAAGTTTAATTATTAGGCAAGGTATTTACCACATTTTGCTCAAATAATAATGTATAACTAAAATGATGAGACTGATCTTTTTTTTATGTGCATCTTATAAACTGGGTCTGTAGTCTACTTCTAAAGAAAAGTTCCCAAAAATGTTCTCAACATTGGTAGCCATATCCATTTAGATATGTATAACTAAATACTTTCATTTTTTTATTAGTTTTTTTTTTTTTTTTGAAAAGCACTTGTGAATATTTAATGAATTTCTTTCTCTGTGGATTCAAGCTACCAGGACACAGGCTTCGCTGACACTCTTAATCTTTCTTCTTAGCTTAAATTTTAAGTTCATAGAAGTTTCTCCTCCTGTTTCTTTTCCCCTATTTCCAGAAATGGAAGATCCCTCTGATCTTCCCTATTTTCATTTCTGGCTTCTCTTCTTACTTTATAGCCACTCTTTGCATAACATGCTGATCTATATAATCTGATCATTTTTGGACTTGTTAAAATAGAGGAGGTCATTCTCAGTTTTTGTATAATGAGTTGTTCTCATACGTTACTAATTCTAGATAGATTTTGGGTTATAGGGCCTGATGACTAGGATAACTGGTTCGCTTAGGTCTTCTTACATTGGGTATGTGTGACAGTTAAAGTGAATGTTTGTACTTTTTCATTTTATTTATTTATTTTTAAAAAGATTTTATTTATTCCAGAGAGAGGGGAAGGAAGGGAGGTAGAGAAGATAGAGAAACATCACTGTATGGATGCCTTTCACCTGCCTCCAGCCACGGACCTGGCTGGAGACCTGGCTTGCAGCCTGGTTATGTGCCCTGGCTGGGGAATCGAACCTGCGACCTTTGGGTTTGCAGGCCGGCGCCTTAACCACTGTGCTACCAGCAAGGGCAGTACTTTTCCATTTTAAACCACAATTTTCAGATTTGGAGTACAAAGATTTTTATGTCAAACATAGTATATTAAACATTCTCTTAAATTTTATTAAATGCTATGTAATATTTATGTGTATCTCTGGACATATAGCAAGTTACCTTGACTTTCTGAGAAGAGAAGTTTACATATTGCACATATTTCTTAGTTAAAAAATGAAAATAATTTCCAGCTAGGTACCCATTACCTCTCAATTTGTACTGTTTTAAATTCTTACTAAGTTCCTTTTCTGTTATATTTTTATTTTTAAAAATTATTTTATTGCTATATTTTTTCTTTCTTGTTAGTTTTTAATATTAATGCTGATTCATGTGTATTTTGTGCTCTCTTTTTAAAGGATATGTGGGATTAGTAAACCAAGCAATGACTTGCTATTTGAATAGCCTTCTACAAACACTTTTTATGACTCCTGAATTTAGGAATGCGTTATATAAGTAAGTATTTTTAAACTTCTATAAATAAAATATAGTTTTTAATGAATAAGACCTAATTTATCTTTTTGCAGATTTTTGTAAAGCTTTGGGTATTTCTTACTTCATAAGACATACCAGGATAGTTGTAAGAAAAAGATTTTATGAGCGATTGGCATGTGAAAACTTTGTGGAGAGAGAATCAAAAATGCACAGACAGCAAAGGATAAATTGATAAGATTTACAGATTATTATTTATAAGCTTCCTTTTCTAAGGTATTTTTCCCCCTTGTAATTTTCCTTGAACAAAAAATATATATATATTGAAATACATATATATTGAAAACTAATATCATGTGTCCTGTAGTTTTCAACAGCTTGGATTTTGATGGTTGAATGATAATGGTGTCATTTAATATTGTTCTCTCCCTTGTATTTTTTGTGAATTAATAATTAGGAAAGAGTCCTGATCAGATTCAAGTTGGACAAGTTATTTTTCATTCATTTTGCTTTCTTACATCTTTTCCTGTTATAGTCTCAGTTTCTTCTGAATTTATGGATTGGTGAAAGACTAATTTTTCATTCAATATTAATAAGTAGTTAATATTTCAAACTATATAGAATCTGACATGATGTTAATATACTTTAAAGGATAAAAATATTTTATAAATAATTTTCACTTGTTTTATTTCAATAGGTGGGAATTTGAAGAATCTGAAGAAGATCCAGTGACAAGTATCCCATACCAACTACAAAGGCTTTTTGTTTTGTTGCAAACAAGCAAAAAGAGAGCAATTGAAACCACAGATGTTACAAGGAGCTTTGGATGGGATAGTAGTGAGGGTACTAATTCTCTTGTAATGACAAGTATTTATAATATTCAAAGGAATTCTGGCAGACAGTGCTGTAAACAGATATGAAAAGAACACAAAATTTGTGTGAAGAACTTAATTAACTTTAAACATTTTCATTGCTTTGCTGGGATTTGAAAATAACTTATTTTTAAAATTTAAGCTCTAAGGGGTAAATTTCTGATGAGTTAAAATTTCTCTGTAAAATACATTTGGTTATACCCTGCTTAAATGTACTTAAAATTTTTGTTATATTTTTTTAATTGTAGTGAAAAATAATAAAATAGCAAATATCATACAAAGCACCATACAACATACATTATTTATAAATACTGAGATCCCTTTATTCTTTTACTGTAATTGCTTTATAATGACTATATGTGTATTTTGTTTTTTATCATTATTTTGTGTAGACTTATGAATATTTCAGACAAATTTGTTTTTAAACAATAAATTAACATTTTATCACACCAAATTTATTGCTCTTTTTAATTAAATTTTATCTTAAAATAGCTTGGCAGCAGCATGATGTACAAGAACTGTGCAGAGTCATGTTTGATGCTTTGGAACAGAAGTGGAAACAAACAGAACAGGTAGTTCTTTCAAGTTAATGGGAGTGTTTTCTAATACATTGTTTATTACCTTAAAGTGACTTCTTTTGGAATGTTTTAGCTTGGTCATAGTTCAATTATAAAAGTACTATAGGGGTAATTGAAAATACTAGGTTCTCAGTTGGCCGTGTAACTGAGTCATAAAAATCCTCATTAAAGGCCCTGGCTGGTAGCACAGTGGATAAGGTGCTGCCCTGCAAACCCAAAGGTCGCTGGTTGGATTCCCAGCCAGAGCACAATTGCAAGCCAGGTCACCAGCCAGGTCCATGGCTGGAGGCAGGTGAAAGGCAACCATACAGTGATGTTTCTCTCCCTTCCCCTCTCTATAAAAATAATAATAAATTAAAATAATAATCCTCATTAAACCACTATAAACCTCAGTTTCCTAATTTTTACTTTAAAACAAGGATGTTGGGCTCTGTTATCTAGATTGTTTCATTTTAGCTAAACCTATATGATTCTTTTAACAATAAAAGAATTGTATATGTGTATATGCAAGATCTGTCCTGAAAGTATCAAGCCAATATCAATATAATTAAAACAGTTTGTGCCCCTGATACTTTCGAGACAGCTTGTATATGATTTGGGGGGATGCATTTTGAACAGTATTTTCAGATATCTACTAAGTAAATTACATGCCTTACAATCTGTAGCACGTTATAAAGTATAATCATCAAACATTACCTTTGTTTTGACAAATGAGGTATAGTCATATGCTTTTAACATTTTGGGTCCTTGTTATTCTGACTATGTTCTGTTCTTCTTAGCCAGTGGAAGGTGGAACAGGTTTAGAAGATGGAAAAACATTAGATATGTCATGGGATAAGGGGTGAGGCTGAACTGGATAGGGCTCAGAACTCAGTACAGAGGATTTATAGTGGGTGTAATGATAGATGATCACAGGGATTAAAAAGGGGGGACTGGTTGGAGAATCTGAACAATAGCCTGGAGAGTCTGTTGTCTGATTTGAACTATTTTAATAGCTTGGACCAGACTTTTTTAAACCATAGATTGTGATCCATCCATGGTTTATAAAATCAGGTTAATAAATCTATACTAGCACTTCTTAAAAAAATGTGAAATAGAAACGTGTAAGAGAGTGTCACGTAAGGGTATTATTATGTAACTTTTGTTACAGTTATATGTACTGAGTTGCAATGAAAACTATTTTCTTTCTGTGGGTTACTATCAAACCTGAAAAATACTGGGTCGAACCACTAGAAATGATACAGAAGACAAAATCAAATATGACTAGGACAAGTGAATGAAGAATGTTTCATTAAATATTTGTAGACAGTGATGGTGGATCCTAGCTTGATGACATTTGAGGAGATGTAAATTAATGAAGGAGGTAAACTATAAGGTGCTGTCTTCTTGTCTTTTCTTAAGAGATTTGGGGGGAAAAATTGTTTAGTGATTTAGCTTCTCTACATAATCCTGTGGGGTTGTAGTTTGGTAATTTATGTAGATGGTATTAGTGGCCTGTTCCTTTTTCATAAGTCTGAAGGTGCCCTTTTTCTTGTTACACCCCTCAGTGGGTTAACATTTTCATTTAGATCAGCTGGGGCATTCCTACTAAGTTCCAAAGTTTGAGTACAAGAATCTTGAGGCAAGACATTCACATGCAGAGTTCTTATTTAGGAAGTTATATGCCTTTTTTGGGCCAGAGCAGCCCCAATTGGCTAAGTTGCTGTTTCTTAGATAAGAAATTCATGCTTTTAGGTGAGGCTGTTTTAAGGGAGATGGAGTTTAAGATTAAAAAAAATTTTCTGTATACTTAAAAAAAGTTAATAAAAAAAAGTTAATAGTCAAAATTGTTTTACATATATACTGAAAGTTAAAATATTTTATTTGAGCTAGCACATAGGGTTTTAGAAATCAGAATATATTGTGGGAATGGTGATATGCATATATAAAGCTATAAAAACAGCCAGTTATTTAACATTGTATCTATTAACATGCCTAATATGATAGATTAGGATGTATTTCAGCCAACTGAAAAGATATGAGGGTTAATAATATAACGAATTGGCAACTGATTTCAATAGAACACTTTAATAGTGAGGTTTTTAATATATGAGAATTGAAGTAAATTTCTGTAAATTGATTTTTAATCCAATTTTATTGATATTTTTAAGATTTTTTTATTTTCAGAGGGGGAGAAACATCAATGTATGGTTTCCTTTCACCTACCTCCAGTTGGGGACCTGGCTGAGGACCTGGCTGGGGACCTGGCTGGGGACCTGGCTGGGGACCTGGCTGGAGACCTGGCTTGCAACCTGGTTATGTGCCCTGGAGGGCTGGGGAATTGAACCAGCGACCTTTGGGTTCAAAGGCTGCTGCCTTATCCACTGTGCTACCAGCCAGGGCCTAATTTTATTGATTTTTTTAGTTGCTTTTAGCAAGCCCTGATTTCTTAAATTGGATTTTAGATAAATCTTAAAGCTTTCTCAAAAGTTTTTAAGAAATGTTCAACAGTGAATGTCCTTTTGAAATTAATTTTTTAAAGCATAAAATTATATTTTTATGTATTTTAAAAATTACTTTTAAGCAACACTTTAAAATATAAATGTTCTTATTTTAGGCTGATCTTATAAATGAACTATATCAAGGCAAGCTGAAAGACTACGTGAGATGTCTGGAATGTGGTTACGAGGGCTGGAGAATCGACACGTATCTTGATATTCCTTTGGTCATTCGACCTTATGGGTCCAGCCAAGCATTTGCTAGTGTGGTGTGTACCTTTCTGCTGACTGCTTGTGTATCCATACACAAAATACATAATAGCACAGTGGTATAATCTATCATAAGGTAAGTATCATCCTAGATACACCTTCTTGGGTTGTTAGTTATTCCTGCATTTAAACTGGCAAGATCTAGAAGAAGAATTGTGACCTTTCAGTGAGTCCTAATAGTGCATGTATAAGAGGGAAGGAGAATGCATATGTACTGCCTCATGGCTCATTATTTTATTCTTTTTGATATGTGACTAGATTATTTTACTTTATTACTTTTTTTATACTTCTAAACAATCTGTTCTGTAAATGCTGTTTGTGACTTTTATTTGCATTAGAAAATACATTTTGTCCCATACACTTTTTTGTTCGAGGCTAATCTTTACCTGAGGACATGCTTATTGATTTTAGAGAGGAGAAAGGAGGGGAAGGGATAGGGAGGGAGAGAAGCATAGATGTGAGAGAGAGAAACACCTATAGGTTGCCTTTCATCCCCCCCATACACACACCTGGGACCAAACCTCAACCTAGGCATGTGCCCTGACTGGGAGTCGAACCTGTGACCTTTCAGTTTGTGGATGATGCTCCAACCAACTGAGCCACATTGGCCATAGCTGTTTCATACACTTTTATAATTGGAAAAATAACCTTTGAATTTGTGATAACAGTGGCCACATTTTTAAAGGAGCATTTGTATTCTAAAATTTAATTTAAATCCATGCATTATGGTAACACACATAATTTGAAGAATCAGAACTATACATCATTGGTTTATTAATATATTTAGGATGTAAGTGGGAAATTAAGATTTATCTAGTCTTCCTATTATTCATTTCTTAATTGCTTTTTGCTAATTTTATTATTTTTATGTGTGTTTACTTACATGAAAGGAGACTCATAGAAGTAGTTGATATGTAAAATGAGAATATTCAGAAACATCTATTTAGACCCTGTTATGAGCCAGCGGAAACTTTCAGAGCTAAATTAGATGTCTAAAAACGTAGAATTTCATCATGATGTTGTTTGGGTCTTATTTATGCTTAGAAGCTGATGGCGGCTCTTAGCTAAAATTAGTGTTTCTAAAGCTAGTTCATACTTGTCCTAAAATAGTGCTACATATGTGGTTTAGTTCTCTAGTCTGTAGGACAATTGATTCCTTTTTCTCTTCTCCTACTTTTATATGGCTATCAGAAATAATCATGAAGCAGTTATGGAATCTCTGAGTGAAACCCAAAGTAAAAGACCTTTTCTGAGTAGTGGAAGATAAAATCTCATTTCTTTCCTCTGCTATTTTTCACTCCTCTTCATGAATAGATTTGAAAATTTTTGTTAAGTGCTTAAGTGTACCCTTTGTAAACTGCCATTCTAGGTATATGAAATTGACTGTGATTTGAGCAACTGGCTTTGTTTTTCATTTTTTGCTTTTACTTTGTTTTGGCAGTTTAATTTAGAAATGATGACTGGAAAAACCATTGGAAATCGGTCAACATTTGTCTTTTGATGATTTATTCCCTATCTCACTTTTAAATATTGGCATTTTTTTAAGCAAAATATACTAGAAAAGTATTTGATAGGCCCAAGTGATATAGAATATTTTTCTACTTTGTTTACAAAGTATTTTTTATGAAGGATTTTTCATATATATGTTTAGTTTTTTAATTTATTAATTAGATGTTGAGGAAGCTAGTTTTATTGCATGGTTATATTTGAGTATTCAGCAAATGTAATTTCTTAGCTAATTTTGTTTGTTATGATTTATTCACCTACTGAATTGCCACCACTCTCAAGTTCATTATAGACAAAGTAACAAAGCAATTTGGAGAATATTTTTGGAGAATTAAAGGCACATTTTTAAGTAGAATCCTCCAAAAGTAGTATCTTCCTTCCATTGATCCATGGATGGTGGTGGTTGTGATTCAATGGGAGTTGGAAGTTACAGCTATGAGGCAGTATGTGAGCAGGGTTATAACACACATGCACTAATAGGGCTTGCAGAAGGCAACTTGAAACTTCCTAGACTTGGCTGGAACCTCTTGAGGAAAATAACAGCAGGTGAAACTACCCAAGATAGGGGTTCTAAGGAGGATACTACCTTCAAAGAACTTTAGTTTGAGGTAAGTGATTTTCCATTATTTTCTGAATTCAGAACACTTTTTAATTCACAGAAATCATCACACAGAATCTAAAATTAGTTTTATATCACTGCTTGCCATTGTGTATTTTATTAATTTTATGTGTTTAAAAATAGATATAAATGTGGATTGTAAAAATCTAGTTAAAAAGATCATTATGAAATCTCATTCAGGCTGTATTTAATATTTTGCCATAGTTTGACTTGAACTTTTTAAAAATGTATTCTCCTACTTTTAATTTTGGATTCTAGTCTTTTTGTCTTACTGGATATATATACACACAAATACCAACACATGCATACATACATACACATACAACATTGATGGTTATATGTTCTGTTTATTTTATGTTTTATTCTGTGAACCACCATAGTATAGGTATGTATATACAGTGAGGTTGAGTGACATCTGATGCTTAATTTCAGATAGTTAAGTTGGAGATTCTGTTAAAAATTGAAGTGTTTGTTTTTTTAACCATCTAAAACATCCAGTTTCTAGAGTGTTTGTCTTCATGTTCAAATAAATTACTTGAGAATAATACTTAAGATTAAAATATGAGTGAATTAACACTTAGCTAATTTATCCTTATAACATCTATAATCAGCTTTTATGGTAGTTTTCAGCACAATTAATAGAAGATTTTTTTAATGAGTATTAGAAATTGTGATATTTTAAAAATGCTTTTTATCATAATATTTTCTTTATTGAACTATTATTTAGTTATTGTAACTATGATTTTTATTAAGTTCCTGGTCTTCATTTTACCTGGCCAAGTAGGATGTCAATATTTAAGGACTCTCCTGCTATTCTCTTTCTCTCAGATTGAATTCTGTCCAACCCTAGTCTCTAACGGGATTTAATAGATGTTCAAGAGAAGGCTTCTTTGATTAAATTTGGGAAACTGTAGTCCTCTTTGTGAAGTTCAAGGGCATATTTCATTTACAATGCCCTAAGGATTCCTATAATAGAGAAGTTTGCTTAACTGTTTAATCTAGCGTTGTCTCTCTCTGTTGGACATCTGTTAATATTTCAAGACATACTTGGATTCTGAGGAACATATTTTGGGAAGCACTACATTGGATTGAGATGATTTAAGGACTCTTTCTACTTTACTACATTAACATTTTTGTCCTTGGGATGTTCAGGGGAGTGAGAATACAAAAATACATGTTTTAATTTCCTCATGTTTTATAAATTTTATTAAATTCATAAGTATTTATAAAACCATAAATATATAAACTTGTATAAACAGTATACAAGCTTATATCTTAAGACATACTCCCTGTTTTAACAGATGATTTGGACATTCTTGTGTGGCTGGCTCAGCCCTACTAACTCATTTGGGTGGTGAATGAGTTAGTTTCCTTTACATAATGCAAAATTTATAAGCATTATGTAAAGGAAAATCTCTTTCACAGACTACCCTCATTTTTCCAGGAACTTGTGTGATTGAACATAGCGAGAACCAATTTAAAGGGTGGGGATTCTAGTCAGGGTGACAACTGATTTTTTTATTTGGGGAACTAAGGATATTCTAATTCTTTGGGTTCTAGTCTCAACTGTGAAAATTACAGTCTTAAAAAACATGCTAAATTACATTTTTTATGTAAGTAATTTTTAGAACATAAAACTATAATCTTCACTTTGGAATGATGAAAAAGTCATAGTTAACCTAAAGCTAGTTTGGAAGCATGATACATCAATTTAATATACTCAAGGTGACAGTTCATGGTAAACAGAAGAGGTTTTATTGTTGGTGTGTGTGTGTGTGTGTGTGTGTATTAGAGTTACAATAATTATAATATTTTATTCTATTTAATGATCCATAACTCATTTTTAATATCTTAAGTATAGTTTGACATGATTTTTAGCTAATCTTGTACATATATTAAGCAAAGCTAAATGTATACAACCACATTAGTCCATCATTTATGTATCATTTATACGTATTTGTTGAATGGATGGATGGATGAATTGAAGCTAATTTCTGTAACTGACTAATCTTAATTATAATTATCCTGGTTAAAACTTGTTATAAAGTTAGAATAAGGAAGTTATAGAAACTTACTTTAATACAGAAATGAAAAAATAAAACCTTACTAATGTAGTTTTAACTGGTTTTTCAGTCTGAAGGATAATGGTGGCTATCTTCACACACTCCCCCCAAATTGTAGAAGGTATGGGTTAACCAGGTTTCATTTGTGCTTCATTGCATTAGTGGGAGAGACAATATCATGCACTTTAAATTGCCTATAAGCAGCAAAATAACCACCAAGTTCCAACAGAACTTGCACTGCTGCTGCAAGTCTGTATGTGGAGAGTGTGAAGGGGGAAGCTTTAGAGACTGTACACTAAAGAAGAGGGGATTGAAGGACTTAGGCAAAACAAAGACAGAACCACCCTCAAAAAGAGAAAGTACAACTGTATATGCCAACATACACTGACCCTGGTAGTTCATAACATCAGCTAAGGGAAGGAGTTTTAGAATGAGCAGGATTAGAAGTGTCAGCCCTGGAGGAATTTTGCTTTTGGGGAAGGAGATAAATAGAGAAGGGCCAATGCCTCCCAACCATAGCAAGTGAAGAGAATACAAGAAAAAAAAGAAAAATGAAATGTTCTGCAAAATGAACAAAGACACCAGTCTCTCCTCTCATTATCAATTCAAGAAACTGCGTTTCCCTAAGTTGACAAAAGGTACCCTCAAATTAAAGAACGCTGTCCACAAAATAACTAGGAGGAAAAAAACAACTTAGCACCACTGTTAGAAAAAAACAGATATGTATTAAAGCTTTTTAGTTTATGAAAATCCACCCCCTTCCTGGGGCAGGGGGTGGTGGAACTCAGGAAAATATCTGAAAAGTAGAATGGTACAAAGTAGAACAATAGACCAAATTAAATAGTTTTTAAACTAGCAGAACAATCTGGTATCCAAAAATTTAAGGAGAGAAATGGATTACAGCCACACAGACAGTCAAGCTCTAGGTGGGTTACTGCCATATGCCAAAAGGCTGCACATAACCTAGGTTAAGGATTTGATCCCCAGTTGGCAACTGATCCATTTTATGTCTCTCACTTTCGCTCACTCTCCCCCCTTCCCCTTACCTCTAAAAATTGATTAAAAGCATGTCCTTAGGTGAGGATTTAAAATACCATAAGTATAAAAGCATGAAAATGAATGTTGAACACTCAGGGAAGAAATTAAAGAAAAAAGATGAAACTATTAGAAATGAGTAAATTATAAAGTACTTGAAAGAGAATAGGATGGTATAAAAATCTAAGGGAAATCAAATAAAAATGAGATTTTTTAAAGGGGAGCTCAGAGAAAATGATAGTGAGGGAAGGACCAGCAAAGGAGGTGTCCAACATAATGAGCCTGTGAAGAATAAAAAAACACAGTGAAACAAAACTTATAAACTATATTCCAGGAAAACTTTCCAGGAATAAGAGAAATTAAAACCTACCTTTTGAAGGACCCACTGTATACCTGGACAAATTGGCCTGGAATAACCATCTCTGTGACATATTTTACTAAACCTTTAAACTTTAAGGATAAATTGGACTGGCATCATACTTCTGAAGATCAGCATTCAAATCATGGTAACAGAAGGGCAATTTCAAGAAGCTCAAAGGAGGAAAGTACAGGCCAAGGATTCAATATCCAACCCAAGTATTTCTTCAGTTATGATGGTGATACAAAACCAATTTTACATTGAAGAATTCTGAACATTAAAGTCATGAGACCCATCTGTGGAATTTATTGGAGAATGAGCTTCATCCAACCAAGGAAGTACTGGGGAAACTTCAGCAAAAGGACTGTGTACATTCATTTTATTGAATTTTGTAGAATTAAGGACCAATTAGAGAAAGGGAAAATATTATAAAATAAGATCGTAGACTGCTGAATAAGTGGGAAACACAGTTCCATTTAGAACTGGCAAACTAGACCTACAAGCATAAGAAAGGGGAAAAGGTAAGGAAGATTAAGGGCAATAACAGAAGTATGGACTACAACAAAATTACTAACCTTCCTAAATACCAAGAGAAAATATAAAGCAGCAAAGAGAATGTTCCATGTAGAGAAAGGAACACAATCAATTTTATTTAATGGAGTAATTATAACTTAAAATAGAGACTGCGATTAAACAAAGCATCAATCATATCAAATATTAATGGGCTTAAATTGCCTATTAAAAGGAAAAGATTTTGAAGTTGGCTTATAAAAGCAAACATTACATTAAAATGTGGTTTAATTAAGAATGCATTAGTGAATGCTAAATTACGTTAAAACTTAGTTCAATTAAGAATCCACTAGTGGATGTTAAATCTAGGGTGGATAGTTTAAGGCTCAGGATTTTTGCATGGTCTCTAAAGACCCTTCCAGATTAAAAAAAAAAAAATTTTTTTAAGATTTTATTATTTTTAGAGAGAAAGGGAGGGAGAGAGGAAGAAAGGGAGAGAAACATCAGTGTATGGTTATTGACCTGCGTTTGGCTACAGACCTGGCTGGAGACCTGGCTTGCAACCTGGTTATGTGCACTGACTGGGAATCGAACCTGCGAACCTTTGGGTTCGCAGGCTGGTGCCTATCTACTGTGCCACCAGCGAGGGCCCAGATTTCTTATTAGCTGCAAGTGGAACACTGACACGGATGGGATCCTAAAACACTCTCCTAGCAGAAGAAACCTGTACTACAAGGGGCTTGCCTTTTAGCAGATAATCCTGGTTTTTCTTTGGGGTTGTCCCCTTCATATAATTGACAAACTGAATAAGACTGAGTGTCACCAATAAGGAGGATACAGATATGGTCTGTGACTGTAATCCTTAAAGGGACATAAAGTCTATAAAGGCATGCTTAATCCGAATCTAATCATGAGGAATATCAGAGAAGCCCAAATAGTGGGACAACTTACAAAATAAAAGTTACTAAATAACCTAGCCTTGCTGTGGCTAGCGTGGCACAATGGCACAGTTGGTTGGAGTGTCAGCTTGTAACCAAACTGTCGCCAGTTTGATTCCTGGTCAGGGCACTTGCCTAAGTTGTGGATTTGATCCCTGGTCCAGGCATGTAAGGGAGGCAACCAGATGATGCTTCTTTCTCAAGTTAACGTTTCTTTCCTTTCCTCTCTCTAAAAGCAATGAAAAGTGTCCTTAGGTGAGGATTTTTTAAAAGTATAATGTCTGGCCTCTACAAAAAATACTGTCATGAAAGAAAGGCTTTGGTTGAAGAGGCAGCTAGCTAAATGCAACCTGTGATCCTGGATTCCATACTACTGTATACTGGAAGGGGAGAAGTGCTATTAAGAACATTATTAGGTTAATTGACAGAATTGAGATAGGGACAGACAAAAGGACTTTAAAACTTTCTGAGTTTGAAAACCAGTGCTTAAGAATATTCTTGTTCTTAAAATGTCGTATTAAAGTTTTGAGAGGAAAAGCATATGTGTGAACCTACTCTCAAATGGTTGCAAAACATAAATAATGTGTGTGTAGGTAGAATAATGATAAAGCAAAGGTAGCAAAATGTTAAAGCTTGGTGTGTCTGAGTAAATAGTTCTTGAGAATTTCCTGTTCTTTTCTCTGAATTAAAAAAATGAATAGATAAGCTCTGGGTATAAACTATAAGCCAGAGACCAATACACACACTTCTTAGTTTAGTAAGGTAGAATTTGAGTTATATAATTTTTCAGTCTTCCTCTTCTCTTTACCATCCCCTCTCCTGCTCTGCTTTTTTTTCAGCTATTGTTTTACATATTTGAATTACTTCTGTTTGGAAAATGACAAATTTGATGCCATTCTTTGTTAAGCTAAAGATATTATGATTTCTATGAAAGCTCTTTAACTCTCTTGTTTTTATGGAGTTTGCCTTTTTATGCTTAAATTTTGTTTACGAGAAAAAATATCATGTTCTAAATGTGTTCTTTCCTATGACTTTCAGTAATATGCTTGGTCATGTAGGAAAAAAACCCAGCTAATTGACCCCTCCCTCCTTTGGTCCTACCTGTCTTTTCAGAACAAATAGGAGATGAACTAAGTTAGAGGCATTTTGAGTATTTTTATCTTTAATCTTATTCTAGAATGAGCTACATCAAACAATATGTGTGGAGAGTAGTTTTAAAAGCTTTGCCAGTTCTTTTACAACTAAGTCCATTTTGCCAGATCAAGCTCCTTTATCTGTCTTTTGAGGAACAATGGAAATACTTGAAAATAATTTGTCTTAATGATTTCGTTTTTTCTTTATATGTAATAAATATGTATTGCCAGTATTTCTGCTTAGATCGTTTGAAGAGATAACATCAAATGAAATTTGAGATTATGCAGTCTTACATGTTACATTAACTAAAATTCATTTTTGATTGTGAAAATGATTAAAAATTAATTTTATGCCCACTCATTCTTTAACAGTGTTAATATTAACAGTGTTAATATTAACAGTGTTTTTTGCTTCTGTCCTAAAGCTGTATGGAGAAAGAGACCAACAAAGTACACTAGGTGAACAATCCAGGAACTTTCATTGTATATTTTCAAATGCAGCAGTATCTGATATACATTGCGAAGATTGCCATGTTTTTCAACCTTTAGACTAGTGCATTGGTGCATTACTGACTCAAAATACAGTGATAAAGATGATTATTTAAGTGTATGGGTAGTATGAATTCTTTAGAGTTGTGTGTTACTGTACAGTTTAAGAATACCTCCTTTTACAAGAAGATTGAAATGGTACTTGTAACTGCTTTTCTAAGAAGTGTGGAATTACTTTTTAACCTAAAGACAAGATTCTTATTAGTTAGGCAAATACTGTGATGTAAAAGCAATAAAAATTAGGTAGAAATGACTAATTGTGATGTGTAGTACTAGGAAAGGCAGATTTCATACAGAATGAAATAAATTATGTCTTTGCTCAGTTTTTATAATGATAACATTTTGTTGATTCTGTTTATTTTTCCTTTTTGCAATTTGAATGCTAATTTTCTAGCCATTCTATTTATAAGTATTTTGGTAATAGCAATGTATTTATATTTAGGACTTTGTCATTAATATAATATTAAGTAATTATGAAACATTTTTTTTTCTAACTAGGAAGAAGCATTGCATGCATTTATTCAGCCAGAGATCCTGGATGGCCCAAATCAATATTTTTGTGAACGTTGTAAGAAGAAGTGTGATGCACGAAAGGTAAATGCCATGTAGAAATTAATACTAAATTACTGAGGTAATAGTCAATACTTAATAAAGTCCCCGTTTTTTTAGGGTCTTCGGTTTTTGCATTTCCCTTATCTGCTAACCTTACAATTGAAAAGGTTTGATTTTGATTATACAACCATGCACAGGATTAAATTGAATGATCGGATGACATTTCCTGAAGAGCTGGACATGAGTACATTTATTGATGTTGAAGATGAGGTAAATGTTTATTATGTTTTTTTATTAATCCATTTGGTTGTCTTGTTTAAAAGAGCTGTTTGGAGTAAACACTAATGTTGAGACTGTTAACTTTATTTGTTTTTACTGCCGTTTATTCCCTCATACTTTCTCCCACCTCCACCCACTAGACCATTTTCTTGATGGAAGCTTTTCATTTCTTATTTTCCTAATGCCAGGTTCTATAAAAAAAACTAACTTTGTACAAGCTTTTTTCTGTCCACCGTAAATTATATTTCGAATAGTCTTGCTTGATGTAAGTTTATGATATTATTTGAAAAGACAAAAAACTTTAAAACTGGAATTATTTCTTTAATTTGAGAGGTAATCTTATGTTACATATTTTTTCAGTCCAAGGAGTAGATTTCTTCAATTTAAATATGCATGATAGGAATTTAAAAATCATAAAAGCATGAAAACGTATGATTTGCTATTATTATATTTCCACTTCATACATACTATAATATAAAATTCTTGAGGATAGATACATCTTATTTTTCTAATTGTCTACAATACCTAGCACAATAATAAATTGAATTGAACTTTTCGTTTAGGAAAGATAAGATATTCTTTGAGGATTTGAAAACAAAAGCAGCTCATTTGGGAGCTTTGGTTGTTTGCTTTATTAGATTTTGGTGAAAGAAATAACTTTTATTGTTACTTTGCAACTCTAAACATAAATAGGTTATAATAGAATTCTGAATCACTGATCTGTTGCATTAGAATTTTAGGAAATTAATATAAATTTTTTAAAATTTCTTTAAAAGGTTTTATTTATTATTATTTTTAAAGAGAGGGGAAGGAAGGGAGGCAGAGAGGGAGAGAGACATCAATGTATGGTTGCCTTTCACCTGCCTCTGGCTACTGACCTGGCTGGAGACCTGGCTTGCAGCCTGGTTATGTGTCTTAACTGGGAATCAAACCAGCTACCTTTGGGTTTGCAGGCTGGCGCCTTTCTACTAGCCATCAGCTAGGGCCAATATAAATGTTTTTAAAACACACTTTTTTTTGTTTTATTTTTTAAAGTCTTTTAAAGAAAACTAAATTTATTATTATTTTTTATTTAGATTTTATTATTTTCAGAGAGAAGGGCAGGGAGGGAGAAAGAAAAGAAGAGAAGCATCAATGTATGGTTGCCTTTCACCTATCTCCAGCTAAGGATCTGGCTGCAGACATGGCTTGCAACCTGGTTACATGCTCTGACTGGGAATCGAACCAGCGACCTTTGGGTTCGCAGGTCAGCACCAATCCACTGAGCCACACCAGCCAGGGCATAAATTTACTTTTAAGTCTTTCTATTAACAATATATGGTAAATTATGTGAAAAAGCATATAGATAATAAGTTTTACTCAAGTGTCTAATAATTTTTCTTAGTTTATAATTGTAAGATAATTATGTTTTATTAAGAAATCTCCACAGACTGAAAGTTGCACTGACAGTGGAGCAGAAAATGAAGGCAGTTGTCACAGTGATCAAATGAGCAATGATTTCTCCAATGATGATGGTGTTGATGAAGGGATCTGTCTTGAAAGTAGTAGTGGAACTGAAAAGATTTCAAAACCTGGTCTTGAAAAGGTACCTTTTCTAGTTTGTGGCTTATAGTTGAAAGAGAGAATAATGTGTTTTCTGGGCTGATAAATATATAATTATGTAGCTGTGTGATAAAGTTCTCTTTAAAAGAAGTTTTTTGAAAATTAAGACCTTTTAAGATACTGGTTTTTTTTTTTTAAAGGTTTTATTCATTATTTTTAAGGAGAAGGGCAAGGAGGGAGGAAGAAAGGGACAGAAATATCAATGTATGGTTGCCTTTCACCTGCCTTAAGATACTGTCTTTTATGCATTTATGTGATTATAATTTAAATTAGAAACTACTTACAGATGGGAGCATTAATTTCTGGGAGGCCAAACTGTAATTATGTAAGCAATGTGGGTGATGATGTGGAAAATAATCCTAGTAATCGTCTGACTATCACTGAAATAACTTTTTTTTAATAAAATATTTTTATTTTACAAAGGGGATAAGAGATAGAATGTGATTTGCAACATTTATGTAATATCCTATTTTCTTTCTATCTATCTATCTATCTTAGTCCAGAAATGTTGGAGTGAAATAATTTCTTCTCTCTGTCCTTGGTTATAAGGCTTCTCTCCAGCTAGTGTTCAGTTAGTTATTTAGGATGATTTCTCTACAATTTAGGTGTAATTCTAGATTGGTCCTGGGAGGAGATTGGTGTCGCTTCCATGTTCTCCTCCACCATCTTGGGCTCAGAACTGACCTTTTTAAGGTAAGGGAAAGACAAAGAGGCCCACTTCAAGACACATTATAATTAAAATGGCATATTTCAAAGATGGAGAGAATCCTAAAAACAGCAAGAAAGAAATAGCAAATAATATACAAGAGGGCTCCAACAAAGTTACCAGCAGATTTCTCAACAGAAACCGTACAAGCCAGATGGGAATGGCAAAAAATACTCCAAGCAATGAAAAGCAGAGATCTACAACCAAGACTGCTGTACGCAGCAAGTTTCTCATTCAAAATGGAAGGTGAAATAAGGAATTTCCCAGACAGATGAAGGCCAAAACAATACATCTCCACCAAACCAGCTTTGCAGAAAATGCTAGAGGGCCTGCTTTAAGAAGAAACAGAGAGAGGCAGAGAGGGATACAGATACAAAGGGGAATAATGACAGTGAAGTATCTATCAGTAATAACCTTAAATGCAAAGGGATTAAATGCACCAATCAAAAGACAGAGGGTAGCTGAATGAATAAGAAAACATGACCCTCCTCAGAACAAAAGTCTACACAAAGTTAAGGGATGGAAAAAATATTTCAAGCAAATGGACATTGAAGAAAAAGTTGGGGCGGGTGGCAGGGGAAATACCATGATCAGGAAGGTGGTTTCCCCAGGGTAAGGCTTACCTAGTGCACACCGAATGTGCTGACTCCTATGATTTTCCCAAATGTGGGAAACACAACTGCATAGTTTGTATTAGTTGGGGACTGTGTTTGCGCTCTCCCCTGACCCCTCCCCCTGCCAAAAAAAAAGGCTGGGTTAGCAGTACTTAATATCAAATGAAATAGATTTCACACCAAAGGCCATAAAAAGAAACAAAGAAGAACCTTTCATAATACATACATCCATCAAGAAGATATGCAGCCAACATAGGAGCACCCAAACATAGAAGGAAAATCTTGGAGGACTTCAAGAGGGATATTGACAGCAACACATTTATAGTAGGGGATTTAATACCCCGTTATCAACAATGGACATATCTTCCAAGCAAAGAAACACCAAGGGTATCATGGCATTGAACAACACTCTAGATCAAATGGGCTTAATTGATATATACAGGACTTTTCACCCCAAAGAAGCAAAATACATGTTCTTTTCAAATGCACATGGAATATTCCCAAAGATAGACCACATAGTAGAACACAAAACAAGCCTCATCAAATTCAAGAAAATTTAAATTATATCAAGCATCTTCTCAGATCGTAATAGCTTGAAACTAGAAAGCAATTTCAAGGAAAATACCCCAAAACAGTAAAATCTATGGATACTGAATAACATGCCATTAAATAATGAATGGGTTGACAATGAGATCAAGGAAGAAATCAGAAAGTTTCTGGAAACATGAAAATGACGCACAACAGCCCCAATCCTGTGGGGCACAGGGAAGGCAGTCCTGAGAGGGAAGTTCATAGCAATACAGGCCTACCTAAAAAGGTTAGAAGAAACTCAAACGACCTAACCATAAAGCTGCAAGAACTAGAACAGCAGCAGCTAAGTCCAGAGCAAGTAGAAGGAAGGAAATCATCAAGATCAGAGCAGAAATACATGACATAGAGACTAAAAAGAACAAAGGATCAGTAAATCCAGGAGCTTGTTCTTTGAAATGGTAAAATTGACAAGCCTTTAACCAGACTCATCAAGGAAAAGAAAAGACCCAAATAAATAAAATCAGAAGTAAAAGAGGAGTAATCACAACCAATACCACAGAAATAGAAAGAATTGTAAGAAATTACTACAAACAACTGTATGACAAATTCCATAACCTGGGTGAAATGGACAAATTTCTGGGAACATGTAATCTTCCAAAACTGAATCAAGAAGAAGCAGAAAGTCTGAATAGACCATTAAGAACTTGTGAGATTGAAGCAGTAATCAGAAACTCCTAGCCCACAAGAGCCCCAGACCAGATGGCTATGCAGGAAGTTATACCAAATATTCAGGGAAGAACTGACTTGTACCCTTCTCCACCTAGTTCAAAAAATCCAAGAAGAGGGAAGACTCCCAAACTTTCTATGAGACCAGTATTATTCAAATTCCAAAACCAAACCAAGATACAACAAAAAAATAAAACTATAGACCAATATTACTGATGAACATAAATGCTGAAATCCTTAACAGAATATTGGCAAACTGGATCCAGCAATACATGAAGGAGATCATATCCCATGATCAAGTTGGAATCATCCCAAGTATGCAGGGATGGTATAATATTCATAACTCAATAAATGTAATACACCACATAAACAAAACGAAAGACCAAAATCATATGATGATACCAATGAATGCTGGAAAAGCATTTGATAAAGTACAGCCCCCATTTATGAAAAAATACTCAGCAAAGTGGGAATAGAGGGTATGACCTCAACATAATAAATGCCATAATAGAAATCTGCAACCAACATCATAGTCAATGGTCAAAAACGGAAAGTTTTCTGCCTAAGAGCAGGAAGAAGATAAGAATGTCCACTCTTTTCCACTTCTATTCAACATAGTTTTGGCAGTTCTAGCCATAGCAATCAAACCAGAAAAAGGAATCAAAGGCATCCAAATTGGAGAGGAGGAAGCAAAACTGTCATTTGGAGATGATATAATAGTGTACTCAGAAAACCCAATAGACTCCACCAAAAAGCTCCTTGGCAAAAAAGCTGGATATAAAGTCAGTATCTGGAAAGCGAAGGCGTTTTTGTACAACAACAATGAAACATCAGAGATAGAAACTATAAAAACATCCTACTTACTAGAACAAGAAGAAAAATAAAGTGCTTAGCAGTAAACTTAAACCAAGGAGGCAAAATACCTGTACTTGGAAAGCTACAGAACACTAAAAGAAATTAAGGGAAGCATACACCATGTTCAGAGATGGAAGAATTAACATTAAAATGTCCATACAACCCAAAACAATTTATAGATTTAATGCAATCCCTATTAAAATACCAGCAATGTATTTCACAGATCTAGGAAAAATACTTGAAAAATTTATTTAGAGCCAAGAATGACCATGAATAGCCATAGCAATCGTGAGAATGAGGAACAAAGTAGGAGGAATCACAATACCCAATATCAAACTATGTTATAAGGCCACTATAATCAAAACTGACTGGTACTTGCATAAGAATAGACATACAGAGTGCATGTGATGAATTGGCAAAATTTTAGTAAAATAACCATGTAAGTGTTATATTTTGAAATAAATGTATTCTTATATGTAAATGCATAAACAGACATTTTTTTAATTGTTCAGAAAAGTCTCCATTTTCTGCAATAATAGACACGATTTGACTTGGAAATCTTGAGCATGCTTTAATTAACTTTTCTTTATCCATGGACATCATCATGTTTTCAGTCTTAGCTTTAACAGCCTCTTTATTGGAATGAGGTTGTTTTACTTCTTTCTCACAAGTGCTGCATACATGATAGTCAAAAGGATTTGCTTCTGGTGAACTAGGCAGCCAGATTTCCTTTGACCAGATTCAGGAACATTGACACTGAGAAATTCTTGCACCTTTCTGGCATTACGTGCTGATGCACCATCTTGTTGAAAGATAAAATGACTTCTATTTGCAACTTGCTCATCCCTGGTACAACTGCTTCTCTCAAATCATCAAGTTAAACATCAGCAGTCACCTTCAAGCCATGGAAACAGATGTGGGGTCATGGTATCTCCTTCATTGCTGATAACACCTAACACCATCCCTGTAGCAGGAAATTTAGTTTTCCTGACAATTGGGACTTCATTAAGATTCTCACCAAGCCACATGTTTCTTCTGTTGACTATTTGTTCTGCTGAGAATTCTTTTCATCAGAGGGCTTTTTCCTTTGGGATATTTCCATTTTGTTAATAGCTTCCTTGCTTTTTCAGAGCACCTTTCCTTTGTCTGCTGTGTCATAAACTGACCTCTTTTAAGAACATGCGATCTGTATCTGATATCTTCAACAATAATCTTGTGAACTGTTGTATCCAACATCTGCAGTTTTCTTGCTATGGAGAGCAGTGACTTTCTTGGATCTTCATTGATCATCTCCTGGATTCTGTGTACAATATCTGGATTTGTGCAGTCCTTGCATAGCTTATAGGTTTTCCTTGTTGGTGTGGCGACATCAGGATCAACATCATACAGCTTCTTCACATTGTAAACTCTACATAAAGGGATGTTATTGAAGTCCACAGTTTCCTTAGCAGTTGGCCCTACATGCAGTCCAGAAATTATGGTTGCTCCAACATCATATCCCTTCGACATGACAGTTGCTCCCAGAATTTAATACTTTATATCTGAAATGATGTTAAATCATAACTTTAGAAACATAGTTTTTCAAAATTAATAAGAAGCATGTGAAATAGAGAGATGCAAAATTATTGCCACTTTATTGCATGCACCCTGTATAGGTCAATGGAACAGATTAGAGTCCAGAAATAAACCCAGGTATCTATGGTCAATTAATATTTGATAAAGGAGTAAGGCAAAAAATGAAACTAGTCCACCAACTTATACCATACACAGAATAAATTCAAGATGGATAAAGGACTTTAACGTAAGGGATGCCGCCATTAAGGTACTAGAGGAAAATATAGGCAGTAAAGTTTCAGATATCCCATGCAGCAATATTTTCACTGATATTTCTCCTAGGGCAAAGGAAATAAAGGAACAAATAAACAAATGGGACTATATCAAACTTAAAAGTTTCTACTGAACTAAAGAAAACATTAGCAAGATGAAAAGGGAACCAATTGTATGGGGAGATATATTTACTAATGATACCTCAAACAAGGGTTTGATTTTGAAATTATATAAAGAATTTATTCCACTCAATATCAGGAAGACAGACAGCCCAATTAAAAAATGGGCAAAGGACTTGAACAGACTCTTGTCTGAGGAGGACGTACAAAGGGCCCATAGGCAACATCACTAGGCATGAGAGATGCAAATTAAAACCACAATGAACTACCTATCACAGTGGCTATCAACAAACGAACAAGCAAGTTCTGGAGAGGATGTGGAGAAAAGGGAACCCTTGTGCTTGTTGGTGGGAATGCAGACTGGGGCAGACACTGTGGAAAACAGTATGAAATTTCCTCAGAAAACTAAAAATGGAACTGACTTTTGACCCAGCAATTCCACTGCTATATTTATACCTGAAGAAGCCTGAAACACCAATTCAGAGGACCCCATTCACCTGTATGTTCATAACAGCACTATTTACCATAGCCAAGTACAGGAAACAGCCTAAGTGCCCATCAGTAGATGAATGGATCAAAAATCTTTGGTACATTTACACAATGGAATACTACACAGCAAAAAGAAAGGAACTCTTATATTTTGCAACAGCATAAAAGGAACTAGAGAATACTATGCTTAGTGAAATAAACCAGGCAGTGAAAGACAAATACCACGTGATCTTCACCTAATACAGGATAGTGAACAAAACAAACGAGCATAACAGAATCAGAGATATAGAAACAAGGAACAGAGTGGCAGTGTCCAGAGGGGAAGGGAGGGTGGTGGAGAAGGAGAAAAGGCCAAAGAAAAGGAAGCATTTCATCAAAGAGGTAGGATAAAGGATCCATGGATATGGACAACATGTGGGGATAGACTGTGGAAGAGGGGATGGTGTGGGTGGGGCATTGGAAGAACAATGGTGGAAAAAATGAGACAACTGTAATACAACAACAGTAAATTTTTAAATATGTGTAGGCATGTTTTTGACCCTAGGTGGGTCAAAATAAGACAAAAGTTATTTGAGATCTCTTGATCTTGACTATTCATATTAAATTAGTCTTATATTTGATAGATGCTTATATAATTTCAAACTGTTCTCTTTTTTACATAAATAATATTTCAGATATGCATGGTTCCATGGGTTATAAGCATAATTAAAATGTGAAGGGATATACTGAATAAAACTTGTGAAACTTCTAGTATATAAAATTATGTAGTGACTTGGCATTTTAATTATCTTAAAGGAGAGTTAATCTACCATACATATATAGGATAACTAACATGTTACTTTACTGTGTGTTAATAGAGAATAGGAAACATACAAATACGGATTTTGTATTTTTCCTTTTCTTGAGTTACCTTTATTTTTTTCCCTTAGAGTTCCTTGATCTATGAACTATTCTCCGTTATGGTTCATTCAGGGAGTGCTGCTGGTGGTCATTATTATGCTTGTATAAAGTCATTCAGTGATGATCAGTGGTACAGCTTCAATGATCAACATGTCAGCAGGGTAAGGAGGGGTTATTAAAGATTGTTATTCTAGAAGACAAGAGTGGGAATGTCAATGTCAATACCAAGGTTTATTGAAATGGGAGATGAATGTGTCTAGTGAAACATTTTAAGACACATACCAAATCAGACATTTTGTTTTTACACTCAGGTAATTTCCTGCTTTGTTTATTGATGTTATTTCTTAGTTTTGTTTTGTTTGGGGCTTGCTGAGTATTTCTTGAGATAGACTACTAGTTTTCTTCTTGTCCGAAACTTTCACATGGGCTGGCTAGGATCATTAGAATTGCTAGGTCACTAGCAGCCACTGATTATGGTTAAATGTAAATGGGAATCTGTGTGATTGGTTTAACTCCAAGGTTAAAAATTGAATTATATATAGCCATAAAGGTAACAATGTCATAGATTGCAGAAAAAAGTAAATGTGACAACATTTTAGATAACACAAGAGGACATTAAGAAAACACATGGTGGATCTTCAGGAAGCAGAGGATATTACGCCAGTGCTTTTGCAAGGTAAATAACTTAATAATTTTAGAGTTTATAAATTAATTATATAGCTTCTCAGCATTTTTCACTATTAAAAATGTTTAAGCTAGCAGCTGGCAAACTATAGCCCATGGGCCAAATTAAATCTACTTTTAGTTTTTGGAAATGAAGTTTTATTGAAATGCCACCATCCTAATTTGTTGAAGTATTAAGACTTGATTCTTACTATACTACAATAGCAGAGTTAGGTGATTGCAACACAGATCATGCTTTTACTGTCTGGTGCTTTACAGAAAAAATTGACTGACTCCTGGCTTAACGCTAGTAGTCATTCTAGGACACAGATTGTTTGAAAACTTCATGTAATGCCAAGAGGAGTTACGGAATCTTCTCATGAACGTATCAGTAAAAACAAAGTAGATATTTTTTCTAGAATGTTTTAAATTTGCACCAATTAATTCAAGAACAGTTTCATGATTTTCTAATTGTTTGGAAAAAATATTGTAAATAAATATTGATACTAGGAAGTAGAGTCTTTTAAGTCTACTTTTTGTCCCCATTAATCTTTTTTTGTACTTCTACTAGCTCCACAAACGCATATATGCTGATATATAGACTGAAGGATCCAGCAAGAAATGCAAGTATGTTAACATAGTTATTTAATTTTAATCTGTAGTATAAACTAATTTCTTTTGCAAGTTTTGCAAGCCCAGATAGGACAATTAATTTTTTTAATGCATGGAAGAATTAATTATACAGTTTAATAGAGAATACCAACTGGTGAAAATATTTGGGAAAAAATTAACTTTTTTAATACATTAAGATACAAAATTTATTCTACATTGAATAAATTGAATGTGTATTTGCAGTAAGAGTGTATTGTATGCAGGTTGGTTTAGTGATGATAACCTTCAGACCTGTGTAGCAGCCATAACTCACCAGTCAAGTCCCAGCTCGTCATTTAACTTCAAAAAGTCTTACTTTCCATGTCTGTAAAATAGGAATACTTAGAGGATTTTATAGGGTTATTTTTTTAATTAGATGAGGTAACATATTTTAAGCACTTTAGCATCATATCGGTGCATGTTAAAAACTCAGATTTAGCTATTATTTTGTTCTTTTATAATCTTTTTCAGTGTCTAGTCTCTGAATGCTTTGAATAGGGACCAAAGATGGAATAAGCTTTCCACTTAACACTCTAGAAATGTTAAGAACTAGAGTTAAATATCTTTTCTGTTTGCTTAAAAAAAGCAAGTAAAGTTTTATAAGTCTAGCATGCCTCCTTTATTATATATTAATTTTATTAAGAATTCCCCCCAAATATTCTCGTGTACAAAGCATCTGAGGTTGTCTTTTTTTTTGGTACTGATTTTAAAAGTTGTAGTTCCTGACTAATGCTAACTTGCTACCTCTGACTAAAGCAGTATTGCAAATAGGTAGAGGTGTACATAGTTATATACACAGGTGATGTTTGATTATGTTCTTTTCATAATTAAAATAACATTTTCACTGTCATTGATTTTAACACATTTTCTTTGTTTAGAATCTGCCATGCTATTAGTAAATCTATTTCATGCACTGTAATGTTTCTTTACATTTTAAAACCCACATTAGATTGTGAATCACTTAGTGCAAGACTTAGGACTTACTCATCTTTTCACCTAAAGTATAATCCAGGATCTTTCATATATAGCGGCTTTTCAATAATTCACTGTAAAATTAATGAAAAGAAATAAAATTATAACAAGTTATTTTAGAACAAAGATTTCAGAGTAGAAGTAGTCATTCAGTATAAACCAAAAAATAACTTGTCCAATGTCATAGCTGCCTGGAGGCAGAGCCAGAATTGTAGTTCATGTGTCTTCTTTAGCACCCAGCATTCCAAATATTTCCAGGAGAGCAATAACTTAGCTTTTGTTTATTCACTCCCCTGGCTCTAGGTTTGTGATGAAGCGCCAGAGGGTGCTATATGTATGATGTGAAATATTTTTAGAATTAGAGCTCACTCCTAAGAGCAGTAGATTTTTACCTTCCGTAGATGCATGATATTTGATTTTATTTTTATTTTTTCATTTTTTAAAGATTTTATTTCATTATTTTTAGAAAAAGGGGAAGGGAGGGAGGCAGAGAGGGAGAGAGACATCAATGTATGGTTGTATTTCACCTGCCTCCAGCTACAGACCTGACTGGAGACCTGGTTTGCAACATGGTCATGTGCCCTGGCTGGGGAATCGAACCAGCAACCTTTGGGTTCACAGGCTGTCACCTTATCCACTGTGCTTGCTACCAGTCAGGGTAGATGCATGATATTTTAAATATAAATTGTTCTCATTTTATATTTAATAATCAATGGCATTATTAAACAGTGTTATCTCATAATGCCACTTTTAATACTTTGAATTACAGATGAAATTCTTTGATTAGAAAGCAATTAAAAGACTGCTTTGAGAACAAAGAAAGGATAATTGTATTAGTAATAATAAGTAGCATTTATTGTTATAGCAGCAGCAACAGCATTTATTACATTTTATTATATCACAGGTATTAGTAATAAGTTGAAGAAACCAAAGTCTAGAGAAGTAAACTTGCCCAGGGGCACATAATTTTATGGTGATAATGCGATTTGAAATCAAATTATTTTATTTACAAGTTTCAGAGAAGCTTTTTTATTTTAAAAATATTAATCTACCTAGAGTTTTTTGGAGCCAGGAGCTATTATGGATAGAGATATGTCTTTTTACAATATGAGACTTAGTCATACATTATTATTAACGACATCCTTATCCTTGTCTGGAAGGAGCTCATGTTTCAAATTGAGAAATTTACATAATTGAGATATATTTTGATGAGAGCTATGGTAGAATTATGCATACATGCAATGGGAACATGGAACAAAATTAAATACAGGAAGCTGGATTTTAGTGACAGTCTTACCCTGTTCTATTATTAATAGAATTTATAGAAGTGGATGAATATCCAGAACATATTAAAAAATTGGTGGAGAAAGAGAGAGAATTGGAAGAACAAGAAAAGATGCAACGAGAAATTGAGCGCAACACATGCAAGGTTAGATTTCATAATTTTACCTTTAATTAAAAAGTACTATGAAGTTTGCTTGACTGCAGTTCTCATAGCTAACTAATTGGGTTGATTCTGTAGATAGTTATGCTGTCATGATCATTAACCAATGTAACCAACTCTAACACTGAGATAAGATACGATTTTATAACTGATTTTAAAAAACACTAATGTGGTAATAGTACTGGTGAGGTTACAATAAGATGATCATTGTTACATTCTGCTACAGGAAGAAAAGATTAAAACTTTTCTGCATAGATAGTGAATCAGATTTATTAAGAGGCTTATGCAAATTCATATTTTTAATATATAATTCTCTTAAGGAAATGTTGCCTAATGAGATAATTACAGATGCTGTAAAATTTTGACCACAAGGACATTCAACACAGTCTTTTCCAAACTGGGGAAAAATTGAAAACAACTTGAAATGTATATTTGTAAGGGAATGATTATATAAATTATGATATATGCTTTAAAAGAAATATACACTTGTTAAAACTGATGTTTTAAAATTTTTTAGTAACATGAGATATAGTTACTATCAATTACTAAGTGATAAAAATACACCAGAGAGAATGGTCCCAAATATATATTTTTTTAAACTTAGTTTTTTGATGATTGGATCAAAAAACTTTGGTACATTTACACAATGGAATACTATACAGCAGAAAGAAAGAAGGAACTCCTACCCTTTGCAACAACATGGATGGAACTGGAGAGTATTATGCTTAGTGAAATAAGCTAGTCAGTGAAGGACAAATACCATATGATCTCACCCCTTACAGGACTATAATGAACAAAACTAACAACAAGCAAAACAGAACCAAATATATGAATACAGTGAGGAGGCCTTCAGTGGTTAGGGGGAAGGGGCAAGGAAGGGGAGCAGTTTAGGCAAGAACCTAGTATAAAGGAACCATGGACATGGACAACAGGTGGGATTGACTTTGTGGGGAATGGGTGGGTGGGGAGGGGGACAGAGGGGAGCAAAAAGGGGATGGATGTAATACAACAACAATAAAATTTAAAAAAAAAAAACTTAGTTTTTTGACTTTTAGGGAAAAAATGGTGTCTACAAAAGAATTAAGCTTTGACTTAATGACCTGCAAAGTTGATGATGATATTTTACAATTTCTAGATAAAATTGTTCTGTTTGCATCCTGTGAAACAAGTAATGATGGAAAATAAGTTGGAGGTTCATAAGGATAAGACATTAACGGAAGCTGTGGAAATAGCTTATAAGGTATGCTTAATTCCACTGTTAGCATTTAATTATTGATATCTTAGATAACAATATTGACATGTTTTCCAAAGTTTTGTACTATGGTCAGTAGTAATATAAGCACTTGCAATAACATTGATAGCTCATTTAAGTCATATATCTTTAAAAAGCATCATTTCTAACCTCCTTTTTGAAACATACTAGTTGGTTTTGAGAAATTTCCCACAAAAATATTTATTCTTTACATGCATTTAACAGATGTTTATTGAATACTACAATATGAGACATCAGAGTCACTAGAGTGCACACGACAATGTAAGGCATTAAAGGTATTAGAGTGAACAAGACATGCTCATTGCCCTCATTGAGTTTATAATCCATTAGGAAAAAAATGACAAAAAATATTTAAACATCAAAACTTGCAAATATTTTATTGTTTATAGATACTATAAAATCAATAATATTGAGATTATTCTGAAACTTTCACCATGAGAAGGACACAGCTGTGTAAAAAGTTGGGGAAGAATCTTTTAAGTAGAGGTAACTGTGTGTGTTAAGACTAAGATAAGGAAGTGCTTGGCGTGATCAAGCAATAAAAAGGAGCATTAGGTTTTGCTTGTCTTGAATTGAGAATAGAGTAGCATAAAATGAAATTAGAGACTTTTCAAGAATAGAAGTTTGCATTTTCAAAGAATAATGGGAAGTTATTAGTGGGTTTTGAAAGGCAGATAGAAAGGGAAGCATTCTTTAATCAGATTCTAAATATCATCTGTGATACTTGGCAAATTAAAATTTTTTGCCCTTTTCTATAAACAGTAACATCATTTGACTGAAACTAAGCAGTCGTTAACCTACAGAAAAAATTTCATACCAAATTATTTATAGAACCAATGTGAGAAATAGAAATAGTACACATGAGAGCTGACATTTTCTCAAAATGTGATTCAGCACAACCTGCACCAGAATTGCATTCCTATTTAAAAAAAAAAACTAATTCCTGGAAATAAATCTGAATTTCTGTGTTGGTGCCTGGAAATATGCATTTTAAGCAATTACCTCAGAGGTTTTTAAGAGTACTAAAGTTTGAAGTACAGTATTGAAAATTTGTATTATGTCACTCTTTTAATTAATGTCATTCTTCCTCACTAAACTGTAAGCACCTACAAGGGTGAAGAGTGTTCTGGTTTTGTTCATGATTTAATTTTCAATAAGTTTGCCTAGTATATAGAAGAGTCAAAATTATATGGTTATGTGAATGAGTAAGTAAATGGACAGACAATAAATGGGTGGATAGATGGCTCTGAATTTACCTTACTAAAGTAAAAATCCTTTAAACACACAGGCATCATTGCAAAACCATAATGAAACCAAATTAAACTAAAATGGAGAAAATGTCTTTACTAAACAGTTTTACACAGCAAGGTCAGTTAGTGGTAGCAGTAAGAGTAGTTTGTAGTCCATTAGTTTTTAATGCATGAAGAAAAAAATACTGTCTTAAAGATAGGAATAAAAAGTTTGCAAATACAAAGAATCAAACAAAACAGAGAAATAAATAAATCTTTTGTACCAAAAATGGAGCTCATCTTTGGGGATGAAAATGAAGTCAAGTAGAGGTTAACGGGGACACACATGTTTTTCTTTGAAGTCACAATCACAGAACTTAAGTGACATTTCTGTTTCTCCAGGAGGTTCATTTCCAACTTAAGAGATGTTGCTCCCAGGCGTGCTGTCTACCAGTGACATGGGAAAGAGGGGAATGTTATGATAGAATCCCTGTGCCCTGAGCCGTAGGTATCCTGGAGGCTAATATTGCAGGTGATGGTCCAACTAGAAATGAGGCAGCACTTGGGAGGCACAGAAGCTACAGCATTTATGGTAGCTTTAAGAGGCATGCTGTCCTCCTGTACTTAGAAAATGGTTACTAGATTCATGAGTTAACCATTTCTTCTCCAGATTGGATTAAGAAAATGAAAGATGCATAGTCTAATTGATAGTTTTCCCCCTATGTCTCCAACTTAGTGGTTATACTGTAGAGCCATATCTTACAATACATTGACTTTGAGTCAGTCTAAAATTTAGAATGTTAACTTTTTCCAACAAAATTGTCTTTAAAATATATTAGCACATAGGTTGTATGATTTGAGGGATAATGAAGTGCAGTTATTTAACAATAGCATTTAAGTTGTGCCTTCAACTTTGATTTCTTTGAGCTCTGATGCAAATCATAAGCATGAGTTTTATTGTTTGTTAGAACCTATTTTTTTAAATAAGTTTCTGAGATTCCCTTTCAACAGTACTTTTTTTTTTTTAGAGATTTTATTTTCAGAGAAGGGGGAAGATAGAGGCAGAGAGGGAATGAGACATCAATGTATGGTTGCCTTTCACCTGCCTCCAGCTACAGATTGGGCCGAAGACCTGGTTTGCAACCTGGTTATGTGCCCTTTGGGTTCGCAGGCCTGTGCTTTATCCACTATGCCACCAGGCAGAGCTGTTAGAACCTATTAAGAAATGTAAAAGAACTCTAAATGTGAGTGCAGTTACACATAAGGGTAAAACATCTTTTTCTTTTTTCTTGGGGATCATTTTCCTTTAGATGATGGATTTAGAAGAGGTAATACCCATGGATTGTTGTCGCCTTGTTAAATATGATGAGTTTCATGATTATCTTGAACGATCGTATGAAGGAGAAGAAGATACACCAATGGGACTTCTACTAGGCGGAGTCAAGTCAACATATATGTTTGATCTGCTGTTGGAGACAAGAAAACCTGACCAGGTTTTTCAGTCTTATAAACCTGGGGGTAAGGAATTAAATAGTGTTTTGAGTATTACTGGACTTAAAATTTTAAGACAATGTTCTGTTTCTAGAAATGAATTTTAATTTTTTATGTTTTTTAAAATGGTTTTACTAGGTTGGGAAGCAGTCAGGGTCAAGCTTGGACTTGAATTCTAGATTACTTTCAAAGAGCTATACACAAAATTTAAAAAACAGAGTCAGTGGGATTTTTTTCTTCAGTACTGAACAATCCCCCCACCCATGCAGTTATAAAGAAGACCCAGAACCAAAAGAACATTTTCCCAAGTCTTAGAAATAGAGTCTGTTTTTTAGGGTCTTCTTGGAAAGATGGTTTCATAACCCATCACTGCCACATTTAAAACTTTCCTCCATCCTCTCCATTTCTCCAGGTTCCAGGGAATTCAGCTTTTTTGATGTTATTAAATCTGTCATATTACTCAATGTGTGATGATTTTTTTGTCCTTTTAGACTGATTTGAAAAAACAAAATATGCCTGTAGCTTTATCCAAAGTCATCCTTAAAGATGGTTACATGTCCAAAGTTTTATAATGATCACTATTTAAAATAGGGCAAAATCAAAATGTTTTAAAATTTTTTTGCCAATTTTTACTGTTGTCTTGATGTGAATTCTCTTGCATTGGTTGTTAATCAGAAATCCAGTTTGTGTTCTCTACTTTAATTCCTAAAAGTTGAATTTACAAAAATTTCTTCTCCCCTTTCAAATTTTGTTCCTCTATGGATTCTAAACACACTTTTTTTTTTATTTTAATGAAGACTCTTCCTTCTGAAGTAGATTAAGTGTGGTATTCTTTCAGGGGCTTCTTCAGTCAAGGGCTTCTTCAGTCAGAACTCTGCCCTACCTGTAAAGAATTCCTTGGGATCCTTTCCTTGCAGATTATTTTTGAGCTAGATAACAAAAATTATGATCAAAGAATAGTATGAGTTAGCAATAAAACCACTTTTTTAAAAGAGAACTCTAAATGTGAGTATGAATTGTAAAACTTACAAACAAGGCCTTGAATGGTTTAAAAAAGATTATTCAAGAGCAAGTACAGCTGCTGTGTCCCCTGTACTACTTGCTTTGCATTCTCTTGTTATTGATATTTATTTAGTGTTGTGATTTGGTCTGTGTTTTAGAACTTTGGAAATACATTTTAATATGCCTAATAAATTTAAGAGTGGTGTTATGTTTTATAAGGAAACAAATCATATACTTTTATTTTTTACTTATATTTTATTGATTATGCTATTACAGTTGTCCCAGTTTTTTTCCCTTTGCCCCCTACACACAGAATCCCCAATTCCATCAGGCAGTCCCTGCACTATTGTTTGTGCATGGGTCATGTGTGCATTCTTTAGCTGATCCATTTCCTATGCTGTATTTTATATCCCCATGGCTATTCTGTAACTACCTATTTGTATTTCTTAATCCCCTGTCCTCTTCACCCATCCCTGCATACCCCTTCCCATCAGGCAGCCATCAAAGCACTCTCTGTGTTGATGGTTCTCTCTCTGTTCTTCTTGTTTGCTTAGTTTGTTTTCTAGATTCAATTGTTGATAGGTATGTATTTGTTGCCATTTCATTGTTCGTAGTTTTGCTCTTCTTTTTCTTAAGTCATTTTAACAATTTATATATTAATGATTTAGTGATGATGAACTCCTTCGGTTTTTTTCTTGTCTGGAAAGTTCTTTATTTGTCCTTCAATTCCAAATGTTATCTTTGCTGGGAAGAGCAATCTTGGCTGTAGGACCCAGCTTTTCATGACTTCGACTATTTCTTGCCGGTGCCATTTGCCTGCAAATTCCTTTTTGCAAAATCAGCTGACAGTCTTATTGGAATTCCTGTATAGGTAACTAACTTATTTTCTCTTGCTGTTTTTAAGATGTTCTCTATTATAGCCTTGATCATTTAAATTACGATGTGTCATTGAGTAGGTCTCTTAGCATCCATCTTGTTTGGGACTGTTTGTGCTTCCTGGATTTACATGTCCATTGCCTTCACCAAATTTGGGGAGTTTGCTTTCATTATTATTTCCACTAGATTTCCAATTTCTTGCTCTTTCTCTTCTTCTAACATCCCTGTGACGCAAATGTTAAATGCTTGAAGTTGTCCCAGAGACTACATACACTATCCTCATTTTTTGATTCCTTTTTCTTCTTGTTATTCTGATTGGTTGTTTTTTGCTTCCTTATGTTCCAAATCATTGATTTGATTCTTGGCTTTATCTACCCTACTATTGTTTCCCTGTAAATTGTTTTCTATTTTAATTAGTGTATGCTTTGTTTCTGACTGACTCTTTTTATGTTGTTGAAGTCCTCACTGAGTTTCTTGAGCACCTTTATAACCAGTGTTTTCAGCTCTGCATCGGATAGATGTCTTATCTCCAGTTTGTTTAGTTCTTTTTCTGGAGTTTTGATCCGTTCTTTCATTTGGGACATGTTTCTTTGTCTCCTTATTTTGGCAGCCTCCCTGTGTTTGTTTCTATATATTAGGTAGAGCTGCTAGGAATCCCTGTCTTGGTTGTGTGGCCTAATATATAGTAGGTGTCCTTTAGGGTCCAGTGACACAGCATCCCCTATCAGCCAAGCTTGAGGTGTGCCCTTCATGTGGGCTGAGTAAACCCTCCTCTTTTTTTTTTTTTAAATAAGATTTTATTTCATTATTTCTAGAAAGAGGGGAAGGGAGAGAGGCAGAGAGGGAGAGAGACATCAATGTATGGTTGCCTTTCACCTGACTCCAGCTACAGATCTGATTGGAGACCTGGTTTGCAACCTTGTTATGTGCCCTGGCTGGGGAATTGAACCTGCGACCTTTGGGTTTGCAGGCCGGTGCCTTACCCACTGTGCTACCAGCCAGGGCTAAACCTTCCTCTTATAGTTGAGCCTTGGTTACTCTTGGCAGGACAACTGGAGGGATTTGTCCAGGCTAGTTAGCTTCAAGGACTGGCTGTAACCACTGACCACCAATTATGCCATCCATGGAGGATCAGCTGTGTAGGGACAAGGGTGATGGTGCTCCAGTATAGCATGTGGCTGTCCACTGGGTATACAGGCTCTAGGATTATCCGGGTGGGTGCAGGGCAAGGTCAGCTCTCACTTGGGTTTTCCCTAGGACTCCCCGCATGAGCTATAAAGCAATCTGCAGACAGCTGCTACTTGTTCTCAGCTTGGATATTCCCAAGCTAAGCCAAGCTCTGAATCTAGGCTGCTTGCTGCTAGTGCAGGGCCTGTGGCTCTTTAAAAAGAGGTATGAGGGGCTGGGGACTCCCTGAGGTTGGCTGTTGCTTATTTGGGATGATTTAAGAAGTTGTGAAGCATGAGCCAAGACCAGCCATTCATGTGGAAAAGCAGCCTCGGTGGGCCAGAGTCTCTGGGGATCTCCAAGGTAGGGCAAACAGGGCTAGCTAGGTTAATGGAGTCTCAGATATGGCACCAGCCTGCTACCTCTGTGGCTCTGTGTGGGAGGGTTCTGAAAAGGGACAACAGCCTGCCTTTCTGTCTGTGAGAAAGCTGTCCCCCAGCCTCGCCTTACGCCAGACTTCACTTTTCCCTGTATGCCACTTACACCTCTCAAGCTGTTAACCCTGGTGCTGGTGTTCAGAGGGAGTGAGTCTTACTTATTAAGCTTGTGTGTGAATTCTCTAAGAGGAGCTGCTTGGGACTATAGAAGTTTCTTCTGCTTATTCAGTCCCCACTGGTTTTGCAGCCAGAAGTTATGGGGGCTTGTCTCCCTGACACTGGAACTTTGAGCTGGGGAGCCTAATATGGGGCTGCAGCTCCTTGCTCATAAGATATCCCTCCTGAACTTTTACTCACCACATGTTCTGTGTCTCCACTCCCCACCCTCCCCCCACCCCCAGCAGTTTGGATGGATGTGGTTTCTTTAATTTCGTAATTGTCAGGCTGCCATTCAGCTCAATTTCTGATGGTTGTGAGTGATGCTTGTTCTATATCTTTAAAAATTTTTTTTAAATATTTTATTTATTATTTTTAGAGAGAGGGGAAGGGAGAGAAACATCAATGTATGGTTGCCTTTCACCTGCCTCCAGCTATAGACCTGGCTGGAGACTTGGCTTGCAACTTGGTTATGTGCCCTGGCTGGGGAATCAAACTAGTGACCTTTGGGTTCGCAGGCCAGCACCTTATCCACTGTACTACCAGCCAGGGCTGTCCTATATTTCAGTTGTATTTTTGATGTGGAGTGTGAGGAGGTGAGCTATGTTTACCTATGCTGCCATCTTGACCAGAAGTCTTAAAGCATGTGTTTTTAAAAATCACATTTTGATTTGTGTCATTTTTTAAAAGAAATCTAGAACTGTTTAATTAGGCTCGTTTTCATATCTTTATATATGTTTGTAATGTGACAAATTATGCAAGTTTTAACAAGTGTTAAGCTATGTATAACAGTCTACATCTACCATTTTGATAACTAGAAAAGTGTTATCTTTGCCATCTATTAGAAACATTAAAAATGCATTACTCGTATGAAATGCATTTTTAAAATTAACCTCTAGTTACGTTTTCTTTTTTTTTTCAAATGTGACAGAAGTGATGGTGAAAGTTTATGTTGTTGATCTAAAAACAGAATCTGTAGCTGCTCCTGTCACTGTTCGTGCTTACCTAAATCAAACAATTACAGAGTTCAAACAGCTTATTTCAAAGGTAAGTTTTAAAATTGGTTAATGAATATTTTTGAGTGCTTACTGTGTATAAAGTACTGTGTGGTAGTTATAAGTAAGATACAAAAATCAATATCTAGTTTTAGGAGCAAGTATTTATAGCTAGGAGACAATAATAATTAGGAGAGAAGGGCACTTCAAAGAAAAGAAACAGATCAACCAAACTGTTTGAGGAAAGAGTGAGATGTGTATATAAAACAGTGATGTATTGGCCTGTATCATTGTACACATACCTGGAAATACATGTTTAGTTATTTCATGGAGGGTTTTAAAATAGTAAACATAAAAGTTTGGGCTCTATTTGATGTAAGCAATAGGAAGTAGGCCTATTTGTTTTTCTAATTACAACGTCCATATGATGAACTCAATGGGAAGTCTGCCAGCACTGGACTAGTGTTCCAAATAAATTGAGGGAGGTGTCAAGAATTTTAGATGAGGGGATTGTTGAAATAATTCAGGTTAAGGTATATACGTACCTAGAGATGAGGAAAAATGTAGATTATAAGAATGATTATATAAATAGAATCTGTAGCGTTTGTGATTGGTAAATGTTGGAGTAAGGCAAGAGAACAGCTGACCTCAGGAGTTTACAGCTTGGATAACCAAAAAGGTAGTGATATATTTTTTTATTAAAGATTTTATTCATTATTTTTAGAGAGAGAAGTACAGGGAGGGAAGAAGAAAAGGACAGAGACATCAATATATGGTTGCCTTTTACCTGCCTCCAGCTACTGACATGGGTGGAGACCTGGCTTGAAACCTGGTTATGTGCCCTGGCTGGGAATTGAACCAGCAACCTTTGGATTTGCAAGGCTGGCTCCTCTCCACTGAGCCACCTGCCAGGGCTAAGAAATAAAATGATATGGTTAGAGAGTGGATTTGACAAGAAAGGCAGTGGGATAAATATTGACCACATTATATGTGATTTAATGATAAAGAACAAGCTTACTCAGAATTTCTGAGCTGGAAAACATAATAAAAGCATTCACAAACTAGTTCATTGTGTAAAAGTAATTATTATCTTTCAAGGGCTCTGTATGAACACTATGGAACATTGAGCACACAAACACAGGCAAAATTTTGCTGTGTTTCCAAATGTCAGGTAAAGATCCCTTGGTGGAGCAGAAATTGTACAGCAATTACAAGTTAAGAAATTGAATCTAGTTTTCAGTCACTCACCTTATGGTAGTCTTTTTATCTCACCTGGCATTTCGATATTTTTTTAACAGGTCGCTGTGAATGTTAATAAAACAAATGAGTGCTCTGTGGGAAAAAAATTATAAAGCATTATCTAAAAGCTGGATTTCAATTATCGTGTTAAGAAAACAATGACTTCTAACATTTTTGCCAAGTAATTAGAAAACAAATCATATTATGAAGGCATATTTTATGATTATATTGTTCATAAACATACTACATTATTGTAACTGTTCTGTATTATAGTTTAATCTGAAGTATGAGCAATCAGGTAGAATATAAAAGAACCACATGGCATTCCCTTTTCCCAAAGAAGCTAATAATTTTGTTGGGGAAAAATATGTCTGTAAAGAATAAAGCAGTTAAAAACATTATGCCAATAAATAGTAATTAAACTAGACTGCCTAAGAATTAGTTATCATTAGTTGTATTGAAAACCAACTTTTTAAAATGTAAATAATCTGTTCATTTTACATGAAATTCATAAAATAAAATTAAGGACGTGGAATTCTAAATAATTTAAAATTATATCTACTAATTTAACCTCATTTTATACAGAAGAAAAATGTATTTAGTAAAAGTATTAACTACTCACAGAATACAAAAGAACCCATCAAACAATCAAGAAGTAAGCAACCCTGGCTGGTGGCACAGTGGATAAAGCACCGGCCTGTGAACCCAAAGGTTGCTGGTTCCATTCCCAGCCAGGGCACATAATGAGGTTGTAAGCCAGGTCTCTAGCCAGATCCATAGCTGGAGGCAGGTGAAAGGCAACTCTGCCTCCCTCCCTTCCCCTCTCTGTGAAAAATAATAAAATCTTTTTTAAAATGCTAAAAAAAATAAGTAAAACAAAAAAGGTATTGATTTACTATCAGCTCTCAAAGAGTCAGTTATTTCCTTGGACTCAAATCCCTTTATTTGTTAGCAAGTTTAAGAGAAACATTATTTAGTGAAACACTTACCTAAAAATAGTTTCAGAGAGTACATTTATAAGGTATACTTAGTTCTCCTAATTTACAGCATAGTTAATAAATGAGACTAATAATTTTTCTATAGATTCTTTAAAATGTTTTAAAACATACTAAGATTATATTTCTCTTAATTTTCTTTCTGCTGTTTTTAAGAACTCGTCATTGTCTTATTTTCTCATATTTTCAAGTCAAGCAGAATTATTCCTGAAAGAATACTTCTTAAAATTAAATTACTTTCATTACAGGCTACCCATTTATCGGCTGAAACAATGAGAATAGTGCTGGAACGCTGCTACAATGATTTGCGTCCGCTCACTGTGCCCAGTAAAACCTTGAAAGCTGAAGGCTTTTTTAGAAGTAACAAGGTATCTCTTATATTTTTTTATTACTATTTTTTGTGCTGGTAATAACAAATAAAATTAAGTCTAACATCATAAACCCAGCCTCTAGGGCTATCCACCTTTTAAATTCTTATATCCTCCCAGTGATTGCCTTTCTTTGTAGTCAGGTCAGATCTGGCTTTTTTTGTCTTCTGAATCAGTCTTACTGGTTCTCCTCTTCACCTTGTTCATGAGTTACCCCCACTGGGAGTGTTCTTCTCCCTACATTTTTTTTTTTTTTCCAAGCCTCAGATTAGTTCTTCCCCTTGGGTAAAGCCTTCATGACTGTTTATCTACAGTGGTTATGTCCTTTGAATTTTACTCATTTCTGAGCTTCTCCCATAGTGTAGTATTTCATGATGAAAGTAAGAGGGTATGCCTAGTTTGAATAAATTAACATATTGGCTTCACCCAACATTATTTTATCTACCCATTTATCTCTGTTAGAAAAGCTTAAGTTCATGTTGTTTTTGTTTCATTTCTTGATATCATCTCTTGATACTTCCCCAGATTACTTGAAAATCATCCCCAGCATCTTATCATTTCATCTATAAGTAATTGAATATATATTTCTAAAAGATAAGTCTTTTAAAAATATAGCTATTATTACATTATTACATGAAAAAATTAACAGAAATGTCTTAATATCAACCAGTATCTAGTTAGTGTTCAAATTTCCCTAATTATCTTATAAAATATTTTTTCAATAGGATTTGTCCATTCAAATTATGATCAAAATAAAGTTCATAATATATTTCATGTTTGTTTTAATCTGAAGATTCCCCTATGTGTTTTTGTTGTTGTTGTTTCCTTGCAATTAATTTGCTATAGAATCAAATCATTAGATTTTTTTCTTATAATCTAGATTTTGGTCTTACATTCCTAGGATATCTCTAATAGTCATCCTAAGCTTTTATTTCCTAAAAAGCAGGTTGTAGGTATAGAAGTTTTCAGTAATAGGACAGCCGGACAGCCCAATAAATAAGATAACTGCATGTGTATGTTACATCTGTCTTAGCACAGTTTTATGACTAATTATAAAGACATATGAAAATATTTTGCATAGTTTCCAAAAAGTGTATGTGTTCCTTAGAAACATTATTATCCCAAAACACGTAACTTAGGCACTGTCTGGTATTAACGAGTTACTGTATTAATGATGCAATGTAACTATTTTGACTTACTATTTAGGTGTTTGTTGAAAGTTCTGAGACTTTGGATTACCAGATGGCCTTTACAGACTCTCACTTGTGGAAACTCCTGGATCGGCATGCAAATACAATCAGATTATTTGTTTTGTTACCTGAACAATCCCCAGGGTCTTATTCCCAAAGGACAGCATACCAGAAAGCTGGGGGTGATTCTGGTAATGTGGATGATGATTGTGAAAGAGTCAAAGGACCTGTGGGGAGCCTAAAGTCTGTGGAAGCTATTCTAGAAGAAAGCACTGAGAAACTCAAAAGCTTGTCACTACAGCAGCAGCAAGATGGAGATAATGGGGACAGCAGCAAAAGTACTGAGACAAGTGACTTTGAAAACATTGAATCACCTCTCAATGAGAGAGACTCTTCATCGGTGGATAATAGAGAACTTGAACAACATATTCACACTTCTGATCCTGAAAATTTTCAGTCTGAAGAACGATCAGATTCAGATGTGAATAATGACAGGAGTACAAGTTCGGTGGACAGTGATATTCTTAGCTCCAGTCATAGCAGTGACACTTTGTGCAATGCAGATAATGCTCAAATCCCTTTGGCTAATGGACTTGACTCTCATAGCATCACAAGTAGTAGAAGAACTAAAGCAAATGAAGGGAAAAAAGAGACATGGGATACAGCAGAAGAAGACTCTGGAACTGATAGTGAATATGATGAAAGTGGAAAGAGTAGGGGAGAAATACAGTACATGTATTTCAAAGCAGAACCATATGCTGCAGATGAAGGTTCTGGGGAAGGACATAAATGTATGTATTTAAAAAGTAAAAGCTTGAAACAGTATCAGTTTATTCTCAGCTTATTTAAATTTTTAGTTAAAAAAGGAATCACCTTAGAGTTAGGTACCTTATCCTAAGGCCACCTGTAACTTTTTGGATAATAAAACTATCACCTTAGCTTACATTTTTGATGCAGTTATAGTGAACAGTATTCTTAGACCTGTGTAACATACTAGACCTATGACAGTAGTGATGTCAAAACTGTGGTGAGATACTTGAAAAAAGAATGTTTTTAAAAGAAAATAATTAGGATAAAAATACTAAGTGAAAAATGAAGAAATAGTTTTAAAATTAATAATATACAAAGAAGTAAAGTCCAGACAATTTACAAAATTCTGTATTCAATGCCCAAGAGAATTTTTTTATGTATCCCCTCCCTGTCCTCCATCCCCAGTGTAAACAGCTTCCTTCCCACACCACCTAAAAAGTATGTAACTGGAAAAGTCAGAAAGAAGAAAGGTGCTTTTGTTTTTAACTAAACTAATTAGGTCCAAATAACACTAGAAACATGTGTATAGGTACTTCTTGTAGAAACTAAGTGAGAAAATGTGAATTGGTAGGCTAAAATGACACAGAAACTGTCATAATTATGCTTCAAATTTCTGTGGAGTACGTGTGTGTGTTTAACCTCACAAGGCTCATAAACCTACATTATCTCACTTAGTTCTCAGTAGCTGTGTGAATTTGATGTCCTTTGATGCCTTTCACTGATAAAGAAACAGGCTCAAACAAGTTAACTAATTTGCCTGTGACACTACTGGGATCAAACTGACATTTTCTGATTGTACACCTAGTAGGTATTCTTCCACCCCGTAACTACTATCATTGTTTCTTAACTTTTCTCACATCACAGTTAAAAGAAAATTAGCCAGTGGCTACTGGATTTTCTTAAGTGGTTTGTTTTAAAATAATATGCTGAAAATTTGCATGATAATCTTAACCGTAATAATTATAGTTTGAAGAATCTACTTTCCGTCTTAGAATGGTTAATGAAATCTTTTTTAAAAAGAGTGCTGGCCATTTTAACCTTTTTTGGAAATCCATAGTGGGCTAATTTACTAGCATTTATGGAACTAATAAATATTTATTTAAGCATTCAGAAGCCACTCAGAAGACTTGTTTGAAGTGAAAACGAGGAAACTTAAAAAATGCCTTTTCATGTTTAAAAAACTGGCTTAGAGATAGGAAAGTAGGAATGGTAGTCAGCTGTTTCAGCCATCTGTAGTAAGTCTGATTTATTCCAGTTCCTCAGTAATCTGAAAGTAGGTGCCTGAGAAACATGGATGATAAGTAATAACACAGGTTCTTTGAAGTGTTGAAATGGCAAGGTGTAATAGCTACAAAGAATTTGAAAACCAAATAGTGGTATTATTTGTACTGTATAGGCAATTCATTTACGTAATAACCAAACTGTTCTTAAAATAATGATCTTTAAGCTGTCCGTTATAATCCAGGAATTGTTTCAGGGAGTAATTATATACCTTTCTCTAAAAATACTGTCCTAAGTAGACCTAGTTGTAGTCTACAGCCACTTGGGTATAAATAAGGTAAAGTAATAAAAATGTAGTTCATTTGCACAGAAATATTTCTGTACTATTTTGGTTACTACTTTATTCAAGAAATACATAAAAGATAGGGAAGAAAAAGGAAAACCCCGAAGGTAGTTGCACTGTGAAGAGAATGAACTCCTCTTCAATTTGAAAAGGTAGATAAGAATAACATGATGGTAATCTCTAGAACTATGAAATAAGTATAGCTAGTCAATTACAGTAACATTTTTTCAGGGCTATAATTATTGACCCACAAACACATTTTGAGGTATAAATACTATAATCTCCATTTATAATAGAGGTAATTGGAGTATAGGTAAGTGAAGAAGTCAGAAGTCCCAAATCTGTATGAGAAGCAGCGAGGAATTCATTCAGGCCAGGCCATCTAACTCCAGAACCACCTGGTCCTAATAACCATATTGACTACATCAGTAATCAACAAGCATTTGTCTTCCTATGATACAATGTTACTATGAGCTAGGAGAGAAACCAGAATGGCATTAATAGCATGTGTTTGAGTAATGCTGTAGAATTTAGTACATTTTTTGTAAAAACAATTGAGACTGGTGTAATGATCCCATGAGAAAACTGAAGCTCTGAGAGATTGGATGACCTATCTGTAGCCATTGTCAGACTAAAGTGGCAAAACTAATTCAGCCATAGGCTTCTGATTTCTAATCAAGTAATATTTGTTTGTTTGTTTATTTATTTATTATTAGAGAGGGGAAGGGAGAGAGGGAGAGAAACAGCAATGTATGGTTGCCTTTCACCTGCCTCCAGCTATGGACCTGGCTGAAGATCTGGTTTGCAACCTGGTTATGTGCCCTGGCTGGGGAATCGAACCAATGACCTTTGGGTTCACAGGCCGGTGCCTTATCCACTGTGCCACCAGCCAGAGATCAAGTAATTTTTTTTATTAACACTCTTCTCAAGAAATGTAGTACCTTCCTGGGACAGCATAAACAGGCTTTTTTTTTTTTTTAAGATGAATTATTAATATTTAGGGTACTCCTTAAAGCTTAGAAATAGATATTTTAAAAAGTTTATTACCCTCTTTATCTTTTCATCTAATTGGTACTTGTGGTATTTCCTATATATAGTTAATCTATTTAATAACCAGGAAAACAGTAAATGAATATTAATTTTAAAAAGTCCACTCAGAAGAATGCACCCCTCAAATTAGGATGACCTGAGAAAATTAAGCAGCAATCATATTCAGGTCTCATCCTTGACCTTGGATACAGATTTCACAGAAAAACAAGAACTGCTCTAGAGGGAGCCGTAGGGCTGAAGGCCGGTCGCGGTGTAGCAGCTTTGTAGTCTCTGCTGCCTGTTGTAAGAGAAAGAGACAAACGAGTGTGTTTGCTCTTCACTAGACTATACACCAGATAAACAGAAACATTTCAGAAGTATGCACATGAGTAGCTCGTAAAATAAAGGACAAAAGTTTAATAAGCATTAGAAAAAATTAAAGTCATCAAAAATAGTTCTATTAAAATGTCAAGAGAGCTTAATTTGAAGCTTGGAGGAGGAGGGAGCTTCTGATCCACTTAGATACTGTTCCTGTTGCAGTCCAACCACGTCTTCATAATGCTGGTCTTGACACTTTTTTTCGTAGTAGAAACCTCAGAACTAGATTTACTAATAAAATTTGAGACTATTGGTATATATTATATGGCACTGTGCTAAAAGCATGATAACTATATTACCTAATTCACTGCAATACTATGAGTTGGATACTGTTATCATCTCCATTTTTCAAATGAAAAAATGTAAGTACAGGGGCTAGCAGCTTGCTCCATGTCATAGGAGCAGAAGAGCTAGGGCTGGAACCCAGCCAGAATCCATACGACAAATGTATGTATTTGAAAATACCATCCAGAAGTTTATTTTTTTAATTCAGCCTAAATAAATAAGCACTTAAATATCTCAACATTTAAAGCTGTCAGATTATACCCATCATGTTCTCAGTATCCCTATTCTTTGTTCATCTCTTGTTGTATATTTGATAAAAGTCAGATAACTAAAAGGGGGTATTTTTCCTGCTTACAGTAGAATAAAATATATATGATTGGTTTTATTTATACTCTAATAGGTTTCCTTTACAGTTTTGTTTCTGTTTTGATCTTTTTGTGCTTAGGGTTGATCGTGCATGTTGATAAAAGAATTACTCTGGCTGCGTTCAAACAACAGTTAGAACCTTTTGTTGGAGTTTTGTCCTCTCACTTCAAGGTCTTTCGAGTGTACGCCAGCAATCAAGAGTTTGAGAGCATCCGACTGAATGAGACACTTGCATCATTTTCAGATGACAATAAGGTTGATTAAAATTATTTTGAATAATTATAGTCTTTTAAATGATAGATATGAGAACATCTTGAATCACATCCAAGTAAGGTGAAAGATACCCTAAAAGTGTAATTTTTCTTTGATGTTTAGTGGTTGTTTTTGTTGTTGTCTTTCATCTAATAATTTAACACTTGGTAAATGTTAAACTGTGTCAGTTACTGTTCTAGGTGCTGGGGAATCAAGGGTAAAAGATTCTTATTCTCAGAGAGCCTATTATCTAGAGAATTTTGGAAAACAAGCTAAACTATGGGTGAGAATGGATTGTTCTGCTGAGTGAGTACATCTAAAAAAGTGTTTTTAATTTATAGATTACAATTAGACTGGGGAGAGCACTTAAAAAAGGAGAATACAGAGTTAAAGTGTACCAGCTTCTAGTCAATGAACAAGAGGTAAGTAATAACTCTTAAGAGCAAGATACAGTAACTTTTGGTAGTTGTTAAAAAATGCACCTGATGTAGACATTTTATTATTAAGCATTACTTTTTACTTCTTAAAGCAGATGTCAGCCTTCTTCTTCTAGGATACTGTTTTAGTTTTTCAGGCTATACTGCCTCTATTGTAACTACTTGGTTCTGCCATGTGGCATCAGAGCAGACACCAACAATGCATATAACCAATATGAGTGGCTATGTCCACTAATATTTTATTTATAAAAATAATCAGGGGATGAATGTGGCTCTCAAGTCCTTTTTATGATGCCCCTGCTCTAAAGTGTAGCTCACATGCTGGAGTGAGGCAAATATGTCCTGCTTTTAAAAGAGGATTTGCTTCTGCTTATTTTCTGGGGATGATTGGATAATGCTACAGGTGGGTAGCAGTTGACCTGTAGAGTATGTAGGTTCTCTTTTGTGTTCAAAGTATCATTTTAGTGTTTAACAGGCATTTACCTAGTGTTTACCATGTGCTCTCTAAATGCTTGCAAGTATTAATTCCTTTAATCTTCATTAATTAACTCTGTAACTGCTATTTATTATTCCCATTTTACAGATGAAGAAACTGAGGCACAAAAGAAGTTAACTAACTTGCATCAAGTCATAAAACTTGTAAATCATGAATTAGGATCTAACCAGGCTATTTTTTTAGGGAGCAATCAATAAAATACTTTAGTTCCTATGATACATAAGGCTTGTGATGAATACCCAGAAGAATGAGCCAGACCCTGTTTTCAAAATGTTTATATCTTATTGGGGACCTAGGCAGATGTGAAAAATAAACAGCAAATAAGGGGATAAACTTTTTGCGAAATACTTCCATTTATTCAGCAAATATTTTATCAGGCATTAATCATATCTCGTGATCCTACAGTCGTTTTGACTTAATGTTTTTTTTTAAGTGTGAGGTTTGTGGACACTGTGTCTCTTGAGACAACTAATGGATATACTTGAGTAATTAGTTATGTATTTCCCTTATTTTAGTCCATAAAAGTGATTCTTCTTATTTTCAAAATTATGATCATTTTATTACAAGCAGGGAAATATGAATATATGAGGTCTGTCCCAAAAGTATTGAGCCAGTGTCAATATAAGTAATAGAGTTTGCATGGCTGATAATTTTGAGACAGACCTTTTATTATCCTAATCTTTACAATGACTCTGTGAGTAAGACATTGTCCCAGTTTATAGATGACAAAACTGGAGCACAGAAATGTTCAGTAAACTTGCCTAAGATAACAGTTAGTGGAGCCAATATTTGAACTTAGGAAAATATCTTAGACACCTAAACTGAGGCCCATAATTGTCACAGTAAAAAGTACAAATAAAATGTCCCATTAATCCTTTTTTAATGTATAACTCAAACTCTTATTTGTTTATGTTTCTAGCCATGCAAGTTTCTGCTAGATGCTGTGTTTGCTAAAGGAATGACTGTACGGCAATCAAAAGAGGAATTGATTCCTCAACTCAGGGAGCAATGTGGTTTAGAACTCAGTATTGACAGGTAAAGTAAAATTACAGTGTCATCAGTGAGTTGAAGAAAGACTGTTCAAATAATAGTAATTAGTATGATTTTCTAAAACTAGAATTAAAAATTTCTGTAGTATTCAGAATTTTATTGCTGCAAATTAGCTTAATAGAACTAAGCAGATGCACTAGAATTGTTTGGATTTACTCTGTAAAATACTACATTTGAAGTATTGGGAGCATTTTATTTTCCCCAATTTAAATGAATAACTACTTAAGTATAATTCATTTTTCCTTGGTATCAGATTGATGTTATTTTTTAGTCAAGAACTTCAAAGATATAGTATTTTAAACTGTTATTATCACATTCGTAGGTTTCGTCTAAGGAAAAAAACATGGAAGAATCCTGGCACTGTCTTTTTGGATTATCATATTTATGAAGAAGATATAAATATTTCCAGCAACTGGGAGGTTTTTCTTGAAGTTCTTGATGGTATTACCAATATTTTTGTGGGGGAAATATCAGTTAGAAATGCTCTAGAATTAATAGAAGCCTATAGTTTTAAAATCAGATAAGTTTCTTCTGTCTTTTCTCTCAATCCCATTGGCCTTTAAATGTTTCTTTTTTCCTCTGATTTTTAGAATATTACTCTATCTTACAGGGAAGTTGCAATTTCAAGGCTGTATTTTTGGTACTTTTTACAGAAAATTTTTCTAATATTTTCTTAGCCATGTTTGTTATTTCTTTTTTCATGATGGCTTATTTTGTACTGAGGATATGCTATTGATAACTTATCAGAGATTAGAGAATAATGACTATACTGGTTTTCTAGGCTGTCATAATAAAGTACCACAAACTGGGTAGCTTAAACAACAGAAATTTTTCACCTCACTATTTTGGAGGCTAGAAGTCTGAGATCAAGGTATCAGCAGCCTTGGTCCCTTCTGAGGGCTGCGAGGGAGAGTGTGTTCCATGCTTCTTTCTAGCTTCTAGTGGTTTGCTGGCAGTCTTTGGTGTTCCTTGCCTTGTAGATGTATCATCCTGATCTCTGCCTTCATCTTCACCTGATGTTTTCCTGTTGGCTTATCTGTCCCTATATTATAAGGACACTAGTCATTTTAGATTAGGGCCCTCTCTAAAGATCCTGTATCCAAACAAGGTTACGCTCTGAGGTACTGGGGAGTTAAGACTCCAATAAGTCTTGGTGTGTGGAGGCACAATTCAACCCATAACAGTGACCTAGAGATGACACTTGTGCTTGTCATACATCCTGGTTTTAATTTGTCAACATGGGTATATTTAAATTATCAGTTTTTGGAGGAGGCAGTGTGGGGAAGGTTGACTTTGAAAATATGATATCAAGGCAACATAACAGGTTTTCTACATCCTTTTGTGACTTTGCTGTCACTTAGATTTTTGATTTTCCTTTTTCCATAGAAATTAAGGTCTGTCCTGAAAGGATTGAACCAATGTCGATAGAATTAGATATAATTAAAAGTTTGCCTGGTTGATACTTTTAGGACAGACCTTTTAAGTTCTGGATGTTTCTGTGAATGATTGTGATAGCTGTCAGAGGGCTGAGGAACACTAACACTTCACCTACTTCAGGCTATTTCAGGCCTAATTTGGTTTAAATTTCAATGGTTGAAATTCCGATTAATTGGCAAATTATGGTGAGACAGTGAAAATCAGGAAGGATTTTGTATGCTATCATGTGTAAGGAAGTATTTCAGATTGTAATTTCTTTTCCAAGTGCCTGGGGCCAGAAAATGTTACTGAAACATGAAAAGTCAATATTATTCCAGTATATACACATACACACACACACACACACACACACACATCAAATATATTTGATATATATATATATCTCAAATAGTTGAGTAAGAAGTAAGTCATGGAATTAAATCTAAGAAGCATTTATTAACCTTTAATTTGCCGGATACTACTAATCCCCTGGTGCTACAAAAATGGTTAAGAACTAGTGATTACCTTCCAGATGTACATAGCCTGTGGGTGAACCAGAACTCAAAAGCTATAATTTCAAAATGATAGATACTAAAGACCCAATCAGTACAATTTGTTCTTGTATAAACCAGAGAAAAAGGTGACAATTGCATTGGGTTTTGAAGAATCAGTATGGGTATAAATGTATAGAAAATGATTGAGATAGCTCGAGTGAGAAAAGCAGGTGTAACGTGAAAACAATTTGATTATGATTTTGGATCGTGGGTAGTAGCCATTAGAGAAGCAAAATTGGAGATCCAGAAAAGAGAGTAATTGGTAGAGTAGTGTCCAGCAGAAATTAGGAGAGAGTAGAATTCGAAATACTGGTGGAAGGAGATCTTGCAGCAGTTAGGAATTACCTTTTGAGAGTGAAAAGGAGAGTACATCTTATTCTCAGAAACTCCTGGGCATTATTGGTTTCTTTTATGCCCAATTTTTAAGAGTAACACTTGAAGTAATAAATCAATTTTTTTTAGTTAGACAACATAGAAAACATTGAATTATGAACTTACAGAGGAAATACAGAGATAGCCTAATCTTGAATGTCCATAGGGGTGGAGAAGATGAAATCCATGTCGCAGCTTGCAGTTTTGTCAAAACGGTGGAGGCCTTCAGAGTTGAAGTTTGATCCCTTCCAGGAGGTTGTGTTGGAAAGCAGTAGTGTTGATGAGTTGCGAGAGAAGGTAAGTCCATTCTAAACAAAATGAGCTAGTATACATGTTGTGTATTTCTCTGTGTTGCCTATAAGATAGCCTAAGAAGTGAGTGCCAAATACTGACACAGCCTTTCTTTGTCTCTTGGTACATTTTGTGACACCTTGAGTTAGACATTGTAGGTATTAGGACCCCCAGTGCCTTGAAAAATAACACTGGCTTCTGGCCATCTAGAAGCATACCCTCACTTTTTTCTGTTACTTGGACCAACTTTGTCCTAAATATTTTGTATTACTTATGAATTACCAGAGTAAATTGCAGTATATGTTGTATTTTTAAAAAATAAAGAAAAAATGAGGGAGATAGAATTAAATAGAGAATACAGATGAAGATGTCTTTTCAATATTTTATAAAGGTGGGGCTTCTAAGGATCCCTGGGGAAAGAGTGAATTATTTATAAGTATACTAGGACAACTGGCATTTTGGGAAAAGTTTATTTTGGTACTTCACACCAGAAACAAATAATTCTAAATGTATTAAATTTATATTAAAAATAACAAAATGATAAACTGACTAGATGAAAATATTTTTGTAATCCTGGAGAAGGAAAGATATTTGTAGTTATGATACCAGAAATTAAAAAAAAAGAGTACATAGAAGTTAAATCTCTTGCATAGCCAAAAAAATTTATTTCAGAAATAAAAATTTAATAAAGTTAAATAAGAAAGGGACAAAATATTTGGAACATATATAAAACATGATGTCCATAATTTATAAGAAGCTACTGCATTAATGAAAAGTTGAATAATCTAATTTTTAAATGGGTAAATAGCATGAGTAAACAATTTGTTGAAGAAATTAAAACAACAGTATTTTCATCTCTTTAATTGATAAAGACTTAGAAAATCAATGAATACCTAAATAGGCAATATTTGGTAAGTGGTTAAAATGATAAAATTTTTTAAGGTTCATTTTGACATTATCATCATTCTACATGTGCAATTCCACATTTAAGAATTCAAAGAAATATTTGCAGAAATATGGAAGGATAGTCATGGAGGTATATAGTATAGCATTACAGCTGGGAAATTTTTTTAAAAACAGGCTTGATATTTTATTTCCATTAACTGGAAATAAAATAGTTCAGCTAATGAAAACAATCAGTTACTCCATGTCATATTCTTATTATAGAATCATTATTCTTATAAAATAAAGATGTTATATAGAGACATTTTATAAAAGTTTTATGTATTTTAGAAATGTTTGCATAGTTTATAGATGCATTGGAAAAACTCTGGAAGGAATATACTAAATTACTAAATTGATATTTCTGAGACAGCATTTTCAGAGTAGATAGAGGAAATTTCATTACCTCGTTTTTTCTAATTTTTTTACTATCAAGCATGATACTTTTTCTTGGAAAATATCAGGTTATTAGTATGTTGGATAAAAGAAAAATAACATTTTAAAGCAAATTTATATTTTAAATGAGCTCCTTTTGTTTCCTTTTACAGCTTTGTGCAATCAGTGGAATTCCTTTGGAAGATATTGAATTTGCCAAGGTAAAATCTGAAAATGTTTGCGTTGGGTTACTATTGCTCAGTAAATGTGGTTAAAAGCATGGTTTATTCCTTCATTCTTTTTTCCTTAGGGCAGAGGAACTTTTCCCTGCGATATGTCTGTCCTTGATATTCATCAGGATTTGGACTGGAATCCTAAAGTTTCTACCCTGAATGTCTGGCCTCTTTATATCTGTGATGATGGTGCAGTCATATTTTATAGGTAACATGCAAAGTATTTTTGTTATTTCTAGTAATACAACTGATTTTTGTTACATGTATGTCTGGTTTTCCATAAATACCTTTACTGTTGTTGTGATATAGAGCAGTTTTCAATAGTGGAAATGCAATGATAGCCACACATTTCATTTTGAAATTTTCTAGTAGCCACATTTTAAAAAGTAAAAAGAAATAGGTGACATTAATTTTAATAAAATATTTTAACCCAATATGTCCAAAGTACAACATTAATCACTTTAAGAAATTATTTGTGCCCTGGTTCATAGCTCAGTGGATAAGGTACCAGCCTGCAAACCCAAAGGTCGCTGGTTCGATTCCCAGCCAGGGTATGTAACCAGGTTGCAAGCCAGGTCTTTAGCCAGGTCCATAACTGAAGGCAGGTGAAAGGTAACCATTCCTTGACGTCTCTCTCCCTCTCTTCCCCTCTCCCTTCCCTTCTCTCTGGAAAATAATTAATAAAATCTTTTAACTAAAATCTTTTAAAAAGAAAAAAAAATTATTTGTGAGATATTTTACACTGTTTTTCCTATAGTAAGTCTTAGAAGTATTGTGTGTATATTATACTTCCAGCACATTTCAATTTGGATCAGGCACATCCACAATGATCAGTAGGCACATGTGGGTACTGGCTAACATGTTGGACGTCATAGATGTAGAGGAAAAAGCAGTCATTGGAGCCTGGCATATACATGTTCAAATTTACTTTTTGTCATTTACATAACTTTCATCTGTGAAGTGGCAACAGTGATACCAACCTTGAAAGATTTTATGAGCGTTAGAGCTTTTATTGCATTCTTAAAAAACTGACACAGTGCTTATTATTAAATGGATGTTCAGTAAATGATAACTATTATACTACTAACATGGAAATTATGCCATTTTTAGAATTGAGTGCTATGCTAATAAACACATTAGAAATCTACACCATCTCATATGAGAATTTCATCAGTGACATTAGATTTCATCACTGAGGAGCATTACAGTATGAAAGCATAAATTAACAGAGGCAGATGGCTCTACTGGCCTAATATGTCATTAATATTTTAAATGTAGGGATAAAACAGAAGAATTAATGGAGTTGACAGATGAGCAAAGAAATGAACTGATGAAAAAAGAAAGCAGTCGACTCCAGAAGACGGGGCATCGTGTAACGTACTCACCTCGGAAAGAGAAAGCACTAAAAATATATCTGGATGGAGCACCAAATAAAGATCTGACTCAAGACTGACTCTGCTAGTGTAGCATTTTCCCTGGTGGATTTTCGTTTTAATTAGACGGTTCACTGCTACTGTGTAGTGCCATTATGGCCGGACGTGGTTAGGGGTAACCCCGTGACACCAGCACTGATTGGACTGCCTTTCACCAATCAGAAGCCCAGTGCCCGCTGGGCCACTGTTTTGACTTGGAATCATGTTGTGCACTATAGTCAAATGTACTGTAAAGTGAAAAGGGATGTGCAAAAAATAAAAACAAAAAGCAAAACCTGCTACTAGAGAGGGGGAAGGGGAATGAGTAAACGTGTTTTCTGCAGACAAATGTGCGCATAGCCGCTAGTAAAACTAGCCTCAAACAGGATGCTGATAGCTTAATAATAAAAGCTGTGCAAAGGCCATGAATGAATGAATTTTCTGTTTATTTCACTGATACACACATTACCTCATTGACAATTCGTAAGTAAATGCAACGTGTGTTGACTCTTGGAAAGCAGCAAAAATAGGAGCTGAAGAAAGGAATTCTTAGAACCAGCTGTAACCCAGTAAAGAGTTGTGATGTTGTGTTTTCCTGTTTCCTTTTTTGGGAAGTATAAAGACCGTTATTCTGGAACATCAAAACATTTCCCTTAGACCACTCCCAGCAGATGGCAGCTCAAATTGCTGAATATTGTAATTACAACTGTACTTAAGTTATGGATGTAGAGAATATGTTTCACTCGTTCATTCAGCATGTAAATAAAATTGATCCTATTGAGTTATCATAATTGCAGTTTCACCTATTTCCCATGGTGGTTCTTTTCACATGTCATTCATGATGTACATCTGTGTACATTGACAAGTATAGCAGTCTGTGTAAATGTATTCCTCAGTGCTGGGTTCCATACGATTGTATTTGCCCTTGTTAATGAGGTTTTTCTGTTCAGTGGCTTCAGTTTTACTTCTTTTCATACATTACTTTTGAAAATATACTTCAAGTTTGAATCTTATAGAACCCTTGTAAGTTCCACTTTAATTTTTGGAGTTGATTTGTAGTCACATGTAGTTTAACTTTGGGAAAACTTAATACCATCGTGTTGAATAAACTTGCTAGTAAGTCAGGTCATAGCACAGGCTGATGCAGTCAACATGATTTCATTGCAAAGTCTATTACAGTCAGCAAGTTTTTGCTTTGCTAAATACAACTTCAATGAACACAATTTACGTAAATTTTTAAAATGCCATCTAATTTATAAAAATCAATAAAAAAGGTTTTGGTAAAACTTTTTCATGCCAGATGCTGTTTACAACAATGAACATGCCAATAAAATATTTGTTCATTCTGTTGTGTTATTTTAGTCATTAAACTTTTGTGGATGAAGAATTGGGTTTAAGAATAGATTTATTTAAATATAACATTTTGTAATTGTACTGAATAATTATCTCATTTCTATGATAAGGTATGTTTACAGTAAAGTTTCTCATAAGAGATGAAAAGATGTTAATATTTAACTTTGGAGGATCCTGTCAATATTACAAAATCAGATTTTTACTTTTTTCCTTTTGAGAAATATATAATTAGAAAATAATATTAGAGGTTGGCTCTGCAGTTTGTGAATATAATGATTGAGAATTTCTTACTATAGCTTAAAAGTCTTTTGGCATCCACAAGGAAAAAAAATCTTTTGTAAGGTATTTTTCTGGCTAATTTTTATTTCATGTAAACTATATAGCATTCTGCTCAATTTGAAGTACTGTTCTGAGTTTGCATTATTGGAATTGGTGGTGGTCTCAGAGAAAAACTGCAATCCTTGTGGTGAGTTGTCTTTCAAGATCACAGGTTGATGTAACATGATAGCACTTCGGTTCTGATACAGGCCTGCTTACCTGAGGCATGGGGGTTGATGGGTTTCTGCTTTCAAAGACTGACTGTAGAGCAGAGGAGGCTGATTTGTAAGCAAAATTGGCTGTGGGTTCATTTGGTGGTGGTTTGTTTAGTGTTCCTCAAGAGTAAATGGTAAAATTCTTATTCCGTGCCTTCTGCCCTGATTTTTGTTTTGTGTTTAGTACTATTCATTGCAGGCATATTACAAATACCAAGAGTAAAGAAATAGTTCATTGTAGAAAACAAAAAGTTAAGGCTCTTGCTTTTCAGTGCCTGATAGAGGGAAAAAACAAAGTTGCACTTTAGTGATTTCAGTAAAGGGGGTGCTGAACTTTTCAAGTGGACTTTCCATGATAGGAATAGTGATTTATGTAAAGGAGGTAAACATGAGTCAGCCCCCCTCGGATTCAAAGGATCAACCAATTACGCATGAGGCCAAGAGGCAGGGCACTAACTGGACCAAGTGCCCAAGCTGGGCAGGACGTGGAACCTGGTAGTCAGTCACTCATCTGCTGAGTCTCCTGAGGCTGAGGCAGGGCACGTGCAATAAGTTGTGATCCTGCTCCCCCAGCTCACACCAAGATTTTGAAGTACTTTTACTGTGGGGCAGGTGGGTTTGTACCTGTGTTTCTGAGGCAGGTGTTACAGATGATGGGTGCTTTCTGGCCAAAGAAGGAAAGCTGTGGTTTCAGGACCATGCTGTGTGGTTACCTGGCCTGTTCAGAAATTGGCTACATGAAGGTCCACTTCAAGTGCAGGATAAGGAAGTGAAAGGGATAGTAGTCATGGTGAGGTAAAAATAGTAAGTGAAGGAGTCCTACAGGAGAATGTTTGGGGATCTCTTTTGTAATGTAATGAAAAGTACTTTCAAATTTTAAGGAAGCGGGTGAACCTATGCCACAGCTAGAAAATAGTCAAGTAAGCTATTGGTTGCCAGGCTGCAATGGTAGGAATGGTCTTGTGATGTATTTAAGCCAAGAGAGGAGAGAGCTACCAGCGTACAATGTGGTCTAAGCTAAATGAGTGCACTAAGTCTGGAAGTGACCTGTGAATGTATGGAACACAATAAAACCTTTTATTCTGGTTCATTTGCTAGTATTTCCTTTATCAATTAGCTACTGAAGTTCTCCCTCTGAATTTTGTCCTTTTGTTCAGCATCAAGACCCTAACCAGCTGTTTTTCTGTTGTGACTTGCAAATTGTAGTCAAGAGTACATGGAATAGAAGAGAATCTGAATTAATTAGCAAGTTTTTTGTTTGCTAAATAAAACTATTCCACCTAAACAATTCTGTGTAATTTTTGAAAAAACACTTTGTTCACTAGCAGCTAAAAGGTCATACATTCTTCTTCTTACTATTTTTTTTTTAAGATTTCATTTTCAGAGAGAGGGGAAGGGAGAGAGGGAGAGAGACATCAATGTATGGTTGCGTTTCACCTGCCTCCAGCCACAGACCTGACTGGAGACATGTTTTGCCACCTGGTTATGTGCCCTGGCTGGGGAATCGAACCTGCGACCTTTGGGTTTGCAGGCCGGCACCTTATCCACTGTGCTACCAGCCAGGGCACATTCTTAAATGCAAAAATGGTGTGTATGGATAGTTTTCTAGGGGGTTAGTAAAAAATTTTTAAGATTTTCATTATTTTCAGTGAGAAGGGCAGGGAGGGAGGAAGAAAGGAACGGAAACATCAATGTATGATTGCCTTTCACCTCCCTCCAGCTAAGGACCTGGCTGGAGATGTGGCTTGCAACCTGGCTTATGTGCCCTGACTGGTGAATTGAACCAGCAACCTTAGGGTCCACAGGCCACTGCCAACCCACCGAGCCAAACACCAGCCAGAGCCTAAAATGGTTTTTTAATCAGATTTATAATCGAGGTGGTTGTCCAACTAAAGCTTAACCACCTAGACTTAGAATACTTTAAATCAGATGTTCCTTCAGTGCCATTCACATGGAAAAGAGGGGTGTGGTGATCATACGGTTAGATGCAGTGTTCATTTTCAAAAGTTGGCTTTCAGAAACCGTCAAGAGCACTTGACAGAATCAAGAGTGCGTTAAAACAAGTGTGACCATTTGGAAAGGAATATAGCGACCACCAGGAGCCAGGCCAGGAGGGCAGAAAAGCATTGGGGCAGAATGCTCCATCCCCCTTCCAGCTACTTGTGCACGAGAAGCTGCAGGCTCTGCCGTGGGCAGGGCAGGGGCTGTGGCCAGTACCCCCACTCCCCCCAACTGCTCTTCCTGCACCAGCTCTAGCCTGCAGGAGAGCAAGGAAGGGGGGGTTGAAGACATCCCCTTGCAGGCACAGCCTCCTGTTGGTCATGGTGAGATTCCAGCCCTTTTACATGTGGTCTGTAAGTTCACTGAAGAGATGCTTGCAGGTCCTACCAGCCAAGGCCTCAACTCTAAGCAGCAGTGGTGGCCCTTTATGAAACTTGACTCTTGCCAATGTGCTGCTGATGCTGGACCTTCCTCTGAAACGTGTACCTCTTTGTCCCCATACTGCCCCAGTCTCCACCAAGTCTTCAACCCTTATTTCATCTTTCTTCCACACCCCTGTCTTGGGATGAGTGCTATCAGTCAGAATCTATCTTTTTTCTGCCTTTGCCTCTCTGCATAGCTGTTCCAATGAGCCACCTCCCTCATGCTTCTGTAGTCAATTGTTGGCAAGTCAGCAGGACCTGTGGCTTCTGCACAGCCATTTCTCCTACAATGTGTCAATAGCTCCCATACAAAATTCTGAGTGTTTCTCTGAAAGTTCTCCCCATGAGTTTCAATCGAAGGGATAAGTCTCTTGTGCCCTCCATGCATGGTCAGGGAGGGAAATACCCTATTTTCTAAACACTTCCCAAATGGAGATCTTACCCCTTTTCTAGTCTTTCTACAGGGCACGTGTTGGTGCTGAAACAGCACCTTGCGAGTCCTGCATGGAGGTACCTACTCCTCCTCAGCTATTGGCCTTTGAACTTAAGAAACTATCTAGTCATCTAAAAGTGATCTCAGGACAATATAGCTGCACTTCTTGGCTCTCTGAAGGGGATACACAGCACAGAAATACTTTTCCAATCCCAGTTGCTGCCCTCACACGACAGCAGGGCCCCTTGCTTCTCTCTTCAACTCTCTCCTGCCTTGCGTCCCTTTCACCTGACTGTCAAAAGCCCAAAGAACCAGGCTACTAAGGCAGGAAACACCAGACGGGGAGGGGAAAAGAGGACAAAGCCATTGTCCTCTTTTGGATGGACAGAAATGGAACAGAAAGTGTCAGCAGCCACCGTTTTTGTCCCGTTCACTCTTCTTCCTGTTCATCCTGCGGCGGGGTGGCCATGGGAGTGAATCCCATTTCTCTTCTGTAGGGAGGGGAGCACAGAGGCTCAGAGCCTGCCCCTCACTCCCAAGCATGTCTGATCTTGCTTGTTCCAGAGCTGTACACTGGGGGTGGGAGAGTGAGTGGGTTGGGATTCATAAAGCTCTGCTTTGTTCCCCATTGTCTTTGTTCCTCATGGCAGTATCTCACGTATTCATTAGGAATGCTTTGGGCTTCGAATAACAAAAAGACTAATAGCAGTTTTATAACAGTTCCGGTGGTTCACTTGAAAAGGAGTCCAGATGTGGCTGAGAGCAGGATTTCCTTCCTCTTCAAAGACGCCTGAGTCTTACCCTGCATGTGGCAGGCAGAATAATGGCCCCTGAATGACGTGATAACGTTAATGATTCTTAACAGGGGAAGATTACTCGGGGTTTTCTAGCTGGGCCCAAGTTAACCCTGTGACTAAAAATTAAACACAACAAGACAAAACCCCTTCCCAGCTGCAGAGAATCAGGGAGGTGACTCATGAAAAGCACTTTATTATTGCCGCCTCTGAGGGGTGAAGAGGCCACGAGACAAGGGATGAGAGTGACCTCCTGAGGCTGAAAGAGGCAAGGAACTGGTTTCTTTCCCGCAGCCTCCCGGGAAGAAGGCAGCCCTGCTGACACCACTTTGATCCCTGCGGCTTGACCCTAAGATGCTGCTGCAGTGTCAGATGGCACACTCTAAACCCCTGGTATCAGCAGGGAACCAGGGAAGGGGGTGGAGGGTGAGGACTCTTTCCTTTTGTTGCTCAGGAAAAACATCCTTCCCAAAAACTCTTTGGCAGCCTTCCCCTCTTGGACCCAAATTGGGTCCTGTGGTCATCCCTGGCTGCATGAGGGGTGGCACCTTTCCAGCCTCGGGCGGGGGGTGGGGGGGTTGGGGGGAGGCAGGCAGTGAACGGGAAGCAAAAAGAGTTGGGAATGGCCTTGGGTAGCTGAAATGACATCTATCCTTTCTTCTTGGAACTCTGGAACCCAGACAAGGGCACGCAGTAAGATTGAAGTACCAAATTCCATGAAACCCTTACCACATTTCATTTAGAATCTTGAATAAAGAACTATTCTTCATGTGGATGTCAGCCAAGTATCTTGCAAAGCCTCTCCTGTGCTTACATTTTCCTGGCTATGATGGCAAAGTAGAGCAAGATAATATACATGTGTGCAAGCTCCATGAGGGAGGAACCTAATTTTATCTCATGTACCGCTGTCTCCCTGGCACTTAATACAGGACCTGACATATACTAGGTGCTCCATTAATTTTTTGATTGAAATAATTTTCAGCCTCTTCTCCCAACGCTTGCTCTAATTTACCTTGTCTTCCAGCCACTATGAATTATTTGCAGTTTCCCCTACATACAGTCATTCCTTCTTGCCTACCCCCCACCCCGCTCTAGCCGTGACCCAGAATGCATTTTCCTATTCCTTCTGGCCTCCTGATCCATTCAAACCATCACTGAGAGCCAGATCCCAGGCTCAGCCTCCCAAGCCAAGTGCTCCTTTGAGGCACCGTTACCTTCTGTCATGATGCCAGGCTGGCTGCTTCAGTGCGGAGTTTAGTGTATCCCCTTCATTAAGCTGTGATGCCTGCAGGGTAGGGACCCTACCTGCTCAGCTTGGCCCCTCAGAGCGTATCACAGCACCTGCTTCGGAGCAGGCTCTCTATAAATGTTTTGAATGGTAAGAATGTAGAATCCTCCTGATGATTTTAGCATTGAAGAGAGAACAACTCTCTACTTGATATTCAAATGATCACTTGGTCCTGGGTATCCTGTTTTTGTTTGACTTCCAGCTCTATCACTTAATCTTTTTTGAGTCTCCATTTCATTTTTGTCTTGTTTTGAAGATTTTATTATTTTTAGAGAGTGAGGGAAAGGGAGAGAGGGAGAGAGACATCAACGTATGGTTGCCTTTCACCTGCCTCCAGCTACGGACCTGGCTTGCAACCTGGTTATGTGCCCTGCCTGGGAATCGAACCAGTGACCTTTGGGTTCGCAGGCTGGCACCTTATCCACTGAACCACCAGCCAGGGTGAGTCTCCATTTCTTCATCTGTTAAATGAGGAAAATACTCATAGACTCAATGAAGATTAAGTGAGTTAATACAGATAGGTTGCCTGCCACCCAGTTGACCTTAATATATAGTAGCATTATTATTACAGCCCCTGAAAATCCTACTGTTTTACGCCAGAACTGTTTGGTTAAAGAAAGTTCCCAAGAAAAAGTCATGCACATTCCATTACTCTTTCAGAAGACAGTGAATCATTGAAACCCTTAAGGACTAATTCCCATCCAAAATGGTTAACATTTCTAAAATATTTCTATGCTTAAAGAGGTGTGCTTTAGTTGTCTGGAAATTTTACTTACATGGAAGAGGTTGTGATTTTTTTTTTTTTTTTTTTTTTTTACAACGCAAGTCACTTTATTTTATTTTTTCTGGCTAAGAGAGTTTTTATATTTATTCAAAGCCAAAAGGAAAAAAAGTCCAAGAACTACAAAAGAGAAGTTTGAGTGATTTATGCTTCATTTCTAAATGCAACGTAGGTGTTTACACATAATTTAAAACTTGAAGAAAGCATGCTTATACGATCATGTGCACATTTAAAATGTACTGACTCTGGATGCATACACGATGGAAACAGTCCCTGACACCTGAAAATGGCATCTGTGGAACAGCATACAGTTCAGTGCTCTCAGCATCCAGTTCAGGCTCTCTATTTCAGAGAGCCTGGCACAGTTTGACTTTCTCCATCGGTTGATAATGGTCTACAGTTGCTGGTAAGTGATTCTGCAAATTCCATTTCTAACCCTGGCCCTGCAATTACCTAAGTACTGTTTCCTGCGAGTTAATATGCTCCAATCATGTACCTTCAAAGTTACTAAGGTAACTACCCGCCCTGGGGGACCGTGTCAATACCACTTGTCACCACTAGGAGGATGGCCGCCCCCACTCTGGGGAGAACGCTGCTATGTCTAAGAGTAGTTTACTCTTACAGAGATATAGGAGCTCATTTGACCAGAATTCCCGATGTGCCTCAGAAAAAGAAAAACCTTATTCTTTCTCTTTTAAGGGGGGTGCTTTTGGTGGCACCAAGGCTGATGGGGACTAGGTAGTGGGGCAAGCACGGCTGGGAGTCACACCTGGATAAAACCCTGCTCTGGTCTTCATTAGCTGTGTGACTTGGGCAAGCAACCTGCCCTCTCTGAGCCTCTGCGGTGCTGACAGGTGGGGATAACAACACCGTCTTTTCCAGGCTGTGGTGACAGCCTGACTTGATCGTGGATGTGAACTGTGTACCTACCCGGCACAGAGGAAGGAGCTGGGAGACTGCTGAAAAGTGGAATGAATGAGCAGCCTGTTTCCCCTACAGCCGCTGAAGCCGCCTATGCCCGTGAGAAGAGCTGCATGAAAAATTCACTTGTTGCATTTCCACCAGGTTTATGTTTGCAACACAGGGCACACGCTACTCCACATGGATAAGCATCAACATTTCCCCAACACCTGTCATGAGGAAATTCTGCATCTTTCCCCATCCCCTTCCCGGGGGACATAAAATGAAATGTGGCATCTGCCAACCAGCAGAGGCCAAGGGGCCAATCATGTGGGCCAGTTTCTCATCCCTGTCCTGCCTTCACCCCCACACCAGCGCGGGTGCCTTCCGCAGGCACCAGAACCGTGAAGCGTGGTGTGCAGTCTGCGCGGGTCGCGGGGCTGGACAAATGCACGGCAACTCATTTCGTTTCAAGCCAGAGGGAAAATGTTCTGGGAAGAGGCCATGGAAAAATGCCTGGTGAGCCAACACCTAGAGGACACAGCTGGGGAAATAAATTAGCTACGGCTATTGCACGTCTACCCGGAGAACAAGGCTGGGTCTAAACCTCCTCTGCCCGCAGCAGCTCAGCGGCGGCATCGGGCTCCCCGAGGGCCATTTCCACGGACAGGCTCCTCTCCAGGTTCTCCAGCTCCTGGCGCACCTCCTCGATGAAGCCGCCCGCTCCGTAATCGCTGGGGGCCTCTCTGGGCACCAGGCTCTCGCCGTCCTCGCCACGGCTCTCCACCCCGAAGGTCGGCTTGCACACATACACCAGGTTGTGGCTGGGGAGAGATGGGGCTGCGGCTCAGCCGAGGGCCAGGTCTCCCCGCCGGGGGCACCGCTGGGCTCCCACAGGGGCAGCCTGGGCGGGAGACAAAGGCTCCACCTCGTGCTGCTGCTGCTGGGTGTCTCCCAGCCTCAGTTTCACACCTCCTCTAACGCCTCCAGGCTTGACTTCCTGTCAACCTCTTGCCTTGGAGAAGGCTGCTGAGGGAGGCTGGCTCTTGCGGAACTTACTTACTGCCTCCCTGTAACCCACCCCCTGAGACCCCCAGGGGTTGCGCTGCCCTGGCCCAGCCACTCTGCATTCCCCTGTGAAGGGATGTCCAGCAGGGGCAGCCTGGAGGTCCAGGAGGAGGGCACGCAGCAGTGGCCGTGGCCAGCCCTGTCTCTCCATAGATTCCCAGCACCAACCGCTGGTGTCCTCCGCCCTGGGCGCCGCTCCCGGGGTTCCCTCCTGCTTCTCTGTGCCTTCTCAGCCACCTGCCAGCTCCTTCTCTGTGCCCTTTGTCCTAACGGGCCTGGGCTCCCCTCCGCCCTCAGCGCTCCTCCCTCCACACCCTCTGCCCAGCCCGCCCACCCACCACTTCACTGAGCCCCAACTCTGTGCTCCCGGCCACACCTTCTCTGCCCCAGGCTTACAGGTCTGACCGCTGTTGAACCCTCCAGGACACTTCAAATCAAACATACCCTAAACAGAATCCACATTTCCCCTCACCCCACTCCTGCTTCTGAGTCCCCAGTAGGTGGCACCTCGGTTCCACTTGGGCTCGGACAGGGAGGGCAGGTGGGGCCTCACCTCTGAGGCTGGCAGAGGAGGCCACTGGCACACGGGCATCTGTCCAAAGCTCCGTCAGGCTCCAGCTCCCAGGTGATGAGGTCCAGAAGCCGGCTGGCGGGGTCATGGCAGAGCTCACCCTCCATGGGCAGGGGTGTGCACACAGGGAACAGCAGGCCTAGAACCGGCAAAAGTCACCCCTGTTCCCCAGCTCCAAGGCAGGTACCGGAAACGGGGAGCAGAGAAATGGGATGCAGCTTCTCACTTTCCACCCTCACCCCCCAATGTGGGTGTTAGGGCCGAAGAAGTGGAATGAGAAGAAGCAAGAATGGCAGTGTGGGCTTAAGAGAGAATACCCTGGGAGGGCTGGAGCCATTAGGGAGGACTGCCTGGAAGAGGCAGGCTTGCGCTAGATTTTGAGGCCAAATGTCTGGAGAAATTAAGAATGGAAGCAAGGTGTTCAAGGCTGGGGCACGGCACCAGCACCAGCCTGGGGTTGGGCTCAGACTGGGGTAATCAGGCTCCCAAACGGGCTGAGGAGCAGTGAGGAGGGAAGGTGGACGAGTCAACTGGAGCTGGCCAAGGCTTGGAAGGTGGACTGGAGAGTCCAGTGACAGACCAGGAGTGGCTATAGCTCCCACCGGAGTGAGAGCCAGAAAGCTGCCCTTGAGGAAAATTGCAGGAGCCGCAAGTAGCAGGTGGGCCTGAGGGATGGGGAAGTTGGCTAAGGGAGAGGTTTTCTGAAGCACCTGTGGGAGGGGAGCGTGCCTGTGACGGGCAGTGAGCAGGGAGACGGGATGGAAGTGGCCATTCTGTTCTCAGGAACCGGGACAGAGGCCAGGCGCTGCCTCTGGCCTGGGGTGAGACTGGAGTGGGAGGGTGGAGTTTGGGGCAGGGTGTACCCTGCACCTTAAAGGGGACCACCCACCTCTCTGGAAGGCACAGCAGAGCCCAGGGTGGCAGTCCCTCTGGTTGTCACAGATGGTCCCGTTGCTGCCTTTGGTGGCTGTTTTGGTGCAGTGACCCCAGACACAGAGCTGGTCTCCACAGCATTCAATGTCCCGGGTGCAGAGCTGGAGGCGGGAAAACACCACAGCCCGTGACTCACAGACCTGGGGAGCCTGAAGGTACCACAGGCCGGCTAACCCACATTGTCCCACTGCACAGAGCAAGAAACTGAGGTCCTAGGCCTGGGCGGGGGTGGGGTTCATGGAAGTTCTGGGAGCAGGGCTGGGAAGGCAGAGGGGAAGGGTCAGAACACCGGGAAATGGCAGGGGGCAGGGGCTGCACGAATCTGAGTCTTCCTACGCAGCCTGAGTTAGAAGATGTACGTGTCTTTGGGTTCACCCACAGACTGTGCCCTGCCTCCTTCATATTAGGTCCCTAGGTCAGGAAGGAAGGTGGCGTAGGGCCCAAGGATGGATGCAGGCAGCACGTTTCTTATAAGCTGGTTACATTAAGGCCCGAGCCCTGGGACGGCCATACGAATGGTCAAGCGTGTGGGTGCCGTGGGCCTGAGTCACACGGGAATGGCAATTGGAGCAAAGCGAGTTCCCCACGGCTGTGCTCAGTGATGGTACCCAAAGCGACAGGCTGGGAAGGAGAGACAACTGTGGCTCCTAACCACAGATGGGGCTGGGGTGGGGAGTGGTCAGGAACCCTCTACTTTCCAAACCTGTTACTGTCTTAATGATGACCAAGGCCAAGGAACGTCTATCAGGCTTTTACGAAACATCTGTTGCGTGGAGGGAGAATCTTGGCTCCCCCAGTTCAGGCTTCTCTGAAAAATCAGGGAGGTGTTCTGACTTCCTCCTGACCTCTCTGACGCGGCAGGTTGGGAGGGAGATCTGGCCGGGGGGCTGCAGGACAGGAGGGCAGGAGGCTGCCCTTTCCCTGCCCAGGGGCTGCAGCTGTTGCTGGCTCTGTCGACTGAGCTGGGCCTTCTCGGGAGAGGGTGGGGGGCACACAGGTGTGGAGCTGCCCCCTGTCAGCCCTGAGGCAGCAGGTCTGCAGGTGGCTTGCTGCTCAGGTAGGAGTTGGGCCCTCTGGCCGAGTAGGGCCATGGTGGAGCTCCAGGGGAGGCTTCCAGGGAGCCCAGCGGAGAACGAGGGGCTGCTGGCCTTCTCCCCTAGGGTTCTTTGCTGGTCCCCCATGGCCCTGGGGCTGCACCCCGAGGCCTCGAGACACACTCACCATCAGCTGGTCCCGGCAGGGCTGGCAGGTGTACCGGAAGCTGGCAAACTGGCAGTACCTGTGGGGCCCACAGTCCTCATCAATGATGCACTCCTGGGGGTGGGGGAGGGGGCAAGTTCATCAGGAAAGGCAGGCCAGCAGCCCACCATGCCCAAAAAGAGCAAAACTCATGTATCCCCCTCTCAGCCCTCAGCCTGCAGGCTCCAGGCTCCAGGCTCCAGGCTCCAGGCTCCAGGCTCAGAAGCATCTCAGCCGCCCCTCCCCCATGCTCCCCCCGCTCCCTCCCCTGCATCCACGCCCCCAGCCTGGCAGGGCCCTCATCACACAGCGAGTCTGGGCTTCTGCCCTCTACCTGCCACACCCAGTTCACACAATCGCCTCTGTGTGCAGCCTCCCCTCACGCCCAGGGTGGGAAGCCTGGAGACCCGGGCCATTCCTCAGCACAGAGCAGACGGATTCAATAAAAAGAGCTAATGAGTTCCAGAACGTGGGGCGCTGCACGGGAGGGGCTGGGCTTCCTCCGGGTCTTGCTGACTGAGAAGGAAAAGGGTGGCCCCAGGGAGCCCACCTCAGGGTCCTGGGTCTGAGTGACAAAGGCAGCTGCCAGCAGGTGCCTTCTCATGGCTGCCTGCCCCACTTGGCTGGAGAAATGGGGGAGGGGAGGAAGGCAGGGAACCTGTCCAGCACCGAGGTCCAGAAAGGGAGGTCACAGGAGGGTCACTGGCAGGAGGAGGACTATGTCAGCTCAGACCTGGGAAGTGGCAGCTGCAAAGGAAAGAAAGGACGGAAGAAGCAGGAGGCTATGGCCACTGTCTTGACCTGCCTGTGACACCTCCAGCAGGCAGCTATAGAGGTGACTGTCCCCATCTACACACTGGAAATGGGGGCTCAAGATGCTGCAGTTAGTTCAGGGTAAGGGGACTCTTCCATCACTAGCCCCTGTGAGGAGGGGTCAGGGCTCCAGATGCAGCCATGGGAGACAGGGATGCCAGGGCCCTAGTGGGCCTCACAGAAGGTTCTCGGTGGAGGGAGGGATCTGCCCCCTGCCTCTGACCAGGGCACGCTGCTCCATCCGGAAAGTGGGTGCAGGGCTGGCCCTGGTAAGGCCTGGACAGGCAGGCCCTGGCCTGTGTGGTCCAGACTAGCTCCCACTCTGCTCTGTGCTCATGGGGGTGGGGGCAAGGGGACTGCCAGCAGGGCCTTCTGGGCCCCAGGACCAGAACATGGGTAGGCTGGGGGTCAGCACGGAGGCCCTGGCCAGGCAGCTTAGTAAACTCATTAGCACTGTCATGGGGAAGTGCTGGTGTCCCTGCTCCAGATCTGGGAGTACCCCGGCCACAGAGCAGGCCTGGGAGGGTGGGCCTTGGATCTAGGGTGGCCGCAGGCTTGGCTTTTGTAACACCAGCCCTGGTACCGACCCCCAGTTTGGCACACGCAGACTGAGGGTCCCACTTTGCTCACCAAGCAAGGCTTGCCCAGCCAGGAAGCCTACCCATCCCACTGGGTCCCACTGGGTCCCACTGGACACCAGCTTCCCACAGACCCCTCTGAAGTATAATGGGGATGAGGCCAACTCTCTGTGCCGGGAGCTCCACAAGAAACCAGGGCTGACACCCAGCATCACTGAAAAGCAATTTGAATCCTCTAGGTTTTTTAAAAGCATCAACGGAGAGCACGTTGCCCTACAAAATGACCCAAAGTTGCTCTTCTCTGCGTCTCCCCCGAGTCTGACTCGTGTCAGCCCACCGATCACTGTGACAGCAGGGCCCCCCTCCCTCTCAAGGGAGTCGGTGCTTGTCGCTGTTTCCATGCCAGCGGCCCTGAAATGTCAGCATGCCACCATCACTGTTTTCAAGTGTGAGAAAACTAAGGCTCCCTGATTCAGGGGGTGGAGTTGGGGGGGCTTCAAAAGGGCTGCCTGAATCAAAAGCTGAGCTGGGGGCTGGGCCCTCCGTCTGTCTGACCCCAGAGCCAGATGGCCCAAGTCCACTGGGCTGTACGTAAACCACAAGACGAGCTTTGTCTCAGCCACCACGCCGTCCTGGACACAGACTCAACTGCCAGTTCAGTGGGGCATCCGAACATTTTCACGCCGCCAAGCAGAACAGGGTGGGAGGGAGGGAGGGCCCACAAGCAGCCAGTCTCTCCTCTGAACGCAGCCACATTCTGAAGCACTGGAACTAACATGAGAAAGGCCTTGCCCTCAAGGAATTTATAATTCTTTTATTTTTTTTTTAAGCAACTCAGGAGAAAAGGAGACAGGGTATAAACAGACAACTCCCAGTAACAGAAATGGCGTTTTCTCTCCACACAGAAAAAGAAATTTGACCGCACCAATCACCAAGGAAACGCAACTTGAGGGAGCAGGATACCATGTTTTCACTTCAATGAAAATGACTAGAAGGGTTGATAATGTCTGTGGTAGGCAGGACACTGCCTCCCTGCTCCAGTGTCCACGTCCTAGTCCCAAGAACCTGTGGACCTGTCATGCTACATGGCCAGGGGACCTAAAGCCACAGCTGGAATTAAGATTGCTAATCAGCTGCCCTGATGAGGAGAGAATCCCAGGTTACCCAGGTGTGTGCCCCATGGAACCGTAAGGGGCTATGAGGGTGGAAGAGGGGCAGAAACAGAGCCAGAGAGACGCCATGAGGGAAAGATGCCATCTGTCACCCTGACTGTGCTAGCTTTGAAGATGGAGAGCCACCAGCTGGGGAACAGAATGGTCCCTAGAGCCTCTAGGAGAAGGACAGCCAGGCTGATGCTTTGGTTTCCATCGGCGATACTCCCGCCGGACTTCTGCCTTACAGAACTGTAAGGTAATACGTTGGTACTCTTTTTAAACCACCAAGTGTGAGGTAAGCTGTGACAGTGGCAACAGGAAACTAGTGCAATATCCAATGTTGGTAGGGATTTGAGGAAATGGGCAGTGACAGACACTTTGGGGGTATTAAAATGGAACTAGATGGTTTTTGCAGGCAGTGCACCAAAATCTATCAAAATGTAAATGCATGTATATTTTGAGCCAATTTCCCTTCCAGGTGACTCCTCCAAAACTCTCATCCACGTGTACAAATATCTGAGTCCAGGGGTGTTTAAGCCTACCTTGTGGTATCATTTCTAATCCAGGAATAATGGAAATGCCCAACAATAAGAACTGATCAAACAACTGCATGGTCCTTTCACAGGGAACTGCCACCAGGCCGGCATGAAAAAGAAAGAGGTTGATCTTTGCGTTGTGATGTTTACATCAGCAAATACGAGCAAGAACCATGACATCCCACTTTTGTAAAGCAGAATAACAATATGTACGATATGTGCTGGTGTCCAGTGCGGAGTGTGACACAAAGGGTCACATGGCAGATATATGATGAATGAATAGCATTACTTGTACATTACTGCGGCAAACAGGCTGACAACATGCTGATCATTAGCAATGATACCGAACCAAAGCAAAAAACACACAAGTTCCATTAATTTGACTTCTCATTACCCAAGAATGCTGTTGAGTTAGAATGTTTACTATATACTTCCTCTCCCAGATCTCTAATTTTAAAAAATATTAGCTAAGACTATGTAGAGCCAATTCCTGGGGGACCGTGCTGTTTATAATTCTCCATAAGAAAAGTACACGTTCATCCTTAGGAACATTTTTCTTTCCTACACCAGCTCCTACGCATGACAAAGCATTCCCTGCAAAGCCACGGGGAAGCAATTAATTTTTTTTCTAGGTATGGAAAATATTTTGGCATGGAACCTTGCTAAAGACTTTTGAAAAACTGAAGTACGCTAAGGCTACTGGTTTCCTTTGTTAACATATCTTGGCTACTACCAAAGGTCTGGTGGGAGAGTTCAGTGCGATCTGGCCTCCGGAAAGTTCAGGGCTTTTGCTCTATCAGTCTGTGGCTTGTTTACTGTGGGTCTGCACCCCCAGCAGCCCCGATGAGAGCTCCCTGGGACTTGTGATCATGATGGAAACCTTGGAACTCCAAAGCGTGAACCCTGGAAGCCCAAAGAGCACAAACTTGGGATCCTGGATTTGCCACTGAATAGCCATGTGACCTCCCTGGGGAGCACCCCGGGGAGGGGACCAGCTTGTTAGCTAGCTGAAAAGCAGGCCCAAACAGGGGCTAATGTTTCCACCAGCAGCTCTCCATCTCTTCCCATGAGAACACCTGGGGGTGTCACATTGGGCCCTGACTCACCTGTCTCCAGAGCTCATCTGGATACAGAAGCCTGTAGGCCCATAGGAGTTCCTGGGACAGGGTGGCCTCTCGCTGAAGGCAGACTAGGCTTCCCATACGGTAAGGTGGTTAGCTTGGGGTCTCTCCTGAGGACCTCTTACCAGTAGGGGGCAGGATCCCACCTTTCCTGGTGTCAGAGACCTGGGAAACAGGTCGGGTTCTACTTAGGTTCACATTAAATCGGACCTAATGGGTGGGAGGGGAGGATATGGGTGGGTGCAGCCCCACAAGCAGAGCCAGGCCCGGAGCTGAGAAATCCAAGACTTTATTCTTTTCAATAACTCCAGTTCCTCTTACCGGGGCTCAAGGGTTACACAAGGTCTGTCCCAAAAGTATCGGCCATGCAAACTGTTTGAATTACATGGGTGCTGGCTTGATACTTTCAGGACAGACCTCGATGTGTTCAAGGCGCCTCAGGAACCAACTGGGCACAGGATGGCTGGGAAAGGTGGGTTATGAAGTAAGAGGCTGTGGAGGTTCTGGGTTCAGGGCAGCTCTCCGACCATTAGGACCGGAGGAGGGACTCCCTGCCACCCTAAAGTGGAACTAAAGACATTCCCCAGTGCAGAAGTCGGGGTTGCCTGAGCGCCACCCTTCGAAGCCTACAGCAGCACTCCCGACACGCAGTCCCGGTACCACGGGGCCACCTCAGCCTGCCACTCGTCCCAAGTTCCCTTAATCCCCCCAGTGTGGGTCTTATTAGCCATACTTCGCAGCTATGGAAGCTGAGACTTAAGGGGAAGAATCTGTCCGGAGCCACCAGGTTCGCGGTGAAGTTGGGAGTTCAAGCTAGTCAGTGGGATCCGCAAGTCAGGCTCTATCCACCTCCTCCTGGGGGAGATCATTTTTCTTCCCCTTCAGCACTAATCTGTCCCCTCAGGGACAGGACTGGCCTGGGACAATGCCCTGAGCCCCACACAGCCCTGCAGATAGAAAGCAGGACCTCAGGGCTGAGGCCACAGACCCTGGCTGTCTGGGTCTTAGCGTCACTAATAAACTGACTTCTGCAGCCCTTCTCTGGTCCCTCCCTTCCATCCCGGTGGAGAAGTCTGGCGAACGGTCTGAGGCTGGCCACCAGGGCTGAAGCCATTCGGAGGGTAGTGTCTCGCTGGCCCAAGGACAGCACTATATTTAGAAAGCTCTGGCTGAGCCCCAGAATGCTGGGCCTAGACATGGCCCTGGTGCTTAACCACCGTCATGAAATAGTGGAAAATGGCAAAGGGACTGTTTTGCCCCTTTGATTTTCCCGTTCAGAGTTTATCAAAGGAGAGCAGCTCCGAGGAGCCAGGAAGCAGAAGGAGGGGAGTAATGCAGCAATTGGTCCTGGAGAGGCCGTCCTTGCGTCCACACGGGGGCAGGTGGGGCATGGCTGCCCGCTGGCCCTTACACTGCCATGCTTCCCTTCCCACACTGGCCAGGGGCACTTTGCCCACACTTCTCAGGAATCCCAGACGTTCTTGTTCTCATGAGGCCCACGAAGGAGGAGGCCATGTGGGTGGACCTCCCCAGGGCCGGGCTGGCCGCAGCCTCCCTTGGAGCCCAGGGCTCAGGAAGGACCATCTTCAAGGGAAGGAGTGAGGACACAGGAAACAGAGGCCTGGGGCACTGCCACCAGCTAAAACCTGCTGGCCCTTGGAGCTTTGCGGCTGCCCCTGAGCGGGGAGAGACGCATGAGGGCTCAGAGAGCACCTGCTTTGGTCCGCCCTGCATCCGGCACCCCGCTCTGAGGCCAGCCGCGACCGCATCTCCCCAGCATGTGCTCGCACGTGGTGGCCACCCATGAAAAGACTAAAGAAGGAATGAAAAGGTGAACAGATGAACCACTAACCAATCTCCACTTTTCAAGAAGGAAATTGAGGCTCAGAGCCCACGGTCATTGAAAGTGTTCAAAAAACTAAGATTCAAACCCAAGATTCAGACCCCTAAGCTGAGGCTCACTCTTTCCACTGTGCCCCGTTGCCTCCAAATACACAGTTAGCGGTTGAATTGCACTCCCTTAAAGTCGTATGTTGAAATCCCAACCCTCGGCGCCTCAGAAGGTGACCTTATTGGGAGACAGGGCCATTGCAGATGTAATTACATAAGATGAGGTCATTCGGATGGGCCCTACTCCAATACGCCTGGTGTCCTTATAAAATGGGGAAATGTGGACACAGAGGCAGGTGCACATGGAAGGAAGACGATGAGAGGACAGGGAGAGGACGTGGCCATCTACAAGCCCTGGAGGGAGGCCTGGCAGGCACACGTCCTTCCGTCACAGCCCCTGAAGGCACCAACTCCACCAACACCTTGGTTTGGAACTTCTAGCCTCTGGATCTGGGAACCACACGCTTCTGTTGAGGCACCCAGTTCGGGGCTCCTTGTTACCACAGTCCCAGGACTTTAATGCTGCCCCCACCCCCAACAGCCCTCAGCCCCAACCTCCTCTGTTTCTGATCTTCCACGCACATCCAGCCCCTGCTCCTCAGCTCAGCATCTCCCTGGGGGAGGTGACAGAGGGAGGCCAGTGGGGAGGCACTGAAGCCTTCTGAAAGATGCTGAACCCAGAAACCAGCAACTGAGCCCCCCACCAACCAGGAAGCTCCAGGCTGACCTGACCTGAGTCCCAAACTGATTATTAGAGGTTTCAGTGGCTGGACATTTCTGGCCCCAGGACCCTGAACATCCCCAGGATGAGCAGCTGGTACAGGCTGAGAGGTACACGATGTCCCTCCCAGATGCAAGGCTGTTGTTCTCTGACCCTCCTGAGCAGAGCTGGTCTTGCAGAGAAGAGCAGACTGTGGGGACCAATCGTCTTGATTTGACAGCCAGTCGCCTTGTCAAGGTGCAGTCACCTCCCGCCCCTCTCTCCAGCTCTGCTGCTGCATTCCCCACACCGCCGGGTCGTGCCTGCACTCCCTCCACCCCAGCAAGGCTGCTCCTGCCCCTTGCGCCCGGAGTGGCATAAGTCAAGACTAGGGCTTCGAGGCCTGTGCCGTGCTTAAGTACAGGTTCACTTACGTTCTGGGTGCTCTTGGGCAAATTACCAAGCCTCTATGCGTCTCAGTTTCCTCCTCTGCAACATGAAGGGCCTCATGCACAGAGTAAAAGAGATAATAGGTGCATGCTTGGAACAGCGCCAGATGCCCAGGGTTAAACCCCAGGGCGCCGCTCTATCTGCACGGCTGAACTCCCAGCAGGCGTTCACCAGGCATCTGCGGGAAGGCATGAGTAGCCTTCCACCGGTTAAGTTCGGGCGAGCGGGGGTCTCGTAGCAATGAAGACCGTTTCTACTGAAAAGGTCGAGAATGTTGGTCTAGCCAGGGCTCTTGATCCATCAGCACAAGACAACTACCAGCTTCACCCGGAAGCCCTACACTATGTGTGTGTGTGTCGGGTGGGACAGCAGGAGGAGGACAGTCACGCAGAACTGCAGGGGACCTGGACTGGCCCTCTGACTAAGGAGGATGACCAGTAAGTGAGGGGCTAGAGAAAAATCAACACAACTCTATGGCCTCTTGGCGCTTGGCACCTGGGCATCCACCATCCCGTCCTCATGTCTTCCCAGGTCAGCAGAAGAAGCCCCGTTTTATAGACAGTGGAAGCAAGGCAGTGACCAAGGCCATGGGTAAGAAGTGGCAGGGCTGGCATTTGCCAAACCCACCCAGTACTCCGTGGAGCTTTGGGTGACTGGGAGTTGGTGGCTAGGGGACCTGGAAGGGGGCCAGGGGACAGAGTGAGATTGAAGGCCTCTGGGAACGGTGGGAGAGGGGGGCTGCCAGCTGCCTCTGCAGGAGGGCACAGTCCCCAAGGCTGGGTCCTGGTCCAGGTGCCTGGAGGACTGGGAGAGGCCCTGGGGACCTGAGGCAGCAGGAAGTCTGTCCATTCACAGTCTGAGTCAGGCTTTCGGGTTCCTTGTGTCCTTTTTGACCTTAAAAGCAGGCCAGTCACAAGAACCTATAAAATACACATTTGTCCCTCACACAGCAGGGCACCCCCAGCTTCTCCTGGAGGCTGTGTTAGAAACTTCCAGCCAGTGCAGGGCAGGCAGGGACCCCAAACTTCACAATCGGGCTCTAGCTGACCCATGACACAGCACTTGCCCTGTGGAAAACCCCAGGCAGGAGCCAGGAGCGGATGCCAGCTATTATTATCCTCAAGTCCTGGTGTCTGCAAAAGCCTGTGTCTCCTGGGGCCGCCCCAGCCAGTTCATTTCTCCCAGTTCCACAGCCCCCACGGAGCAGAATGCATCCTGTGTCTGGGCGGGGTGTCCCTGGTATGGAGACTGCTCACTCCCAACCCTTCAGTGCCAGGATCATTGGAGAAAATAGTCCTGCAGTGCTCCCTCTCCTCCTGCTCTCCCCCTAACATATGCAGCCCCCAGACCTCACCCTCTGGGAGCCCCCTCTCACCAGCCTCCCAGGGAGACAGACATTCAGAGACGGAGAAGGAGCCGTCCCAGAGCAGGGCCTGTTCCCTCCTCCAGGGATCCTGTCCCGCCGCCAGGCCACACTCACAGGACTTCCAGATGCTTTCCTTTAGTCTGAGCAACGCTGCTTTTGGCAAAGTGGCACTATATTTAATTTCAAAGGAAACTTCTTCCTGTGCCCAAGTCTCTCTAACCAATGAGTGCTAGTGCCCCTCCTGAGTTAGAAGCAGTGGAGGGAGCCCCCTTTACCCTCTCCCCCACCAACTTTCCTGGGGGCTTCGGGTCTACACTGCTCCCACCCCCATTCCAAAGGCAGACATGGGGGGAGCCTGGTGCTGACATCCACCAAAACCACCCAGGACCCAGCTGGCGCTCCACATGCAGAGGAGAGCTGCCGTTCAAGTCATTAGTGGCCAGACAGGGACTTCAGGCTGGAAAACAATGCCAGGGCACGGGGCCTGTGGCACCTCACAATTGTGGTAGCAGAGGCTGGGCTCCAGACTCCAGCCTCTCCCCCTCTCTCCCAGGCTCCCTGCTGCAGCCCAAATGATTTTCCTAAACCACAAACTGGATGGCACACTTAATTCTCACTCAGTCGACAACCTTCGGACAACCAACCTGCTCCCAACTTTGTATGGCCTGCACAGCCCTTCCTGGTCTCGCTTCAATCTGCTTTCAGGTCTGACTTCCCCACCCACTTGAAGCCCCAATTCTGGTCCCTCGTTGGTTGATCTTTCAGAAGAAGCTCAAATGAAACCCTCCCTGACTCTCCCCACCTATCTCCTTGCCCCCAGCCTGACCCCCAGCCCTCAGAACCCTCCCGACTAAAAGGTGGGTAAAGCTAGGAATATGTGTGTGGGCTTAAAGGGCCAACAGGTGCTGATAGCACTTGTCAGGACTCCTCCTGGGAAAGCCAAGATCCAAGCTGGGGCATTTTCGCTCGGCCATCTCAGGCAGTCATTGAGAGCAAGGAGGTTAAGTTCACATCTCTCTGCTTGGTCATTTAATAGTTCAGTGGCTGATGTCACAAATCCTTTCATCTCCACTTTGACCCGCTCTGGTCTTGCCCCCTTGACAGTCCCTTTGGCCATGCAGGTTTGACACCGTTTTCCTTGGCTGGACAGCTGCCCCTCACTGCTCAAGGGTCTGGTAGGGCTAGCATCCCTATTACGCCAAGTGATTTTCCATAGTGTCAGTCCTTGTGGATGTGGAGTCTTCGGGCACCTGCTGGAGGTCCCCTGTGGTGTTCCTGGCTTGTTTCTGAGGAGGACCCCCACTACCAACCCCAGTCTCGACCCCAGGGGGCTGAAAGGTCCAGGGGGAGTGTCTTTATGATTCCTCTTTCTTTTAAATAATGTTCTGGGCAACAAATGGCAGGAAACAAAGGGAAGGTTCATGGAGAATTGTGGCCAGCCCTCCTGGGGGAGAGCATGGGCCCTCCTAGGGAGAGAGGGGTGCTATAGGCCTAGGAGACAGCTCCAGCGAGTCATGCCTGGAATGTCTACAGAAAGGCATGTCTTGGCTCTTGTTGGTCACTGGTCAGAAGGGTTTATCTGCTTTACCTCTTCTGACCTCTCATCCGCAAACTCAGCCACCTCAGAGAAACCTCTGCGGTCCTCCTCCTCCTCTCCCTCTCCTCCTCCCCCTCCTCCTTTTCCAGGGTGGGAGAAGCTGAAATAGCTGTCTGGCTCACATCTTCATCTGCATTCTGCAGCCCCTTGCCTCCAGTCCCGCCAGGCCGTGGACACTTTTGCAACACATGCAATCAGAATTGGAGCTCCCCTCCCCTGGGTGCTGGCACCGGCCCCAGATAAATAGCGTTTGGCCTTGGAGGGCAGCAGAGCTGTTGCCTTGGCAGCGGTGTTCTGGGTCTTTATGCTTCTGGACTAGGGAACACCATGGCCTGTGCCTCAGGTTCCAGACCAAGATGATGCTCCCTTGTGACTATGGCAAATGGGGTCCCATCAGGGCCTTGAACAGTAGCCACAGCTTTGTGCTTCCAGCCTCATGAAGTCACCTTACTTCCAACAGAGCAATTAATAGCATTAAACTTGGTCACATTCACGTCATTTAGCTGCACCCAACAATCCTGGTATTGTTAACACAACTCAACTGACTGCATGATTCCTTCATTCATTCAAGGGAAAGAATAATGCAGAAGGTGAAGGGTGGAAATAGGGTAGGTTTCAGGGTTAGGGTACAAAGGTCTGCTTAGGCTTTTCAGTAATTACAAAAACCCCTGAGACTGTTCTGCTCAGTTAGATTTGTGTATATTCAGGACACCCCCTCTGCCATTGAAGATAGAGTTTCTCCATATTTATTCAGTTGGTTTCTTTTTACTCTTTTCTTGTGAGTCAGTGACCTAACTTGGCTTAACTCAATCTTTTCAAATTGTTTTTCTTTTTTTTATATTTATTTTTTAAAGGTTTTATTTATTATTTTTCAGAGAGAGGAGAAGGAAGAAAGGCAGAGAGGAAGAGAAACATCCATGTATGGTTGCCTTTCACCTGCCTCCAGATATGGACCTGGCTGGAGACCTGACTTGCAACCTGCTTATGTGCCCTGGCTGGGGAATTGAACCAGTGACCTTTGGGTTCGCAGGCTGGCGCCTTATTCACTCTGCCACCAGCCAGGGCTTAAATTGTTTTTCTTTTCTTTTTCTTTTTTCATCCCTTGGGAAAAAATGTAATAAACATATCATGTCCCTACTTACTCTTAGCTTTTAGAGATGGTGCCTAAACCAGACCTAGTTTCTCAGAGTCTGGCATTCTGAGACTGAGTCCCTGGGTGCATTATTGGAGAGCACTGCGGAGTGATGAAGGCTAGGTCTTTCTTCTCGCCTTTGCCCATCCCATAGGCTTGGGGCTGGGCTCTGCAGAGGAGCAGGTGAAGTCTTCTCTGGCCAAGAGTAGGCTCTGGGAGAGTGTCGTCTGATCCACACTCCCAGACACATCAAAAACCTCCAACTGGGTGTCTTGCCTGGGTCCTCAAGCCAGGCCATTGGTGAAACAGGCCTCAGAGGGAGAAGGAGGTCAGGAGGCACCTGGGAAGGCAGCATCAAGGCCCCCAGCCTTCCCTTCCCTAGACTCTGCTGGAGTCCTAAGCAGCAGGAGTCTACAGGCTTCCCACCTGGGCCACGCAGGTGTCAGACAGCAGATGTGAGACCTCCCGCACACTCCTACCTCTGAGGTGGCCCTAGCATTGCTGGTGACCAGAATTTGTTCCAACTTCAGTCTCCTGTAAGTGGGCCTCCACAGTCCTTAGGATTCAAATCACCTGAATGAAGGTTGGCATTGCTTGGGAAAACTAGGGTTCAAGTCCTGTCCGTAATGGGATTCCACTCTGGGGAATGTGGCCAAGTCCCTTCAACAGCCTCCCCTCTGCCTGAGAGGCCACGTCTAACCCTGAATGACCAAGAGGTCCCACCGTGGGCCCTGGCCACTTGCCATGGACTTCTATGGCAACTACACAAAGGCCGCACGCAGGCCCCTGATCAGAATAATGCATTTAGATGAACAGAGAGAAATACAAAATTACACAGAAAAATGATTACACTGAAGCAGTTATCTAACTGAGATACAGTGTTTTACGGGCTTCTTGACTTGCCTGCTGAATAGTAAGAGCTGCTGGCTCTTAACTGTGTTGATGAGCATAAATGCTACTTAAAGGCATCAGTAGCTTCGGTAAGAGACTCGAACATACCTGTGATTGCTCTTGGAAACAATGGTATTGCTAGTAACACTGTGGTCTGCTGCCTATTTGGAAGATTGGAGGAAGTGCTGCCTTAATGGAAAAGTCAGTGAAAACAAGGGTGCGTTTCTTTCCCATGGCTCTATCCAGGTTAGGAAGGTGGCTTTGAGGCACATCCAAGGTTAAGAACCACTGCTTTAGAGGCTGCAATCTATCACCCTCTTTTCAAACTACATCTCAAAGAATTCCTTCAGTTTGCTTAAAAAAAAAAAAAAGAAGGAAAAGGAAAAGAAGAAAGTTTAAATCAACACAAAACAAACACAAAGTTGTTTTTCCCTTTGCAGAAAAAAGTCACCTTTCCAGCTCCCTGCCAGGCCGCTGGCAGTCACCCTGGGCCTCCGGTGAGCTTCCAAGTCCTTCAGGCCTGGTCTCTTCCCTGCCCTTCCTGACGACCCCTCCTCCCCCTGGCCCCCTCCCCTGCACTGCCACAAAGTTCTACCACAGTGACGACTGAAAAAGGGGCTGGTGACATTGTTAAGCCTTTCAAGTGGAGCCATTTATGTTAATGAGCAGGGAAAAAGCCTTAATGAGTTTCAGGCATAGAAAAACATGCTTTGGCCTCATTTTGCTCCCAAGCAGCCACATCTTATTTGCTTCACTTTGGTGGGATGGCAGGGAGCACCGCAAGCTTCAGCTGTGTGCAGTGGTGTAGGGAAGGTGGTCTGGGCACCCACGGACACCCCAGATACCCTGGGGCCACCCAGTGCTGCCTCCTGAGGTGCCAGCACCAAGAACCCCCTCATACTACTGGGTCTACCACAGGCTACAGAAAGGACCCACTGCCCCCACGGTGAGCTTCCCAAGTTTGCTTCCTTCCTCAGTCCTTCTTGCTGGCCAAGCCTGGGTACATTATTTAATACCATCGGGCTACAGTTTCCTCATCAGTAAAGTGGGAATAATAAGGCCCAACCAATGAAGTTGCCAGGAAGATTAAGGGTGATAAGCGTATCCATATACCATGGCATTTGGCAGGCACTCAGTGATCATTGGTGACTTTCCTATCTAACCTTTTTGTAAGGTAGTATTACACAGCAGGAATCTAGACTTTGGGGTCAGCCTGACTTATTTCCAAATCCCAGCTCTGCCGCTTACTAGCTGTGTGACTTTGGCAAGTCCCTCTGTGCTTCCTTATATTTCAAGTGGGGCTAGTATCTCCTGTTTCGTTGGTTTGGTAAGAGTCAAGGAGAAGAGCTTATATGAAATGATCACACAATACCTGGTACATAGTAAATGCTCAGTGAATGTTAGTTCTCTTTCCTTCCTCCAAACCCTAGCAAATCTGTCAGAGGCAGGTGAGCAACTCCGCCAAGGCAGGCATCGAGTGTGACTACTGGCCTTTGGTTGGGCCTTCCGCTACAGGGTGGGTGTTCTCTCCGGGGAAGAAGGTCCCTGCACATGGGAAGAACGGCCCAGGCAGCATAGTAAAAGCACGAGGGTGCTGGCTGCGGGGCCCTGTGCATGTGGGGCTGAGCCCAAGTTCTGCTGCTTCAGGGTTTGAGGATGGAGCCTGCTGGCCTCTGCCCACCTTGAGTGACCAGGGGACCCCCCGGCCTGGGGCACAGGTCCTCCTCCATCTTCCACCCTGACCTCTACTCACGCAGCAATGGGCTCATTCTGCCTTTCACACCTGCTTCCTCTTTGGGAAGGCCCTGAATTATGAGGCTCTGAAAAATTCAGGCTGTGGCCCTGTGGCTATATTTGCCACATCACATCATTGAAACGTGTCAGTGGCCAACTTCTTTAGATAACAGCACATGCCACCACTTAAAATACTCCAGCGGTTCAGAATGTCTCTCTTAAGGGGAAGCAGGTCTCATTCTGATCATTTGTAAGAGCACACGTGGGTGAGAAATTCCATTTTCCTAACCACCCTCCTCTGATACCCTTCCCAGTGTCCCCACAGGCTCTGCCATCCCTGGGAGGGAACAACCCCTGGTTTTCTTGGTTTTGCATTTGGGGCATTTGCGGGGAGGGTGCACGTATAATGCCTTGATATGTAACCCAGAACGTAACCAGGTGGTGCAAGGTTCATGATTGCCTCTTCAAAACCACCCAGAATTATAGCTCTACACTTTCATGACTCTTCTATCAGAAATACATCTTTAAATCGAAAAGGCCAACATTTATATCTGGGTTCATAGTCCAGTTCTTCTATTCAACATCTATCATGACTTTAACTTCTTTAAACTCCAACGTCCTCATCTTTTTACTTCTTAGTGTTATAAGAATTAGAAAGCATGCAAAAATACCTAGTGTACAGCCCAACAGGAGGTAGGCAGTAATGTAGATGAGTGATTTTTGACTGGTCCACTGCAAGAATTTTTAAAAAATGCAATACCTGACCATTTAGTCAGGGCCACTGACCTCTTTTCCCTTAGATTGTTGAATTAAAAAATGACAACAGCCAACGCAACAATAGTCGTCTGGTGTGAATGCCTAGTCATGAACCATTAATATGTAGGATGTATAATTGAGTTGCAACTTATTGGTTTTGTTGCATAATCAGGTTGCACCAGATTGCTTAATTCTTGGTACCAGAAATGCATATATATGTGCACGTATACCATATATGTATTTCAATGCGTGTGTGTGTATATTGAGTTTTTAAAAAGTCAGTTTGCCCTGGCTGGTGGCTTGGTAGATAGGTGCCGGCCTATGAACCTAAAGGTCGTTGGTTCAATTCCCATCAAGGGCACATAACCAGGTTGCAAGCCAGGTCTCCAGCCAGGTCTGTAGCTGGAGGCAGGTGAAAGGCAGCCATACATTGATGTTTCTCTCTCTCTCTGCCTCTTTCCCTTCCCCTCTCACCGGAAATAACAAATAAAATCTTTAAAATAAATAAATAAAAATTAAAAGTCAGTATGGAGCAAAAAGGGTAGGTAATTATTTTTTTTTTTTTTGAGTTTTCCAAAACTTTCTATTGCCAATTAAAAGCTTCAATTTTATCATTGGCAACAATATAGTCATTGTTTTCCTTGAAGTGACAGACTTGCTTCATTAATTTTTGACAAAATGTCTGCCAAATACTCATATCTGAATACCACAGTTTGCCAGTCATTCTTTTAAAAAATGTTTTGTTTTTATGTTTATTTCATTTTAAGTGTATTTTATTGATTATGCTATTACGGTTGTCCTAATTTCTCGCCCTTTGCCCCTCTCTGCCTGGAACCCCGCTCCCCTCCAGCCATACCCTCCTGCCTGTTAGTTCATGTTCATGGGTTGTACATCTAAGTCTTTTGGCTTCTCCATTTCCTATGCTGTTCTTAGCTTCCCCTGTCTATTTTCTTCCTACCAATTATGCTTCTCAATCCCTGCACCTTTTTCCCATTCTGCTCCTTCCTCCTCTCAGCTGACAACCCTCCAAATGATCTCTATATCTACGGTTCTGTTCCTGTTCCAGTTGTTTGCTTACTTTGTTTTTGTTTGTTTTCTTATTCATTTGTTGATAGTTGCAAGTTTGTTGTCAGTCTACTGTTCATAATTTGATCTGCTGTTTCTTAAATGTGTCCCTTTAACATTTCATATAAGGGCTTGGTGATGATAAACTCCTTCAGCTTTACCTTGTCTGGGAAGCACTTCATCTGCCCTTCCATTCTGAATGATAGTTTTGCTAGACAGAGTAATCTTGGTTATAGGTTCTTGCTTGTCATCACTTGAATAACTTCTTGCCAGCCCCTTCTTGCCTGAAAAGTTCTTTTGAGAAATCCGACTATGATCTTATGGGAACTTCTTTGCAGTTAACTGTCTTTTTTTTTTTTCCTCTCTCTCTCTTGCTGCTTTTAAGATTCTCTCTTTATCTTTAACCTTTGGGATTTTAATTATCTGTCTTGGTGTGGTCCTCTTAGGGTTCAACTTGTTTGGTATTCTTTGTGCTTCCTGGACTTGTATGTCTATTTCCTTCACCAAATTAGGGAAATTTTCCTTCATTATTTTTTTCACATTAGTTTTCCATTTCTTGCTCTTTTTCTTCTTCTTCTGGCATTCCTATGATTTGGATGTTGGCACATTTGGAGATATTTCAGAGATTCCTAAGCCTCTCCTCTTTTTTTTTTTTATTCTTGTTTCTTCTTTTCTTCAGGTCTAATGCTTATCCCTTCCTTATGTTCCATATTGTTGGCTTAAATCCTGTCTTCCTTCCCTTCTCTGTTGGTTCCCTATGGATTATTCTTTATTTCACTTAGTGTAACCTTCATTTCTTCCTTTATTTTTTTTTGCCACACTCAATGAATTCTTTGAGCATCCTGATAATCACTGTCGTGAATTCTGCATCTGATAGGCTGGCTATCTCCATTTCACTTAGGTCTTTTAGGGGGGTTTTGTTCTGTTCTTTGATTTGGACCATATTTCTTTGCCTCCTCAATTTGGCAGCCTCCCTGTGTTTGTTTCTGTATTAGATAGAGCTGCTGTAACTCCCTGTCTTAGTAGCAGGGCCTGTGTAGAAAAAGCACCTATAAGTCATGTAGGGCAGAGACTTAGGTAATTGTCAGGACATGGCAATCCACTTCAGCACTGGTGGCTGTGTGGGGAGAGCTTTCAGAGGATATAATGCTGCCACCAGCTTCTGGTGGCTCTCCCAGTGCTCACCCCATTTCCAGTCACCTCACCCCCTTCCCATGTGCAACTGGCGCCCTTCCAGCTGCTGCCCTGGTGGTGAATCCCAGAGTGGGTGGGTTTGTGTATGGTCTAAGACCATGTTGTCCCTTCAAGTGGTGAAAATCCAGCAGTTTCTTCTGCTGCCCCAACCCCCACTGGTTTTTATAGCCAGAGGTAATGAGGATCTTTCTTCTTGGTGCTGGAACTCTGGGTTGTGCAGTCTGACGTGGGGCCAGGATCCCTCGCTTCTAGAGTCTCCTTCCCATCCATTTGCCACCGCCTTTCTGCAACACATTGCTTCTCTGCCTATCTTCACAACTATGCCCCTCCCATCCACCCAGATGAATGTGTCTTCGTTAAATCCTTGGTTGGGACTTCCATACAGCTCAATTTTCTGACGGTTCTGGGTGTTATTCATTTTGAGATTTGGTTGTAATGCTTTCTATGGTTGCACGAGGAGCTGAAGTAAATCTACCTATGCCTCCATCTTGATCAGAAGTCAGTAATTAATATTATTATTATTATTATTGTAAGTCAATGAAAAGTATACCTACTTTTTTGTCACATTGACAAAAAAATTTTTTTGGTATGCTGCAGAATTTTAGTAACTACTTTATATGTGCCATGAGATGAAAAAGGTTGAAAATCTGAACACAGATAAATGAATGAATGAATGAATGAATAAATAAGGGAAAAACAGAAATCATTTTTCAAACAAATAAAACTCAACTCATACTTGCAGCCCTTTGCTAAATCTTATCTTTAAGGATTTCTGCTTCTGTTTATAGTCCCCAATTCACTCCTTGGTTATTCAGTTTTCTTTTTGTTTTTTAATTTATTTTTAAAGATTTTATTCATTATTTTTAGACAGAGGGAAAGGGAGGAAGGAAGAAAGGGAGAGAAACATCAATGTATGGTCGCCTTTCATGTGCATGCAGCTGGGGACCCGGCTGGAGACCTGGCTTGCAACCTGGTTATGTGCCCTGACTGGGAATCGAATGGGCAACCCTTAGGTTTGCAGGCCAGTTCTCAATCCACCAAGCCAGGTCACACCGTTTTCATTCATAAATTTGTTCATTCAACTACCTAGCACCTACTCCATGTCAGTACAGAGTGGAATTTGACAAAGTTCCTGCCTTCCCAGGGCTCTCAGTCTTCTAGACACATTTCCTGGCCACCGCTTCATGAACTTCTGGGCTTGCTCCCTGGGCCTCAGAAGATCCTTCCCCATTTGTCTTCACCACCTACCTCAGCATGAGGCAGACTGTCTTCCCTGCGACTAACCTTCTTATGAGATGTCACAAAAATGGTGGCACACAGACTCTGCTTCCTGAACAGGAAACTCCAGGTTCACTGTGTATTAAATACTGAAATGAACTGGACATGAGGTCCCAACTCCAACAGCTGCATGATTTAGAGAAAATTATGCACCTTCTCACCCATTTTCTTATCTGTTAAAACGTGAGGTTTGGGGTAATGCAAGGGTAAGAAATAGACCTCAAATCTAGTGCTCTTCCCATTGATTATTGCTTGAAGTGCTGAATTGTCTCAAGTCCTGAGGCTCTGTCTGGGCTCACCAGGGAAGAACTGCAATTGACTAGTGATGTCTGCCATGGGCATGGTGGTGGGCAGGTAGCAGTGTATGTGCCGCATGTTTTTATCCTTGGTCTACAGGAGCTTGAAGAACCCTGTGAATTCTGCCCTTTATAATTCTGCGTTTCAGTGGAATATTGCTTTACTTTATCTCTAGATAAAGGCCTGTCTTAACACATAACCTTTTCATGTGTGGTCTAGTTCCTTGGCCACCATCACCTGAGAAAGTTTCTCAGTGACTGTGTTGCAAGCGAGAGCACTCAGGCAACAAAATAAATATATTGCTGATTGATCACCTTCATATTCAATAAAGTACTGCTTCCTGCCCTCAGAGGTCCAAGAAATTAGGACCAGAAAGGAGAATTTACATTTATTGAGCATCTATTGAGTGCCAGATACTTTCCATACATTGTCACCTGCCTTGGGGCAGTCACTAAATTCTCCTTCCCTGGAGCAGAAACCAGTGCCCAGCATGGTGAGTGAGGCTGCCCAAAGACCAGAGAGTTCCCAACCCGTGGCATTTGAGGCTCCAAGTCCCACTGCACTGTGCTCCCTAAAACACACCCAGATGTCTTGTTTATTCTTTCTCTCCCAAGAGGGAGAGGTGAAAAACAAAACTGACTACAGGTCTAGACAGAGCGATGAGATCTGGGCAAACATGTAGATGACTCAATCCCTATCCATCACGTCTTCGGCAGTCTGCCTGGGATGGAACCAAAGTACATGTTCCTGCCTGACTTAGAACACCAGCTCCGCTCATCAGATTTAGGGCATGACTATGAACTCCCTGAGGGCATTACACATGTCCCTCTGCATCCCGAAACCCCATCCTGATCTAGGTTCCTTCCACGGGCCCTGACTTTGGCCCCAGAGGAGGAGAGGAAATGACCACAGCCTCTCCTGGCACTCCCTCTGGCCCTTGTCTCAGGAAGCTCTCCCTACCACTGGTGGGAATTTTAAAACCGCCACCACCACCACCAGGCCCTTGCCCTTGTCCTGAGGCCTGAGCCCCCAGGAGTCGTAGATCCCCCATAGGAAAGTGGGTGGGGCATATATTTTTAATGATAAAAATAAGTAAAAATCACACCTTTAGCTCCTAGAGGTGAATCTCCCAGATGCAGCTTGAGCCTGCATTTGGGGCAGTTTTTAGTCACTGGCTAGAGGTTGGGACACCCCCCTGAGACTGGTGACTGCCACCCTGCAGAGGCAACTCCTGGGACCAGTGCTGAGAAGGCACTGCCTTGACCCAAAGCAGCAAAGCCCAGGGATTTTTGTACAGCCCTTCAGCTCAAATTTGGGTCCCTGAGTTGCCTAATTCCTACAGTCATGGAAACCAGAGGTAAAAAATGGTCCTACCTCCTGTTCCACTGGTGGGAATGAATGTACAATGGTGCTGCCTCTGTGAAAGACAATATGGACATTCCTCAAAAAGTTAAAACTAAAATTTTGAGCCCTGGTTGGTAGCATAATAGATAAGGCGCAGCATGTGAACCTGAAGGTCGCTGGTTCAATTCCCCAGCCAGGGCACATAACCAGGTCCAAGCCAGGTCTCCAGCCAGGTCCTTAGCTGGAGGCAGGTGAAAGGCCACCATACATTGATGTTCCTTCCCCTCTCTGCCTCTCTCCCTTCCTCTCTCTCTAGAAATAATTTTTAAAGATCAAATCTTTAATAAATAAATAAATAAAATTTGATATGATCCATCAATTCTCTTTCTGGGAATAGACCCAAAAGAATTGAAATCGGGGACTCAAAGAGATATTTATGTGCCTATGTTTGAGGTAGTATTATTTATTCACAATAGCCTGGAGGGGGAAACAACCCAAGTGCCCATTGATGGGGGAATGGAAACAAACTGCAGTGTGTGTATATATATATATATATACACACACACACACACACACACAATGGAATATTGTTTACCCTTAAAAAGGAAGGAAATTGGATGAACCTTAAGGATATTGTGTTAAGCAAAATAAACCAGTCACAAAAAAGACAAATACTGCATGATTCCATTCATATGAAGTCCCTAGAGTAGTCATATTTATAGAGACAGCAAATAGCAGGTGTTTGCCGGGGCAAGGGGTGAGGGAGGGAGGCAGGACAGTTATTGTTTAATGAGTACTATATTTCATTCTGTCAGATGAAATGAGATTGGTCACACTCCAACATGAATGTATTTACTACTGAACCATATACTTAACAGTGGTTGGGATGGTAAATTTTACAGCACACATATTTTATCACAACTTTTAAAAATATCCTATTAAGAACATGGGTTTTAAAAAGATGATAAATAATAATAAATATAATACTAATGAAGACTAAATGATGATATTTTTTAAAAAGCTGAGCAGGTGCATAAAGATAAGTTGAAGAAGGATATTGAGGAGAAGATGAAAGGATAATCAATGAAGACATCTTTTGAAATGAATAGATAACCCAAATGCAAATAATCTACCCACAGATGATCATGACTTGACCATACATATAACTGCTAGAAAAATATATCATTCTAAATTAACATATGCAAAATGTGAAGAGCAGAGCCTGGTATATAAGTACTCATAAAGGTGTTCACTTCTACAACTATTGCCTTCTAACATCCACTGTTTGTAATTTAAAGAAATTCTAAATACTTAATCCTCCCCCTAAGACTGTGATAGATAGTTTAAGATAAAAACAATCTAAATGCATTACGTCTTTCAAATTTCTTTAAAAGACTCATCCTTTAATTACAATGATGCATTAGCTTATAAATTACTAGGGGACATTATTATATTGTTATTGCTTAAAGTTTTACTTTACCCTTAGAAAAAAAAGAGAGAGAGAATATGGGTTTTGGAAGTTTTGGAATTGCTAAGGACTAAGTGGTTTGTTTTGCTCTTTTCTCTTTGTACTGGCTCTGCCACCTAGCTCTGTTGTATAACTTCTCTGAGCCTCAGTTTCTTCATCTATAAAATGGGGTCAATAGGGCATCTGCCTTGCATGGTTGTCATGCAGATTATGTGAGGGGAAGTCAGTCAGATACCAAGCATGGGGGCCTGGTGCAAAGCAAGGGCCCTATAAAAGGCAGTTCTCTCTCTCTCTCTTTTTTTATTTTTTATTTTTATTTTATTGTTGTTGTATTACATCCATCCCCTTTTTGCTCCCCTCTGTCCCCCTCCCCACCCACCCATTCCCCTCAAAGTCAACCCCACCTGTTGTCCATGTCCATGGTTCCTTTATACTAGGTTCTAAATGGCAGTTCTTATCTTTATCCTCATCTATTATTTTTAGTCATTATGATCATTAATTATGACTGAGCACTCAATCACATCAGTGACGGGTTGGTCTAAACTGTTACCAGGATTTACTCTGAACGTGAAAACTAGGCAGCTTTGGAGAGGGCTGGTTAATTTGGTCACTTTTTGAGTCATAATGACCAAGTGGGGGAATATTGTAGTCCTTTAAAAATAAAACAAAATGGACTCACAGGCTCTGTGAGTTTTTCAGAAGGAAGCCAAAGACCCAGGAAGGGCAGTGTCACGTGTCTTCCGGCCAGACACAAAGGCCCCTGGGCCTGGGGAGTGCTGTCCAGGCTGCTGTGGAGGGTCCCCAGGCTTGGAGAGCAGTGGACAGCCACAGACCTGCCCCTGGGGGAGCCACTCAGCCCCGGACTATGCAGACACGACAGAAACAGCTTGTTCTGCGGCCCTCAGCCTAATGAGATTTCAAGTTCAATCACTGTCACTTATCTGGCCTACCTACTGGCACCATAGAAGCAGAGTGTTCCATTTCTAACTAAAAGTTTCCAGAGCCCAAGCTCTGAAGCCATGCTTTCCAAAGGGCATGAAGGACTCAGGCCTCAAGCTTCAGTAGGATTGAGCAAAACTGTCCCCATCAATGTATCTGCACCCAAATCATGTCTTCCTGGCTCTCTCCTCTGGGGACCTCTGGGCACTTGGCAGAGCCTCAGAGCAGTAGGCATACAGTACAGACGGTACAGGGCATGATGAAGCGGTCCGGACACAAGATGTGTTCCTAACTCAGCATGTGTTTCTAACTCCTTGGCTGGGCTCTCAAAGCCCTTCCAGATCTAATCCCGGCCTCTCCCCAGCCGCATCTGCTGCTCCCTCAAGCACACGGCTATGGAATTCTAAACCATACACTGTTCCTCAAACATGTCCTTCTTTCCATATACTTCCTTGATTTTGAACAAAGAAGCCTTCTTCAAGGAATGCCTTCCTCCCCACAGTGGAGAATTCCTAGACATCATTCAAAATACAGTTCAGCTGCCACCTCCTCTACTAATCCTGCCCGAAGTGTGAAAGGTCCGAGAATTTACTTGAAAGGTGTGACAAGGGAGCCTTCCACAATTTCCTGGATGCCAGCAGAGGACATGAGACTCCTGAGTCAATGACAAAGGACTTCATCGCTAACAGCATAGAAGGGGCAGGAGCTTCACGTTTTCAACAGCCTCCCTGCCCCCAGCTCACACATGACAACACAGAAGAGCCCAGGTGGCCACGCGCCTGCAGTGGGGCGCATTCCCACGGAGGAATGTCAAGCCTAGAGGACCCAGATTGTTTATGTTGGACGCAGGCACACCTGCCCTCGGCAAGGAGGGACAGCTATCTCCGTGTTTGTTCCAAGGCTGCTCTCTGTACAAACATCTCTAAAACTATAGTTTTAGATCAAAGGGGCAAATAACATATCTGCTTATAAAATGATCGGAAATGCCAGGGACCATGAAGGATCGTTTCTCAACGAGTCTTCCCTGGCTCCCAGAAGCGGTGGTCGCACTGTGATCCCCCATGCCCAGTACACCCTCTGCCTCAGGAAACATGACTCTACATTGGAATGATCTGGGTGCCTTCTGATGTCAGGGACTACCTCCTACATTTATCTGCCCAACATGCAGTATGTGCACCATGAACGTACAAGTAAATGAATGCCTTGAGTCGTTTCATCTTGGGGATTTTGACAGCCATGGTTTGGGGTAATTAAATAATAACAAATGGCCAACACTCACTGACCACTCACTCTGGCATTCTAGGTACTGTGTGGTGTGTTTTACCTGGATTGTTTGACTTTATCCTCATGACAACGCTACATGAAAGGTACATTTACTAACTCCACTGTACATAGGAGAAAATTGAGGTCTTAGAGCAGTTAAGAAACTTACCAGAGTCACACGGCTCATGCACAATAGAGCTGCACTTTGAATGAACCTGCCTGGGAACTTAGCCACCCTACTGAGTGCTTCTCCGACGACCAGAAGGCATTTGAGCATGTGTTTAGGGTCAGAGAAGAAGGAAGGAGGAAGTGCCCATCTTTATGTTTACAGGGGTGAAGGCAGGTGCTGGCATGTCACCATCACCTACGCCTACGTGGGTGTGACTCACAGCCTATCAGCCACCTCGCAGGGACACAGAGCACTCTGACAGTTTCCGCCACAAAGTCACACCTTCCTAATCTGCCCACTGGGGCAGATGGTGTCTGGTTTTGGGGACAGCCTGGAATGCAACACTGACCTTGCCCCCTGAGGAAGGGAGGAAAGAATGAGGTAAATCTATGGAGCATTCTATTTGCTACAGCTTACAGTTCTCAAACAGCTATTCTTCTTGACCTTGCCAGTGATCAGAGAAACAGAAACAAACAAAAAGATAAATAATCACCCACTGTAATACCCATTGTAGGTGAGGGTTTGGTGAAATACAACCTCAGAAATTTCTGCTAACAGAAAAATTACTGTAACTTCTCAAGAGGGAAATTTGGCAATATGTCTCAGAATTTTAGATACATACCCTTTAACGTAGCAATTTAATTTCCAGGATCAGCACAAAAGAAATACTTGCAAAATTGTTAAAAAATAAAGATAGATGTTTATAGCAAAACTATAAATAATTTACCAGCTCTTTTTAAAACATTTAAAAACAGAACTCTATAAAGGAAAAGTTTCTGCAAATTTCACTTCCTCCAGAGATTATGATTATTAATGATTTAGTATATATTTTACCAAAATTTTTAATACATACTTTTCCCTAAAAATTAGATTTTTCAAAATATACTGCATATATAAGGTATATCTTATAAACTTAATGTAGTATAAATACTGTTCTGCAATTGCTTTTTTCCACTTAACATTCTATTGATGACATCCTTTCATATCAACTTATATGAAAGTCATTTATTAAGTTCACAGTATTTTGATTTTAGATGTGGAATATATATATTTAATGACTTTTTTATGGAAGGATAGCTAGGTTGAGGGGAGTATTATTTAATATCGTCAAGTTATAGCTCAGACAGAAATGCCTACACCAACTTTATTTACTTGGAGAGTATCCATTTCTCAGAATGATTCAGAGCTTTGTAATGTTCCCTATAATTTTTTCCTATTGCATTAAGGCATGAGGGCCTACAGTTGGCCAGAAATCACAAATTCGACTCAAAATGTAAATCTAGAATCACAGATGGGCCCAAATCTCTGGTTATAGGACTGTGGAAATGTACATTCACACAAGACTATGTCATCACTCTTAGAACCGTTAAGTGTGTTTGTTGTTCTCTGTGTACAGAAGCCAGTACACATCCTGCCAACCTGAGGCCTGTCCTGGAACTTGTCAGCACCTGACCATCACCAATTCTTCTTGTCATTCATTATAGCCTATCCTTCCTTCTGTTTGTACCCCTGACACGCAAACCAGACACATCCCACTTGCTAGGACAGCGGGTGAGTCAGCCTTGTGGCTAGGAATACAGAGCTTCTGGGGGAGTGCATTGCTCTGAGGGTGAGGCGGGGCCCTGCAGGACTTAGCCCAAGGCCACAAAGCTCAGTGGAAAGAAGCCCTTAATCTAGCTTCTAGGCATTCTCATTCTTTAGGCAGTGGGTTGCTAGGAGCCAGGGGAAAAACCAATTAGGACCTGATTTTAATTACCTCTCAAGAATAATGAGCTTTACACAAAGAGCTTTTATAAACTCTGCCTAACTAGATGTTCACCCCGTTTTATGAACTAGGGATTATTAGCCCCCTTTGATCAATGAAGAAACTGACTCATAAAGGACAGAGCTTGGAAGGGTCATGGCAGGGTTTGACTCCAAGGTCGGCTACCCAGCCCCTCCTGCCCCCAGCCAGGCCTCCCCAGGAGGCAGGGACCTTTGGGAACTGACTGAGTTTCCCTAACAGGCCTATGCCTTCCCCTCGTGCATTTCAGTTAAAATAACACCCCAGCCAGTGACTTGCCACCACAGTGTCCTCTGCCTTTCCATTAAGTTGACTCTGGCACCAGAAATCGGGACATAGGGAGCAAACAAAAGCCAGCCCCCACCTCTGGACAAGCTGGAAGCCTGGGAACCTGAGGCCTAATGGCAAAAGCTGCTGTTCAACACCCCTTCTCCTCCCTCACTCCTGTTGGGTCTCCCTGGGCTTTCTTTTTCTTTTTTTAATATTTTATTTATTTATTTTTAGATAGAGGGGAACGGAGGGAGAGGGAGAGAGGGAAACATTGATGTGCGACAGATACGTCAATCTGTTGTCTCTTGCACTCCCCCTGGCTGGGGACCTAGCCTGCAACCCTCCCTGGGCTTTGAGGTGACAGGATGCTGGCTGTTCAATGGGAAACCAACAAACCAGTCCTGAGAAGTTGAGCCACAGTGTACCTTCCCACTTCCCCCAATCTTCAAACAACAGCCAGGCATCCTCACAACACAGAAGACATTTGGCTCATACTTATGTGCACAGTTCCATTGTCACTGCCCACTGCATCAGGTCCAAAAGGCACAGTCACTCAGATCATTCTCTGAGACAAGAAAGTTGCTGGGTCACCCAAACTGCTACTATCTGCATGATTGTGGTACTGAAATTTGTCTCCCTGGAGCCTCAACATCTTGGCCAAGATCCCAGTGTTGGTTATAGTGTCATTGAGCCTATAGATTCAAACAAGTTATGTTTAGCTGGAAAAACAAACAAACGGCCCTACTCTTTTATCTCATATTCTAATGTGAAAACAATGATAACAAATGCATGATGTGTTAAGGTTGGTAGCTAGCTGTAAGCCGTGCTTTAAATAGAAGATGTGTCCCTTTCCAAATGGTGCCTTGGCTCACAGGGCCACCTTCTTCATATCTGGGGACATGGTGCTATAAATAAAAGCTTCCCATTGGTGCACAATGGCTTGTCCGCTCTCCGGCTTCCAACGCACCACTTTCCTCCTAACCTCGCTCTACACAAAAGCGACCGCGTCAGTCAGCCACCCGCTGGCCCATGGAAGGAGGCAGGCTGAGGGCTCCACACAAAAACTTCGCAGAAAGATGTCAAGCCACATCGTCATCACCAGTGCACTCAGGGGAAATAACAAGCCACAATGTCCTTTCCCCTTTTCGCATTTGAATGTAAAAACAGACCCATACCTTGCACGTACTGTGCTAAGTTTTCTAGACAGGCATATAGTATTACTGTCTGTAACTTTCCATGGGCCTCCTCAGGTTACCATACATATTAATACACATACCAGCATTTGAAGAAAGGAAAATAGGGGGAGCATGGTGATTATGTTTAATTGAGTTCATCTGGGAATTTTAAATCCTGGAAACGTAGCCCCTGTTTACAGTAACTGAATATTGGACCAGCGTGTAATTTTTGTCCTTCTGACTGGCAAGTCTCCCTTTCCCACTTAAGAGAGAGTTTCTTCAGTGTGTAATGCATTTCAGAGCCAACTGTAAAAATCATTACATCATAAAACTCTGGAATGGGACAGTGGTGACAATATTCAACCCTTCACACTCCTTTGAAAGCAACGTCTTTACAGCTCCCTACTCAGGAAAAGGAGCTGCACATCTCCGTAAAGATGAATCTTGAGCCCCTACTCAGCTGTGTTTGGACCCATGGGGACCCAGGGACCAGAGAGCAGTTGAATGGAAGAATTCTGTGCGCATCTGAAACGAGATGTTGCTTCTCTGGCTTTGAGCAAGATACTCAGCCATGACTAAGGCTCTGGGGTAAGGTACATATATCACCGTTCCTGAACAAGACATCCCTGTCACAGGTGGCTTGAAATGTCTCCGATCTATTTTCTAAAACCCTGTGGCTTCTCCAGAAACTAGCTAGTCAAGCACCAGATGCCCAGGTCTCCTTCTAACCAATCAAATTGGAATTTATTCTCATAGAGAAACTCAGCGGGTTAATATTCCAAGGGCCCGAAAAGAAATCAAGAATAACTTGGTGAGTTTCTACTTTCTGGGTTTCTGGGATCCCTCTTGCCTCCTCAACCCCCTGCATGCTCAGGACCATGTACACAGGGATTCCGATCATGCACTGCACAACTATGCTGCAGTATGTCCTGCATCGCATGATGGACATAAGAGATGGCGTACAAAGGCGTGGAGATTCTGGGCCTCCCTGCTGAGACTGAAGGATGGATACACAGACACACAAGGCCATGGGCCCTCAGGAAAACTAGCACAAACTCATTGGTGGCAGCACATATGCACACTCTGACCCACGCATGCTCTTTGCATCTTTGAGATCTTGTCTCTCACCAGCTCACCATGATCAGAGCCTTGGTTCTCCCATCACAGGTGCAAAATAGCCATCTCACTTGGGGGCACACGGGAAAGCACAGAGGGACATGTGGCAGGTCACCTGGGCCTCCAGCAGGTGAAGATGTGCTCGTAACCAAGGTTGCCACCCTCTGGAGCCTGGGAAGCTCCCTGGAGCAAACCTCTATCACTGTGCAAGCATATACTTTTTTTCCTTTAACTTGAGGATCATGGCTCTCCCTCCCCTCCCCAATTCACAGCCCTGTGAGTTCTGTTCCCCCGGTCTTTTCCATTCCATGGCTTCCACTCCTCCCATCCTGGGGCCCCAAACAGAGACTTAAACCTGGACTACCCTAAAGTGTTTCCTTCCCAACCATGACCCTACCCTACAGCTGTTTGTTTCTTGTTTTGCTGCCCTGTCTCTACCCAACTTTGAAAATCAGCTTCTCTTCCCTCCTGACCTTAGTCAATCCTCTGGCTTTGTTTCAAAGGCTTCTGTACTTTCAGAGTTGGGGGAGACAGTAAAAATCATTGCCTTGCTTGAAGAGGGGGACACCGAGGTGGCCCAGCTTGTAAGTGACAAACTCATGCTTCTAACGTCCACTGCTTGAGCTCTTTTCATTTCACCACACAGCTCACCTCCACCCCATCCCTTGAATGGCGGGTCACTAGCATCACACACAGCCGACTCACCCACTCAGTGGCAGTAAGTGTCTGAGCACTGTGCCAAAGACAAGCATAGAAGAATCCACCCACTACCTCCCTAACTACTATGAACACACTGGTTCTTTCCCTGAGATAAGGCCAAAAGCGGTAAGGAAAAAAATCTTTGATCTCCTAGAAAGGCCAGGAATGCATTTTGCACCTCAGAGGGAAAGAACTCATAGTCCAGAAGTTTGCCTATAGCCCCTGGGTACAGAGAGGCTGGTCTTTGCGATCTCCACAAAGGAGGCCTAGTTTTACTGTGTCACGAGGCAGTCACTTTGTCAATGCCTCAGCAGGAATGGACACCTTAAGCTAGCCACTTCTTTCAGAAGATAAACTGCAGATGAGTCACTTTTGGCCTGGGAGTCTCAGACCAGTGACTCTAATTGGGCCACTGTGAAGTGATACCTCTTTTCAACTTTATACTTCTATTACAGAAAAAACAAACAAACAGAAAACATCTACCTTTTGACCAAACAGCAAGCACCTAAGTAGCAGGTGTAATCACAAGGGGCCAAAGCAGGAAGCCTGGAGCGGGAAGACACCCTTTTCCCTGTGGGCCCCTGGGTTCCAATGACCATTTTCATGCCTGATCAGGGCTGATTTATACAAGGCACGGGCCAGGCCAGAGGCTTTGTGGCATCCCACAATTGGACGTACCAGGTCTGGGACCAGGGACCCTAACCGATGTACCTGGTACTTTCATCTTCCCCTTTCAAGGCTGAGATGGAGCCATGCAAATGACAACTGAATGTAACTCCTCTATTTCTGATGTAAAGTGCATGCAGGGAGGGCCTGCTACCAGTTTGCATTAGTCTAGTCAGCAATTGTGTGAGTTACAATCTTGGCTGAAATGAGGCCAGGAGGGTGCCTAGAGTCTCCTGCCCATGGTCTGAAGCCTGGGTCACCCGTGGCAGGGTACAGGAGGGTGTGCACTCCTTGGGGTGTGAGCACAGGGGAGGTGACAACTCACATGGCTCCTTTTGCTGTCTTCATCTCGCATGGATGTAATCACTGTCTCTGAAAAGACCGTTTGTCCTGTCTGGTTGTTGGTGATCTGCAATAGAACAAGCATAGTGAGTGTGAAACAGAAGGAATTCTGGGAAAGCCCTACAACTTCTTTTTTTCTTTTTTCTATTTTCTGAAGCAGGGGTATCCAGCCAAGCAGACAGACTGCCCACTCCCCTTTCTCTTTGACCTCCACCAGCAGCCCTCAGATGAACAACTTCCCCTCTGAGTGGTGATAATAGATATAACAGAGTCCACCTCACAGGCTTGCGATGCGGAGGGATGAGGTGGTGTGTGTGAAGCACTCACACAAAGCCTGTCACCTAGCAAATATTCGATGCTATTTTTATCACTCTCAGGGTGCATCATTTGACACTTCAGGTAAACTTCCTTCTCCTCAGCTACAGGTTTGGGTGTCTAACGGAACATCTTCCATGAGAAGCAAGCAGATTTTGGCTACAGCTGCCCCACTCCTGATTCGGGTGAACTGTTTCATCTCACTGAAACTGAGCTCAATGAAGGACACCCTCAGATCAAAGAAAGACACCCTAGGATTAATGAAGGCATCCCTCAGATCAACGGAGGTGCTTCGCAGAACAGTAAAGGGAGCAGTTAGATCAATGAAGGACCCACTCAGCTCAGTGAAGGCGGCACGCAGATCAATTACATTAGCATCTTTGGGGATGGAGCTACACATCGATAGTTTATAAAGCTCCCCCGGTGATTCCAGTGTGTAGCCACGTGTGAGGACTAGATCAAAGCTACTCCGTGTCAGTTACCTGAGACCTCTGAGGACGGGGCTGTGGTTGGTTAAGTTTTATAGACTCCCCAGGTAATCCCGATGCACACGGAGAATTTAAAGCCAGTGGTATAATATATACCTTGCCCTCCAGAGGATTACAGTCAAAGGAGGGGAAAAAAGATCACTTAAGAGTGAAACTGCTGAGAAGTACAAGAAAGTCCATGTTTGAATGTCAAAAAAAAAAAAAAAAAAAAAGAATAAAAGATAAGGAGTGCTAAGAAAATGTAAGTGCTGAATATTTAGTGATAAGTAAAAATAATTTATATTTATTTTTATTTTTTATTTATTTTTAAGATTTTATTTCATTATTTTTAGAAAGAGGGGAAGGGAGAGAGGCAGAGAGGGAGAGAGACATCAATGTACGGTTGCGTTTCACCTGCCTCCAGACACAGACCTGACGGGAGACCTGGTTTGCAACCTGGTTATTGCCTTGGCTGGGGAATCGAACCTGCGACCTTTGGGTTCGCAGGCCAGCACCTTATCCATTGTGCTACCAGCCAGGGCTTATATATATTTTTAAAAGTGCATAAGTAAAAGGAGAGACTTGACCCAATAGTCCTGTCTGTAGTCTGCCTCTGATTCAGTAAGCAGAAGCAGGCACCACAGAGCTGCGTCTTCAAGTCCCAATGTGGAACCCAGGATATTCCTGCCCCATCAAAGCCCATGTTGAATGTTTAGGTTGCTGATAAAGAACAGAAAGATTGCTGACCCAGGAGCTCGGAGATCTGTGATCTTGGAGCTTTGGCTCAGCTGCCAACAACCATCTGGTTTGTACGCTGGAACAAGTCAGTACCCTTCTCTGATTCACCGCTTTCTCATTTCTAGGTGACCTTTAAAGTTCCTGCCGACTCTAATATCACCGGAACCTGCAGCCAGAATGACGTGGAAACTCTTCGCCTAATTTATGGTAGTGGATCAAAGAGGTTGAGAATCATGTTTTCATCCACATACTTTCAAGTTTTTATCTAAATAATTCCTCTGCCCAGCAAAGAGATAATGTCTTCTCCCTATATGCCAAATTTTAATAGAATTAACCAATGTTTTATATTTTTAAAAATTCTAGTCTTACACATACGGGTTGCAGGACTCCTCAGAGCCTTTACTATACTAACAGTGCCTTTTTGTACCTGTGTGGGGAGAATCTATACAATGTTTCCACCAGCACAGAGCCCCTCTTTCATGAAGCATTGCGCAGAGCAGGGCTCCTTGGGACACGTTTGAGAACCGCTGTGCTGTTTCAATCAAGTCATGACCTGAGCACTTGACAAAGTAGGGCTCTTTTGTGAGAGCTGTCCTGGCCTTGCGCTTGGGAGCTGAAATGAGATCAGGGGTCAAGTTCCTTGAGGGTCACAACAGAATGGCAACTCTAAGGCTTCTAACAACCATCCTGATCCTCTGCCCAGCAAAGACTCTGCCAGATAACACAGGCTTGCATAGCTTGCTCTCCAGGGCCTGTCAAAATGACACAGTTGACATTTCACCTCAGGAGCAGGCTACCTGTGTTCCTCTAGATTTGCCGTGTTTTCTTCCTCAAGTCAGATCTGGAATAAAACTGCTGGCTTTTCATATGCAAGATGTTAGGCCAAGAGACATGTGGTACATTGGAAAAGCTCTGCTGCTACAGAAATTTAAATGGTTAACCAGCAATAAGATGTTTAATCTTGTGGCAACTGAAGCTTTCCCTTCTGAAGACAGAGTACATCCCATTTGTGCTCCTCCAAGGAAACAGTAGCAAGGACTCCAGAATGCTTTTTCAACTCTACTGGAACAGACAAAAAACACTGAGATAAATTCTCCAAGTTCAATACTAGGAATGTACAACATCTCTGTAAACCCTTGTTTGTTTCCTTTTTTTTTCCAGCAACAAAAAAATCCCTGAACATTCTTTTGCAATGGGACTGGCAGGAAGCCTAGAGTTAAATTTATTGCTTAAATGCAAAAGCACCTTAAGTTTTTGGTACATCTTTCTCTCCCCTTTAAACTCCTCCTGCATGCCTACCCGTTTGTAATTTGTACTGTACCATCCTCATTTGCATTTCTGGCCTGTGTATCAAGGATGTAAACAAAACCTTAGTTCTCGGATGGGACCGGGTGCTATAGAAGGAAGTACTGGCCATGACAGCCCTTACCTTGTGAATTTCTCGGTGCACATGGATGGTGTTATTTCCAACCTTGGTTTCTGTATTGGTCTCGTTGTGATAGCTGGGAGGTAAGTCTGCCAGGTTTACTTCTGATGACGTTTTAGCAGCAGCTTCTTCAGCCTCCATCTATTAAATCAATCAATTAAATGGGCAAAATTATTTTCTCTTTAAACAAGTTCATTAGGGAAAAAAAGGACAACTATGGGAATGTAGGGTGTAGCATAGGAAATATAGTCAATAATATTGTAGGGACTATGTATGGTGCCAGGTGGGTACTGGAACTATCAGGGGGAACACTTTGTAAAGTATGTGATTGTCTAACCATTATGCTGTATACTGTAAGCTAATACAAAATTATATTGAAAGGTCGCAGGTTCGATTCCCCAGCCAGGGCACATAACAAGATTGCAAACCAGGTCTCCAGTCAGGTCTGTGGCTGGAGGCAGATGAAAGGCAACCATATATTGATGTCTCTCTCCCTCTCTGCCTCTCTCCCTTCCCCTCCTTCTAAAAATAATGAAATAAAATATTTTTAAAAAATTGAATTTGGATTATATTGAATATAATCCGTAATAGAAAAAAAAATTTAAAATTTTTTCATCAACTTTATTGGTTTACATTGATTGATTAATAAAATTAGATAGGTTTCTGGTGAATTCTATAAGACATCATCTGTATATTATGTTGTGTGTTTATCATCCTAAGTCACATCTCTTTCTGTGCCCATTTATCCCCTCCTTACCTTCCCCTTCCTGCCCCCACCCCAAAACATTAAAAAAAAGAAGAAAAAGTAACTTTCCCTTTTCCTCTTTGCAATGACAAATAATGGTAATAATGGTAGTTATCGTTAATTCAGTATCCACTAGGAAAAGACATTGTTCTAAATGCCATAAATCTCACAATCTCCCTACAAGGTAGGTGTTTTACAAATAGGGCAACCGGGCTCATTTATAAATGAGACTAGAACTTTCCAAGACTCTCAGTGAAGGGCAGGGCTGGGACTTGAGCATGTTCCCATTGAACATACTTGGCCCCCGTACAAATGCTATTGGTGCCCTGCCCATCTCCTCATGGCCCCATCTGGAGGTCACCTGTATTCAATTCCCTTACATGTAAACAAACAACTCTGTCTCTCTTTGAGGGTAATCTCGGGTTACCACAGTGCGCTCAGTCTGCACAGGCCCCAAGTGCAAGGGAGTTAACATCCTGGGAACAATCCTCAACCCGTGAGAGACAGGTTATGGGGTAAGGACTCCAGCTCCCTCTCCTCTCAATGGGACGACAGTCTCTCCCCGAGGACTCCCAGTGGGATTGAGGCCTAGTTGCCCCTAGCAGTAACCTTCTCATTAGCAGTCTTGATTGCTTTTCTTCTTTCCCATCTCACTCTCCTGCTTCCTCCTGGTGTTTCTGGGATCACTTCCAAAATAAATTATTTGTTTCCAAACCCTTGCTGCAGGATCTGGTGGCAAGGGTGGGGGTAGAGGACCCCAAATAAGGCAGCCCCCTCCCCCTGTAGGTAGGGCTACAGTTCCTTCTCCTCCCCAACTCCACCCCTTGGGTATAAGACGGCCCTTTTGTAGAGAGTCAGTTGCCTCATATCTTCACCTAATTTTCCCTTCCAGATTTATCATCCTGCCCCAGCTCCGATGAACAGGCAGTTGACAACATGACCCATTCACAGCTGATTGGGCTCAAAGGGAAACCACTTCATGAAATAGTTGAGGTACTCAGATACTCTCTCTAGGAATTAAAAATAAGAGACACAAAGAGAAGTTCTGGTTGGTGGTTGGAAATTTCCCAACATGGCTATCTTTGACTCTGGGATATTTTCATTCTTTAAAGCTAATCCTCAAAAAAGCCTCCCTTGCTTTTATTTAAAATCACTGCCCTCTATCTCCTTAGATACTATGTGAGGCCCCTCTTTTCCCTGCTCTTCCGAACAGTTACTGAGCTGGAGTGGATATGGGGAAAGAATTCCCGTATCTCAAAAACACTGAACTAGAAGTCTGAAGAAATTCTGATAGACACAAAGGCTTCAATGATCATAAGAGGACTCAGTTGGTGATTTCTGTGTTTGACCCTGAGATGACTGCTGAGGTGTTTAGAGTCAATCACTATCATCACCATCATCATCATCATCATCATCATCATCATCATCATCTTTGTCCTAGTTTTCGTCATCACTATGGCCTCTGTGTTTGGATATGAGCTGTGTGTGAGCCATTGCACCAGATACCTACCATGTGTCCTTGAATGTTCACAGCGACATTATTTCCCTCGCTTTGCCGATGAAGAAAGCAAGGTTGAGAGAGGTAAGGGAATCTGCCTTAGGTCATCACATTGTTAGTAAGAGGTAAAGCTCGAGTTGGAACTCAGGTCAGTCTGTCTGCACACTATGAGCTTTCTCAGTACATGATTCTACTTGAGTGGTCTATGCTTCTACTTGGGAGGCAGGAGAGTCCCACACAAATCAGTCTGAGGACAATTATGATGGTCTCTAGAAGAAAGGAAGGGGTTCAAAGGAGGGAGGAGAAAGGCTTCTAGGAGCAAGAGGAGGCGTGACTGGATTGGTCTCAAAAATGGGTAGGATTTGGTCAGAGAGGAACCTAAAGATGGCAAAGCTGCGGCCTCCCGGACCAGAACAGTGTGGCCTGAGAGCTGCAGCAAGGGGTCTCTGCTGGGCACAGGATAAAGTGGAGGGTGATGGAGATGGAGTGGAGAGGGTTCAACAGGCAGATTCAGGGCACGTTTTCTCAACCAGGAGGGTACAGCAGTCATGCCCCAAACTAAATATATATGAGCATGTATGGATCCCTCACCAGACTTGCTGCATTAGAACTTCTGGTGTGGGACCTCAGGTATCAATGGGCTTCTCAGATGCTTCCTCCCACTTTCTCCCAGGTTAAGGACCTCTGCTCCAAGCCATAATGGGAAGTTGCAGCAAGTTCTGGAGACTAGTTGGGGAATCGTATCAAGAAGAAAATAATACAGTCACAGGACTGGCTAGTACCAGGCCTGCGGTAGGAAGTTATGGCTGGAGAGAGGGCTTCTATGTGATAAAGGTTCCAAATATGTCCAGAAGGACAGACCAAGCCACTAAGAGCTGGCCACCAGACCAGGCAAAAGTTGCCCCCAGCACCTTCTAAGGGCAGCACGGTAGAAAGTGCCCAGGTTCTGGGGTCTGGAAAGGTGGGGCCAAGTCCCAGCTCGGCCACAAAGCACCTGAGTGATTTTAGACAAGGTAACTAATGTCCTCTAAACCTCAGCTTTCTTTTTTATAAAATGGGAGATGACCCCACTTTACTGAGCAGGCAGAAGAAGAAGATGGCAAAATCCAAGTGCTTGGTACAATATTCGCCAACAAACAAAGGTATAATAAATAGCTACGAGTGCTTTCACAATACTGCCCTTTCAGAAAGCCGTTTCAGAAGCTACTTTACCAGGGAAAGTTTGGGTAGAAGTGGAAAGAGCAGATATCTACCATGTGTTTGAAGAGTTTGCTGGCAAATGGAAAAGAAATGAAATGGATTTAAGAAAGGAGATAAAGATGGGCAAGAAAACCATTTCATTTTCTTTGTAAGTGAGAGATCCTGGCATGTTTAGGTAGAGCTGGAATAGAATAGGGGACTGCAGATGCTACAGAGGCGATCATCCAGAAGGAGACAGGAATGTTTTAATGTTTTTAATGTTCCCATGGGAATCCGAAGCCTTCAGTTTGGCTTTCAAATAATTGACAAGTTACCAAATCTCGAGTTTGTTCTGGGCTGAGCAGATAGTCTTTTCATAAGTCTTTTCAACCTCTCAACCAGTGGTTATTTCAACAGAATGAGCTAACAGTTCTTAACTGGCACCATGAACTAAAAGTACAGTTTACAATGGAAATTTCAACCACAGCTATTATTGCCACTAGCAAGAAAAACTGAGCCTACAGCAATAGGACTTGTTTCATAGAGGAGGAATGTGAATGTTATTTTAAATGGCATTTATGGTTGGTTGAATCTGTGTGTTTGTGAAAGGAGTACAGTAGGAAAAACTGGGGAGATAAATCCAGGTGTAGTATTGGGGTCCTTCCTAGGAGCATTCTAAAATATGCCAGTTATAGACAAGGCTATGAGTGTGCAGGGGGTGGGGTGTGAAGTGATTTTATCCTCAAAATACATTTATCAGTAACATATAGAATAAGTCAGGAAAATAGGAATAGCCTGCATGGAACCACTTGAAGATTTCACTCCCCCAATAATGATCCTATGAGTAAACTTAATCTTTCCCCCTTGGAGATATCAACAGCTGCAATATTTAAAATGTCAGGAAGTTACTTGAAAGTAGATTCATGATGCAACTATGTAAACAATGAATACATCTGGCCCAGTCCTTTTTGGTTCTTACCCGGGACAAGTCAATAGCAACTGTCCTGCGTTCTTCTGCCACTCAGGTGTTGAACATCTCTCTCAACTTGTCCCTGCTGCTAGCGAGGACACTCCTTAGGAAACAGCCACTGAGTGAGGTAGCAGTGGCAGCCAATGTCTCCCCTAGTGGCAAACTTGGCTAAGCCCATCTTCACGAGTTAAGCAGAGCCACATCTGGAGGGAGGAAGGCTGGGGCCCAGGCAGAGCCAATGTGAGCAATCCCCATAGAGTGGACTCTGACATGAAGGTCCTGCTGGGCCCCAAACCACTGTGATCAATGAAGAGCCTGAAGAGTCCCTGCTACTTCCTCACCAGGAGCTCCCATCAGAGAACCATGCTGCATGGACCAGCTCACACTGAATAAAAACATGGCAGTGACCTAGTCAGTTTCCCTGAGGATCTGTGTGCAGGAGGGAAAACGCTGGAATACAGAGAAGAAAACCAGAAGGATCACGACCTCAGTTTAACTTCAAAGTGCAGAATTAAGAGATAGTGGGGACTCACCCTCCTCCCTCTCAAATTGTTCCATGTCATGATTCTTGTGTTTTCACAGGACACAGAAAGTCCATGAGTTTTGGAATCTGGCCCACACAGTGAATGTTCAGGTACAGCTGCCCAGGCAACTGCCTGCCAGTCCAGTGTTCCCTTCACTGAAAACTCCAGGTTGACTGTTGTAGAAGGAAGGAGATATATCCCCAAACTAATAGGGGCGAAGAGAGAAAGCAACTTCTCTGGTAGACCACAGATAGCACAGGAGGCTCTGCCCAAATGGGGAGACACCTGACCCATCAGCCTGGACATGAGTCTCTTGCTAACTCCCTCTCTCCAAACAGTGGCTAGGCCCACCAACCCCAGGAACCAGGGATAGCTCCCCAGCCCTGGGCCGGGAGAGCTGCACCTTCTGCCCTGCAGCCCCGGCAATGTTGCATATCCACCACAGAGGATGTCACCCACAGTGTTTGAACCTGGGAGGTGATGGAAGGAGGAAGCCAGGCAAAATTTTGTCTAGGTACCTGGTATCTGATATTATCAGCTGCTGTATATTATATGCCAGGTGCCCACACATATCATGCCATTTAATTGACACAGGAAACTGAGGTACAGGATGTTAAGAGATTTGTCCAACATCACCCTGCTAATGAGCGGCAGACCGGAACCTTGAGCCCAGAACTGACTCCCAAAGCATTCTTGGGGTAGAGGTGGGATTACTATTCACATTCCCCATCCTCCCACCCACCACTCCCTGATAATTCACACGACTGAGCTCAGGATTCCAATCTTCCTTCCCTGACCCACATGGCATTGGGGAGTCCAGAAAGATGCCCCGCAGAGCTCGGGGCTCTTGGTCTCCCCATGGCATCCTAACTGTGTCTTGGGAAGATGGCACAAGCTCAAAGCTCCGTGGACAAGCTGGAACTTGAGAGGCCCGGAGCTTCCTTAGCCTCCCTGCACGAACCACAAGGTTGGATACCAGCGGCATCTGCTTAAAACAGGGGGAGGCTAACTGCACACATAAGAAAACTGGGTCGTGGCGGCCACTCTGCAGACAGGTGGTGACCCAGAGCTGGCTGTCCGTGGGAGGGTCCAGCCAAAGGCTCTTTGGTGAACAGGCTTAGCTCCAGATCCTTTAGCAGAGAGGCAGAGGAGGTGGGAGTTGGGATCACCCCCAGCTGCCTCCAGATGACTCCAATTCTGCTGTCCCTTCTCAGCCCCTTTGCGAAACCAGGACCCTGACCAGCTCGGAGCACTGCCTCCTCCCGCTGCCTGGTCCCCCCTAGCCCCACGCCGCGCACTTCCGAGAGTCCTGCAGGGCGCTCACCTCCTCCACGGCGCTGCGCAGTTTGTGCTGCGTATCCTCCATCAGTTCCTCTACCTCGCGGAACATCTCGTTGAGGGTGGCCTCCTCCAGCGGGTAGTTGAGAGCTAGGCCGGGCTCGACAGGAGCCGAAGTCGCAGTTGGAGCTGGCGCGGGGGCTGTGGGGACCGCCGCTGCCAGCAGCAGGCACAGAAGGGTGCCACCGAGCCGCTGCATCGCCGCTCTGCGTCCAACGCCGCTGCCTCCGCCTGTGTCCCGGAACGCGCACCGTGTCAGGGTGCGCGCCCACCACCCTCGCAAGCCTCGCCGCCCCGCCCGGCTGCCCAGGGCACTCAGTGTCCCAGTCACCCCCACGCCTTTCTTCCTCACACCCACCCACAGATGGGAGGAAAGAGTACCCCCAGGACGCAGCTCCCTCGGACTGAGAAACAACCCCTAGATCCAGCCCCGTGCCCCCTCACTCTGGTCCCCTCCGCACCCCTAACCTTATCCTCACGCACAAGCTAAGCTCTGCACCCATCCCTACTATGGTCCCCTGCCCACAGCCTCGGAGCCCGGGTTCCCTACACAAATAGCCCCCAGCCCACCCCACCTCCTGGGTTCAGCGGGTTCAAGCCCTGCCCTCCCCTCCACCAGGTCAGAGCGCAAATCCATTGCCTCGACCCTACTCCCGCCGCGACCCTGCCCAGCCTCATGGGGTGGTCGGAGCGCAGGTCCGCACACTCCCTTCGGTTCGAACACAAATCGAGCACTCGGCCCCTCACCCACACAGGCTAGACCAAGAAGAGCCACCCCCCGCCCTGTCGCCGCCCCTCACCCACCCGACTGGACAGAGCTGTGCTCCGGGCTGGACCTGCCAGGCCTTGCCGGGAGGCCACAGAGGGGCTGCCGGAGCGGGAGCAGCGCGGTGGGCGGGCCGCGGGAGCGAGGTGGGGATGCCGCAGCGCTGGTACCCGAGCGAGTGGAAGTGCGCGGAGCCCGCTGGCCAGGCCCCCGCCCCGCGGGAGAGGCCGCGCCCAGCCCGCTGCCATTGGCCAGCGCCAGCGCCAGCGACCTCACGCCCCGGGCCTGCCTGCTCTGCCTCCGCCATCCCGTCTACAGGAAGCCGACCCCTTCCCTGAATCCCAATGGCTACGCGGCATCCCAGTCCGTGGCCATCTCTTGCTTGGATTCTTGCCACAGTGTAGGAGGGGGAACGGGAAAGGGGGTGGCACTGAGCCCCACCTGGTCCTTTCCAATCCATCCTCCACTCAGCGTGAAGCCCCTACAGAATAAAATCCCAGCCCCTCAGTTTGGCGTTAAGGCCCATCAAAGGCTGACCTTTGTCTGCCACGGTTGACTGCAGCTAAAAAATGCCACTTGTAGCTCCCGGAATAGGCCAGGAGGTCAGGAAGCCTCTGGAGAGCGGATGCTGAGTGATTGAGACCAGTCAGCCGCAGCAGGGCTGCCTGGGAGAATCCCAGCTCTGCTCTTCAGGACCCGGCGGCTGTCTGGCCGGGTGAGCAGATGTGGCTGCGCTCCAGGGAGCCCGAATGTAAAGTGGAGGTTGCAGCTGTAAGTGTACCTCCTGGTTAACAAGCCTGACGGGCGTGGGAAGTGTGCCGCACGCGTGGGTTGTGTGTTCACTATCAAAATGGGAGCAGAACTCTCTTGTTCACAGCGATCTCCCCAGCACCTAGAACAGGTGACATTATTTTTTAAAAAAATTTTTTTAACGTGTGAGTGCCTAGAAGAGGAATTAATCAGGTATATGCATGTGTTTTATGTGTCAAACCTTCTCCTGTTTCTTCCTATTACTCTTTCAGTCTAGACATTGTCCTGGCACCATGTACTTCCTCATTGCAGCCCCAACTTGGTAGGATCTACCTGGTCACTGGCCCATTTCCCCCCAGAGACCAGGAGCTCCTGGGAGGCGGTGACTGATTGGCTCACTTTTGTATTACCAGGGCTGAAGCCATAATACAAACTTGGTCCCTGAGAAATGAATGGGTTGATCGTTATAACAATGGCTATTGATATACCAATACAAAGCAACACCAGCACTGAGCTCACTAGGTGCCAAGGACAGGTATAACTCATTTAATCCTTAACCTCTGCAGTTAGCACTATTTGTCCCTTTTTACAAATAAGGACACTTTTCCAAGGCCACATAGCTAGTAAGTAGTTTAGAACCTGGGAATCTGGCTCCAGAGCCCTCACCCCTCACTGTCAATCTCCTCTGCTATTAATGTGTCTGGGAAGAGTCGTGTATAAAGATGTTTGCTGAAGCACTATTTACAATAGCAAAAGTGTGAAAACCATAAATGAATGCTGTTTTAGCAGGAAAATGGATAAACTGAGGTTTCTACAGAAATAGTTACAGCAGAATGGAATACAGCAGTCAAAGTAATGAGCAATATTTCTAGGCAACAACTGGGAGAAATCTCAAACACAATGTAGAGTGGAGCAGGCAATTTGCAAAATGATATGTACAGAATACTATGCATATTTTAAAAGCACAACACATATTGTTTATGGATGCTACAAATAATAGTAAAAAATACAGAAAGGGGCAGGCTGCCTCCCAGGTGGAAAGCAGGGGACGAGATGGAGGACACCTTCAGTTGTATTTATGACATTTCATTTCTCTTTCAGAAAGAGAGTGTACCTGCGTGGAGGAGTGCTGAAGCCAAAGTGTTCAAATATTCACATCTGTTTAATCATCCAGTTGATTAATTACATATGGGTCTATGGATGTGTCTGCTGTAGTATTTCTAATATATTTAAAATAGTTGGTGAATACATTGACACAACAAGAACAAAAAAGGCAAAGGGCAAGCTCCCCACTTACAAAGCAAAACAACAATTCTCTTTCGGCTAAACAGACTTTTCTTAGATCTGTTCTTGACAGAAATGCTCACCTCCATTACTGTGATGTGAGAGGCTGGAGTGGGAGGGTACACACAGGGCCGTGGTGGAGTGGCTTTTCTCTTCATAAAAGGCCCTCTGTCTGCTTGAATGGTTGGGAACACCCCTCTCCCCCCCCCCCACCCCCCATTACTGGCAGCCAGAGCCAGTTAATGACTCTGGGCTGCAGATAAGGCTTATCGGCTTCCTTCCCAGGGAGAGAACATTGCACAAATAAGGAAACCTCAGATGTGCAGAATCTACTGACACCATTAGCATAGGTGACTGTTATTCACTGATTTTTTAACATTTTAACCATTCAGAATAATTAATTAAAGCAGAGGAGTATTGATTACACACTTCTCTCTTTTTATTTCCTTTCCACCTTATATGGACTATACTGAACATAACTTGGGAAAAAACGTGGAGAGTAGACTCAGAGATAACATATCTGCATGACTATTTAGTATCTGTTTTCCCTGCCAGAATGCAAGCCATGCAAGATTGCATAGGATGAGAGATGCTTGTCCCTGCAGCCAACCCCAGTCCAGCCGGGCCTGCAGAGAGTTCACCTTTAATAAGGAGATGCCAAATGAATGAGGGGTCTGGGGGTGGGGGGGATCCTGGCCCACAAAGGATCTACAGAATATGAAAAAGGGAAGTAAACAGATCATTCCAGGACAGTAAGGTGAAGGAAAGGACAGCGAGAAGCTGGCACTAAAGAAAGAAGGGTGAGAAAATACAAATTGCCAGTTATAAAACGTCACAGGGATATAAAGTACAGCATAGAGAATATAGTCAATAATACTGTAATAATTACGTACGGTGTCAGGAGGTCACTAGACTTAGTGGGATGATCAACTGGTAAGGTATATAAAGTCAGGGGTCATGTGGTATTCACATGGATAATTCTCAATCTACATTTACTTGCTTTTCTTTAAATCCTTACTTGAGAATATGTGTATTGATTTGAGAGAGAAAAAGAGAGAGACAGAGACAGACAGAGAAAGACCGAGGCAGAGACAGAGACAGAGACAAAGAATCATTGATCGATTGTCTCCTATACATGCACTGGGGATTGAACCCTCAACCTAGGTACGTACCCTAACTGGGAAGAGGCCAAATCTGCAACTTTTTGGTTTATGGGACAATGCTCCAACCAACTGAGCCACGGTGCCAGGGTTGACGTTTTCCTTGATTGTACAAAAAATTGAACTTTCTTTTTCTTTCTTTCTTCTCTTTTCTTCTTTCTTTCTTTCTTTCTTTCTTTCTTTCTTTTTTTCTTTCTTTCTTTCTTCCTTTCTTCCTTTCCTGCCTTCCTTCCTTCCTTCCTCTCTCTCTCTTTCTTTCTTCCTTTTTAAAAATTGTTATTCTGTTACAGTTGTCCCAGTTTTCCCTCCTTGCTCTCTCCTATACCACCCATGGATTCTTTCTTGACTCATCCGATTCCTTCTTAAATGTTGAGACTGGACACACTATTCAGCTGCTTGAAGACAAAAGCCAATACAGGGAGAGAAAGTAAGAGAGGGAAGGAGGGGGAGGTTCATTAGAGAAATGAAATTCCCTGAGAGTGAGAGTGATGGGAGGAAGAGATCATTGCTTCATTTCATGATATCATTCTGGTTCATGGTTGTAGTCATTTATGAATCTGAGGCCCAGCTACACCATCTGCCCTTGGACGCTGTGAGATGTTTTTGGATTCTGCCCTTTCTGTTTAAGGTAGCTTTAGTAACTTTCTGTTACTGGCTACTGAACTGTCTGGGCAATATTTTAACAAGGCAATCCTTTTTAAGGAAGGTTTGCATTAGAGAAGATTACTACCCCTCTCTGAGATCCATGGATTAGAAACAAAGGGCCACCAGGTCCTGAGGACAGGGGAATGCCCGCAACTATCCTCTCCTTTGTTAGAGGACCCCTGACCTGCAGTGCCAGCCACCAGTTTCACGGAGCCTTCTCAGGTCCTGTTTGGAACTTGTGATTGTTCTGATGAAACTGGTGCCAAGATTTTTCTGAATGGAAATTCCATCTGGCTTTGGAAAGAGTTTTCACGTGGATTCAAGGTTTCCATGAGTAACAGCCACTGAAGATCCAAAACATACAGTTATTTTGCCAAGTTTCCATGGGTGGGTGAACAAAAGCGACCCAGAGGACCGTATTCCTGGCCATCACCCTTAGAATAAAGCACAGGAGGGGTGAGCCCCAAGCCTGGCTGTCTTGTTTTTTATTTAGCAGGTGGATTCTTGCTCTGTACTGTACATTCCTGCATGTGTGTCTGAAGTGAAGGAGGCTAATAACTAAGGAGCAAGAGAATTTGGGTGAAGCCAGAATCAAAAGAGGAAAAGCAAAGAATTAATGTTGTTAGGCAACTATGGATGAAGAATAGGTAGAAATGTGTTTCTACCTAATTGTCTCCATTGCTTGGGGACAGAATGTGTTTTTTCCTTCCCTGGGGCAATTTCCAATGCCTAATATACAACAGACTCACCTGTCAGGCTTGCTGAACAATGCAGACGCCTGGTGCCCTTTGGGGACTCAGTAAGTATGAGGCAGGTCCCTTGAACTACATTTTGGAATTGTCCTTGCTGAGCATTCTGTTATCATCAGGCCTCAAGGAAAAGTTCTCCCATCCCATCAGCCTGTTCTACCATCTGTGGAACAGCGTGGTCAGGCCAACAGGGCTTGCTTTCCCACAGATTTGGTTTGGAAGCTGCTGACGTAAGGGAAAGAAGGCTGGGGTTTGGAGCTAGATAATCCTGGGTTAGGTTCTGGCTCTGCTCCCAATGGCCATGACCTAAACATCCCAGGGTTCTCTAGTTTCTGGGCATATTAGTGCCCAAACCACAAGGGCTCTTAGCCCACACCTGCTATGACGAAGAAGAGAATCTGGGAAGTCCCCAAAAGATGTGTTTCTAAATCTGCAACTCAGCCCTGGTTTCTAGTAACCTTTGTTACTATCATCTTCAAGGTAGTTTTGCCACCTCAAGATAGTGAGTTAAGATTTAATAAGTGACAGCTATTGGTTTCTGCTATGTTAAGATTCTTCATGCCCAGCAATAAGAAGGAATGACCTCCTTATACACATGATTCCATTATATGATGTTTCAGAAAAGGCAAAACTGTAGGGACTACAAACAGATCATTAGTTGGCCGAGGCTGGAAGAGGGAGGTACAGGAATCTTTGGGGGATTCTATACCTTGACCATGGTGGTAGGCAGAGGATATTGATGTACATTTGTTAAAACTTACAGAGCTATACACTAAAAAGATAGTCTAATGTATGTAAGTAAATTATACCCAAATTCAAAGACAATGGGGTAAAAAAGAGGTAACAGCTTGCCCAAGTTCAGAGCTAGGGATTCCAGCCGGTGCACTGGACTCCTGGATCCAGACTTTGAATTGTTCTGCAATATGGCTGCTCACAACCTCAGGCAATTCCACAGGTGAAGGTGGTGTCGTCATGGATATCAGACAAAGAAGCCAGCCCATGAGACATCATGGTGTGGGTAAAAGAACTGTAGGCTCGTCAGGATTTTGCTACCTCTGAGATTTCTTGGATAAGCTAATTTACCTATCCAATCCCTAGTTTTCTCATTTTAAAAATAATGCCCCCTTATTAAAAGAGAGCAATGAAAGTTAACCTAAAGAAACAAGCCCTAGTGGGGAGATACCACAGAGTCATTGTCAAGGGCAGTGGCCCTGGGGCAAACAGCCCTGGTCCTGCCTTAGTCTCCAGCCAGGTGAACGGGACAAGCCTCTCCACTTCTCCAAGACCCACTTTCTTCATCCATAAAAGGAGGACAGGAGCTGTATCTGCCTCATGGGACTGTTGTGAGTCTGACAAGAAATCGTTGGTTAAGACCCTCAGCCAAGCAGAGCACCAATGACTGTCAGCTAATGAGATAATTATCATCCCCAGCATCAGCACCAGGCCTGCCCAACAAAGCTCTTGCAAAGCCAGCAGGTAAGAGCTCCCCTTCTGTGTGTGCAGCAGGGGTTCAAGGGAAGGCAGAGCAAGGGGAGGGTCCACTGCAAATTTCACTTAGACCACGAAAGGGTACAAAGCGTGTTTGGTGCAGAAAGCTCTTTTCTGTTTATGCGGGCAAACCTTTTATCTGTCTTGGCGCACGGTGTTTCCAGGATGGCTGGGTCAGAAGTTCACACAATAAACATGCTCCCTTTCAAGCTTAGCTCCCATTGCCAGGGCCCTCACGTAAATTTAGACTCCTTTTCTTCTCTCCCTTGGGGTCCACGCATTCCTTTCTGCAACAAGGCTTCCATCCTGCCCTCTGATAAAATGTGTGCCAGATTCAAAGGAGGGGACTTGTTCAAAGTCCTGCTGGTAACATGGGAAAGACTTCCTATTATCAAAGCAATTTGGATAGCTACTGCTAGAATTGTGTCTTATTTTTATGCCTCTCAATGTTCCTTCTTGATCTGAAGCAGGCACTTGAAGTGGGCCTATTTGCTTTGTATCGCTGCAGAATGATGGCTCCTTGCTGGTTTGATTATGCTGCTTTGAAAATTCACCCTGCTGACCCTAAGGCTGGCCATCACTTCCAGTACCCACCACCTTTGCAGCTGGTCGTGCTCAGACATTAGCAAGCATTGGAATCACCTGGGGATAGAAAGTGTCAGTGTGAAACACACCTACTCCCTTAGACTTTGCATATCTAACAATTTCCTAAGTGATGCCAATATTACCGATTCAGAGACCAAGTCTTTAGAACCTCTATTCTGTTTTATTGTTTTTATTTTAAAAGAAGATTTTATTTATTTATTTTTTAGAGAAACGGGAAGGGAGGGAGACAGAGAGGGAGAGAAACATTGTTGTGTGAGAGATTGCTTGCCTCTCACATGCCCCCCACCTGGGGACCTGGCACGCAACCCAGGCACGTGCCCTGACTGGGACACGTGCCATTTGGCACGCTGACTCAGTAAGTATGAGGCAGGCCCCTCGAACTACCCTGGCAACCCTTTGGTTCACAGGCAGGCCAGCCTGTGTTCAATCCACTGAGTCACACCAGCCAGGGCACAACCTCTATTCTTGATGATTGCAGGAGATACCAAGCTTCCTCAGCAGTCAAAAGATGGTGATAGAGTTGCTGGTAGTACCTGTAGTCCAAGTGAAAGAGAGATTGAGGCTGCAGAAAATGGAAATCTTTTCCAACCAAAGATTAGCTTTAAATTATAGAATAGAGAGAGAAGAGACTGGTGAACTATCTACTCAAGAAAATGGGCCATTCCCAGAGGCATATGAAAGAATGCTCAACATCGCCAGTCATCAGAGAGATGCAAATTAAAACTGCATTAAGATACCACCTCACACCTGTCAGAATGGCAATCATCAGCAAATCAACAAATAACAAATGTTGGCGAGGATGCGGGGCAAAAGGAACCCTCATACACTGTTGGTGGGAATGCAGGCTGGTGCAGCCACTGTGGAAAACAGTATGGGGTTTCCTTAAAAAAATAAAAATGGAACTGCCTTTTGATCCAGCAATTCCACTACTTGGACTATACCCAAAGAATCCTGAGACACCAATTCATAAGAACCTATGCACACCTATGTTCATAGCGGCACTATTTACAATAGCCAGATGCTGGAAACAGCCTAAGTGCCCATTGGTGAATGATTGGATCAAAAAACTTTGGTACATTTACACAATGGAATTCTATATGGCAGAAAGAAAGAAGGAACTTGTACCCTTTGCAACAACATGGGTGGAACTGGAGAGTATTATGCTTAGTGAAATAAGCCAGTCAGTGAAGGACAGGTATCATATGATCTCACCCATTACGGGACAATAATGAGCAAAACTAACAACAAG
>PVIW01002200.1:0-233989 GCA_004026585.1 Noctilio leporinus
AAAAAAAAAAAAAAAAAAAAAAAAGAATACAGAGATGAGGCTACCCTGCTGCCTCCTGTCAACTCCTGTGCGGTGGGACCAAGTTTCCTGCGAGATGGAAAGAGAACACCCTCCCTCCCCTTTTATGGATCTACTGTTAGAAACTGGGTCCCTGTAAGAGAATGCATTGGGATTACCGGAGGAAAATTGAAAATTTCAGGATTCTCTGGAGGGGAATCTCTAGACAGATCACTGAGGAGACTGTAGCCAAAGCTAGAGCAGAGAGAGGAGATGGTTATTAGGGGCTGGGGCTTGTCAATGAAGGAGTTATTCACCACAACTCAACCCAGTTAATTAAACCTGACAGGTGTATCCACACCTGTGCTTGTACTATGCGGGAAGGCAGCATGGTTAAGATACTTCCTCATATCCTACTGTGCCAATAAGATACTGCTTCCTTTGGCTCGCTATGACTTTGGGATCTCTAAGTTCTCTTATTAAAAGACAGAGACTGTGGAGGGAGATGCCTTAAGCTGTTATTAGTCAAGAAGCTGTAGCTAGCAGGAATAAGCTGAAATTCAGACACAGGTAGAACAGCAATAGAGACAGATTTTGGGCATCCCCTCAGGAGTGCAGGGAAATGTTGGCCATAGGCAAACACAGCCTGAGTCCAGATTTTCCTGGACTCCCACATCCCACACACCTTTTCTCTGCCACTCGCTCACATTTTAGACAAGCAATTTGTAATCTGCATCTTTCCCTCCCACACTCAAGTTTAAAGTTGGCAGATAAATATCCACATGCTTATTCCTAGGCTTGTGATTAGTAAGCATGATGCCCATTTATATTGCCATCTCCCGAAATGGAACTGTGGTCGTTAAGTGAACTGCCACATTCAAGGCAGTAAGGTTTATGCCTACTGTTAGACTTTCTAACAGGCCATTTGTCCCTGTATTAGGTTGAACAGTGCCTCTAGAAGGTTCAAGTCCACTCAGCACCTGTGAACATGACCTTACTTGCAAATAGGGTCTGTTCAGGTGTAGTCAAGTTGAGATGGGCTTACACTGAATTAAGGCAGGTCCAAATCCAATATGACTGATGTCTTGACAAGAAGAAATTTGAACAGAGAGGCAGCAGTACGCAGAGGGAAGAATGCCATGTGAAGAAGGAGACAGGGGTTGGTGTTACACTGCCGCCAGCCAAGGACTGTCAAAAATTGTTGGCAACCACCAGAAGCTAAGAAAGAGGGAAGAAACAGATACTTCCCTACAGTCTTCAGAGGAGCATGGCCTTGCCTATGCTTTGATTTCAGACTTCTTGCCCCATAACTGTGAGAGAATACATTCCTGTTGAGCTAAGCCACCCAATTCATGGTGACTTGTTGCAGAAGCCACAGGAAACTGGCATGCCGGTATAATCTGACACCTCTCCAACTTCTCCCTTCACAGCTCCCAACATACTGCGCTCCAGCCACATTCTGTCTTTGTTGGTGCCTGACTAAATTCTGCTTAAGGTGATCATTATTATTGTTCAATTATATGATACTGAAAATACACATTTTACTAGGCCTAGCAGCTCCCATAGTATTCTGATGATGGAGCATTTCCTTCTTTCTGCAACTCTTCTCTCATTCACGGCTGACTCCTTATCCTGCTGGCTGATGCCCTTGAGCAGTTTTCCTAGATGTGCCTCCTCACATCTCTCCCCTCCTTGTAACCCCAATCCTTGTGATGTGTCAATTCCTCTACCCAACACTGTCCTACAAGCTTTCAGATTGTGCAGTGCATTTTCCAAGGAGAAGCCTGGCCATCTGCCAATCAGAATTGTGCCGATGCTAATGGAAGAGAGGCAGTGTACTATCCCTCCCTCTCTCATCCTGATGACACGCATGCGTATCAGCAGGACAAAATAGCTTAAACATCCAAACTTGAGGCCACCTACAAACTGGTGAGGTGAGAGATTTTGATATGGGTGGTAAGATGCCTTTCCCTGCCACTCCCATGTCATGCCACCCACGGATGTTTTTAGCATTCTCTCTTGTTGTTGTGCTTATTGAGATGGTGCCTTTAGTCAATGACAAGCAGTAACAGGAATTTCTGTTACAGACATAACCTTGAAGTTGGCTAAGCTTAAGAATGTTAGATACCTAATGAAACAAATTGATTTTTCAAAAGCATTAGGCTTTCAGGTAGGGAACAGAGGAAAGCCATCTTTCAGATGGGGCCTTTGTGAGGCACAGTATTTTAAGCTAATATGAATTGCTAGTTTGCTTCCAATGCCCAAGAAACTCAGCCTTTTTACCTCTTGGATGCAAGGGTTATGGCAACCAATGGGATTTTGAAATTTATAGTTCAGTCAAAACCACATTCAAGGAAGATTTAGAAATATACTTGTCAATCAAATGGCATTGACAGAGCAATCCTTGGCATTAGGTTAACTTTTTAAATTTTCTCAATATGTTGTACATTAGGGCATGTCTCTGAAAATGACAGAATGAGAGGCAGACTATAGAGAACAGTGAAGTGACATTTCCTCTTCAAATTGATGCCCAGACTAAGTACAAGAGACATGAGGAATCCTCTGCAGAGGGACAAAAGACAGGTTTTATACATTTATAGTCAAGAGAACCAAGATCCAAGAAGAAAACATTTGAAATCACATAGTCAACATATTTCAGATGCAGATGGAAGGCTAGGTCACCTGAATCCAGCCTCCCAGCCCCCTTTGTGGACCGGCTCTCCCTATATGATTAGTGTAGCAGCTGCCAGGATGATTAGCTCATTCTTTATGGCTCAGGAAAAACAAGGGTTGCTGGAATGTCCCTCTGAAACCTTTCCTAAATTATAGAGGGTGAAGCTAATGTAGAAAAGAATCTAAGTTTGTTTGAAAAGCAGTCTCTGAAAACTTTTAATTGCCCAATTTTTCAAAATTTAAATAATATAGTAAGCCCCAGCAATCTTTATGGCCTCCGCAATGTTTGGAAGCTGTGATTAATGTTTACATTTTTCTTTATATCTCCTTCTCTAGTTTCCAGGTATCTGGTACATTTTCCTGTTCATTTGTTTTATGATATTCTGCATGCATGAATATGATGTTCCCTTAGCAGTTTGATTGTTCTTTTCATGTCACAGACCACCCCCCTTAGTATTACTTTTCCTTTCCTTTTTTTTTTTAAGATTTTATTTATTATTTTTAGAGAGAGAGGAAAGGAGAGAGGCAGAGAGGTAGAGAGACATTAATGTATGGTTGTCTTTCTCCTGCCTCCAGCTACGGACCTGGCTGGAGACCTGGCTTGCAACCTGGTTATGTGCCCTGGCTGGAAATCGAACCAATGAGCTTTGGGTTCTTAGGTTGGCACCTTATCCACTATATTACTTTTTCAGTATCAAAGCAGACTTTACCAAATTTCATAGTCCATAAAGGTAGCATCAGGTTCAAGTCATACTCAATAAATGGTGAACTAGACTTATCAGGGGATCACTTCATCAGTTTTATAAACGTCTCCCTTCTGCACAGTGATCTGGTCTGATCTCCCTGTTACTACTTTTACTAAGAAGTTATATGCCTGGGGCATGACTACCCACCTTAACCTTCCTAGTTAATAATTTATGGTTAGATTATACTGGAGGTTACTTTCCATAGAAACCCTTTTTTGTCCACAGGTCTATCTCAACAGCACACACAAACTCTGAAATGCTATTTGAAGAAGTTAATGAGACTAGTGACACTCTTAGTCTTATATGGATTCACAGAATCTCTTTAGGTAGAGTTTGCAAGGTTATTATTCTTTTTCAGCTTCTTCTTCTTCTTCTTCTTCTTCTTCTTCTTCTTCTTCTTCTTTTTCTTCTTTTTGGCAGTCTAACTGTGAATGATTATTCCAAGAGAACACATCTTTATAATGGTTTAAAAAGGTAATCTCATTGTCTATAAGATCTAAGCTTTAGGAAGCTTTGGGGGAAATCACCTTTGATTTTTTCCATTGATACTCCTATTCCTTTTCCTCATAGTTCAGTGCCCCTCTTTTTTTTTTTTTTTGATATAATCTCTCTCCTTGTGTCTGCAGTCTCAGAGATTTTAGAAGGTTTTGAACTTAACTCTTACCTTAATCTTCCAATAACAACGAGACTTTCCTGTATGTTTCAGAACATAGCTTTGAAAATCAGATTCAGAGCCAGGGATTTCAGGCTTATTGAGAGTTGGTGGATTTATGTTGCTCCATTTTACCAGCAGGGCCAGTCCATGCTGAGCCTAAACCTATTTCCTTAGCTATAGGCATCTCCACCTTAGATTGTATCTTCATTCTCAGTCATGTTAAGTGCAACCTGTCTTTGTACTGCCTCCTGAAATACTCTAAAGTGGGCAGGCAGGGTGACTTTTGGACACAGACTCTTGAAGAGATTCTTCTCTGAAAATGATCAGTGTAAAACAATGTAAATGGAGCCATTTCAAACAGAGTCAGAGTTGCCATCCCAGAGAGAGACAGAGTAGTAAGAAGCTAGGAAAGTTCCTTGGAAAGTGAAGTAGGGAAATTAAGATAGAACTGAACACAATGGCCAAGCAATGTACAACCAGATACAAAATGTCACCTTCCCAGAGATAACATCTAGGACATCATTGTGTTTCAGCTCTGGGCTAAGAAAAGCAGCAAAGCCAGGTAGGTGATGCCTGAACCAGCTGCAACGATTAAGACCTCCTGCCTTGTTGCTGGTTCGTTAGAGATCATGACCCTAAAAGGCACACCTGGAAAACTGATGAGTATTCTACTGAAACCTTCCCCTGAGATCCCCTAAGATTCCCACCAGCAAGAACAAGATATAAATTAAAGACAAAGGACACAGAGTATGTGCTCTCCTTTTAAGGAGCAGTGGGCACCATTTCCTTTTCCTTCTCCCCCCACTTCTTTCTTCACAGGCACACATCTTTTAAACCCTAAGGCAATGGGCAGCTGGCAGCTTGTAGCAGGCTGATCCCCTGGACCTGTCCACAAAGCCCCCTTTTCTCTGACTTCCCAGTGAGCTAAGGCAGCCCAGCCTAGGCTCTCTTGCTGTTTCCTCTATGCTAAACCCTTCCTTGTTTACCCTTTGTTTCACTGTTCCCAGCTTTAGTACCACAGCCTCATAGTCACCAGGACTTGGGTTGTGAAATCTTTCCTACACGAAGTCAAGAACTCACATACAAAAGCTGGCCCTAGGCAGACCCGCTCAGGGCCAGGCCCCTTGTCTAGTAACATGAGGAACTACCTAGCATATATTACTCCTCAAACTTTTGGAAATTGAAACTTGGCCAAACAACCTTCGGACCTAGCCTAAAACAGCATTGCGGTCCAAACAAATATTTGCAAAGCTAACAGGAAAGTAGATATTTTTACTACAAGACTGAAAGTTAAAGGCATTCTTTTGAATTAGCATCACTATGGTAGATTATCTACACCTATGGAAATTCCATCCTTAGCTTGTTAACACTCACAGACATTTCTTTTTTCTATTCGTGTAATTATTCCCTTTCCCTTCATCATAAATACCCCTAGCATTCACCTTATAATCAGAATGTTGCCAAGCAAAGTGGAATTCATTCATGTGGTGCCTTGGTATAAGACCCAACAATTAGTGTTGAGAAAAATAGGTCTTTATTTACACTATTCCAATGCGGGGCTGAGGGGCTGGGAACACTTCAGCTCAGAGCCATGTTCTCTCACTGCACCCAGCACTTCACTTGTCCTCCAAAATGCTATAAGCCAAAAACATGCCCAGAAGGTCCCCATTCTTTATCTGTCAGCTCTTTTCTTCAGGATCTGGGGTACAATGTCATCAGTCTCTATATAATAGTCCAGAAAAGCATGTGTCATGTTGCACTGGATCATGGTGTAGTCTAGGAAAGGCACATGTTCTAAGAGAGTTCTCTCCACATGTCCCAAGTTCCAAAAGTCCAGAAAGAGAGTCCAGGTCTGTAAGGTGGAGGCCTCAGTGGCTTCTGAGTCAGCTAGAGTGGGCAAGATGAAAGCAGCAGCGTGCCTGCTTTCTTACTAGCCCAGGCCACATGGCCCTCTCCCATAGTGAACCAGCTCTCTCACAAGTTGCTTTGTGCTACATCATGGCTCCTTTCTTTCTTTCAGACCACATAACTCTGCTCTTAATGGCTGCTGCCTTATTTTAAACCCTATAGACCTGGCCGGAGACCTGGCTTGCAACCTGGTTATGTGCCTTGGTTAGAAATCTAACCAGTGACCTTTGGGTTCACAGGCTGGTACCTTATCCACTGTGCCACCAGCCAGGGCTGTTTTGAGGGTTTCTAAAGGCTGGGAGTTTAGGGCAGTTCTCAGGGGAGGATCTCAATAGACTATCCATCAACTTTTCCAGCAGTGTCCTTTCAGGGTTGTGGTCTTCATAATTGGTCAGCACCAGGGCAAGGGGGTCATTAATCATTGCAGCTGGTCCTGGTTTAACTGCCTTTCTGGGCCTGGAGTTGAAATATCCCTAGGCAGTTGACATTCTGTATCTGGCTCTAAGTTGCTTGGACAGCTATCTCTCAGTTTCTCCATTCTACCTGCCAAGAAATTTGTCTAGCTTCTTGCTATCTTTCCTCAGTGTAATATAGTTTTGTGCCTTGATCCAGTTTTCAGGCGCTGGCTGGAGGCTGCTCAGCTCCCTGTAATGAGCAGCTGATGAAGCTTACACCCAAACCAACCTCTTCCCTGGCTCAAGTTCTCACACTCTAGAGCTTCTACAGGTAATGCTCATTCCTCCATAGCCAGGTGCTGTACAACTTGGGGCAGACCTAAACCTGGAATCAGAGAAATTATTCAAATTAGCCAACCCACAGGGAATCAGGATTGTACTTCACCCCAACCCTACCACACCTGTCATATATAAATTGTACCCTACAACCCTCCAGCTTGCTGCTACCTTAACCCTGAAGCCCAACTGTTAGAGGAGGCATTTAGACAGATGTCAGCAGAGCAGGAACAATAGACCAGGTACAGAAGGTCACCCACAGTGGAAAGCCCCAGGTACCTAGCAATGGGAAAAACTGAAAAATCAAGTATTGTAGGGTGAGACTTTGCCCCCAGGGTGACCTTTCATTTCCTAGCATATCATTGGTCATGTGTAGATTCCTTCACATTTCATATTGCTGGCCATGTGGTTTGGACCTTCCCTTGAGCTTTTCTCCCCTGGCGTGTTGCTACCCATGTGGTAGACACCCTTAGAGGAAAAACAAGGGGGCTGGCTAAGCCTCAGCTGACTCCTTTACAAGGACAGGTGACTATGAGACAGGCCCTGATAAATCAGCTTAAAGAAGAAAGTAGTTGGCCCCTCTGGCTAGAGAAAGAGTCTTGGCTAGTACCGGTGGTATCTCTTTGAGCCACTAATGGATTCTTTTCTTTTGGATATACTTTCCTTTGTGATTTGAATCCTAGGTTCTCAATTTTTCTCAGCCAAACTTAAGGACCCAGTTGTAACATTTGCTATGAGCCACAGTCTCCTATGTGTCTCTTCCTGGCAGCCCTCTCTCATTCAGAATTCTAAGTGACAAAAAGCCCTGTCTTTCAACTATGCATGTGTTACTGTGTTGGGTCTCACCACTGAAAGAGCTCTTAAACCTTATAAAAGAGCGAGATACTATTTAAGACATCTTTACTATCAGGAATTAAAATCTAAACTTATCTGGCTTAAATCATAAGAAAATCTTTTGTCTCATTTAATAAGAAATCCAAAATGATGTCACTTTTAGGTATTCACTGAGTAAGGGGCTCCTCTTCTATATTGTTCCATTCCAAAGACTCTTCTGTTTTTTAAATTTTACTTTTTAAAATGTATCTGGTGTAATTGACATATAATATTTACATGTGTTTCATGGGTACAGCATAATGAATAAAGTATTTGTATATACTATGAAGTAATCGCTATGATATATCTAGTTAACATCTATCACTATAGTTACAATTTTTTTCTTGTGATGAGAACTTCTAAGGTTTACTGTCTTAGCAACTTTCAGATATGCACAAGTGTGTTGTAAACTATAGCCATCGTGTTGTACATTATAATCATACCCATGGCTTATTTTTGACTCCTTCACCCATTTTGCCCACCCCTCACCCACTACTTCTGGCAATAATCACTCATCTCTTCATTGTATCTATGAGCTTTTTAAAAACTCCACATATATATAAGTGAGGTCATACTTTTTTTGGTCTTTCTCTAACTTATTTTACCTAGCATCATGCCCTCCATGTCCATTCATGTTGTAACAAATGACAAGATTTCCTTCCTTCCACTGCATATATGACATATCACATCTACTTTATCCACTGATGGAGTTGCTTTCATAGCTTGCCTATTATAAATAATGCTGCAATGAACCTAGGAGTAAAAGATATATTTTTGAGTATGCTTTTTTGTTTCCTTTGGATAAATATCCAGAAGTGGAATTGTTGGATCATATGGTAGTTTTATTTTGAAATTTTTGAGAAACCTCCATACTGTTTTTTATAGTGGCTACATTGATTTATGTTTCCACCAACAATGCACAGGGGATCCCTTTTTCTACGTATCTTCACCAGCACATGTATTTCTTATCTTCTTAATGATGACCATCCTAACAGGTGTACCTATTTTTATAGCAGTATAATACCGTTTTGATTAGTGTAGCTTTTCAGCTTTGCTTTTTCCTTCCTAGGGATTGCTTTGGCTGTTTGGAACTTTCTGTGGTACCATACAAATTTTAAGATTGTTTTCTATTTTCATTAAAAAGCCATTGAAATTTTTATAGGGATTGCATTAAAATCTATAGATGTTTTTAAATAGTACAGGCACATCAGAATTAATAGGCTTTATGGGAAAAAATAATAAGAGATAAACATTTGATGACCACATCCTTTCATAATTAAAAGCCTCAACAAATTGGGTATAGAAGTGACCCACCTGAAAATAATAAAGACCATATATGATAGATGCATAGGTAACATTGTACTCAATGGTAAAAACCTGAAAGCTTTTCTTTTAAGATCAAAAAGAAGACAAGGATACCACTCTCATGACTTATTTAGCATAGTAGTCCTAGTAGATCAAAGAAATAAAACAAAGAAATAAAAGTCACCCAAATAAGAAAAAAGAAATAAAATTATTGAGATTTGCATAAGATAATATTTTATAGGTGAAAATTTCAAGAAATTCAACCAAAATAGTATAGGAACGGAGTCACAGAATATAAAATAGCATACAAAAATTAGTTGTTTCTCACTTTCTTTTATGGGAGAGATTGTGGCTGAAATCTCTCTTGAACCTAAACTGTGTCACCTTTGGAGAGTGTTGATGTGGGTAAGTTTAAGTCTTTCCTTTTAACCTCTGAGTGCATCCAAAGTCACATTTTCCCCCCTCCAATGGTGTGCTGGAAAGCCGTCTCTGGAAACTCAGACTTCCACAAACTCCGTCTTGTCTGTGGGTGATGGTTTAAGACATTGTTTCCAGGGGCTCCCTGACCTTGTCGGAGAGAAGCTGGTTCACAGGGCACTGCAGGCCTAAGGTCAAACTGCCAATTACCCAGCACAGGGATGGGTGAGGCTTCTTTGCGGTCCTTTAGCTTATTGTGTGGATCCCCACATTTACCACAGAGGCACTTAGACCTGTGGATAGATGCCATATTGTTGTTGAAAGGGAGGGCATAAACAAGGGACATCTAGTCCTTCCATGTACTGCTCTCACTACTCCTCATCCACTATCTTGAACAATAATAGCTCTTTGCTTCAGTTGGTGGCTGACTAATCTTATCAAGTAGCCCTTTGGCCACATTCTTAGTGTTTCTTCTGACCACACTCTTCTTTTTACAATATTGATAAGTTGAGAAATTTCCAAATCTTTAAGTTCTGTTTCCTTGTGACTAACACTTCCATTTTTAAGTATTTTTTTTTCTTCTTGTATTTTACTATAAGCAGTTAGGAGAAGCCAAGCCACACCTTCAACACTTTGCTTAGAAAAAACTTCATCTAAATAACCAGTTCATTGCTTGCAGGTTTTACATTCCACAAGACACTAAACACTCACACACACACACACACACACACACACAATTCAGGCAAGTTCTTTGTAACACTTGATAACAAGAATTGCCCTTTGTCCATTGTCCAATAAAATGTTTCTTATTTCCATCTGAGACCTCATCAAAATGGTCTTTACCCTCCGTATTTCTACCCACATTCTGGTCACTATTAGGTAGTCCCTAAGATGCTTTCTTTTCTTTCTGGATCCCTACCAGAATGCCCTCAACAGTCATTTCATGGCAAGTTAGGCTTTTTCTAGCATATACTTCAAAACTCTTTCAGCCTTCACCCAGCTTCATATCTGCTTCCACATTTTTATGTTTTTGTTACATGATAGCAACTTCACTTCTCAGTGCCAATTTTGATCTTCAGGGAGTGAGGAAAAACTGTATGAAACCTCATGTCCCCCGGAGACTTTCTCCAAAATACCATCAGATATATTGCATCATGCCCCAATCCCAAACCAATCACTAAAAACAGGACCACCATTAGACTAAATTAAGTGGGATTCAGACTAGAAACAGTCTCCATTGAAACTCATGGAAACATGGAGATTATATGCCTGAAAAAAATTATGGATCTCTTCTGTTTTAAAAAAAGAAAATAGAAATGATGTCAGGTAGAGAACTATCAGTGTTCACTGCCACTCAGTATACATCTTTATTTACCTTCATCCTCTACACTTACCCTGATGAATACCAGCTTTTTAACCTTTGGGCAATTTCCTTAGACCCTTTAGTCTTGAATTTCATCTATGGTATAATTTTAGAAAAAATATCTCCAGAAAAACTTCTCACCCTTAATATATAAAACAAAGCATGAAGTGACTGATGGCTGATAATTCCTTGATCTTTTGACTAAGTCTTGTTTTCTTCCTAGTGAGGAATTGGCTTTAGAATGCAAATACTTTTGGAAAGGGGAGTAACATACTAACATATTGAGGGGTGGCTGATGGGATGCTGTCCTGAGGTCATGAGTGGCAGGAGGAAGGAAAAATATGGAGCAGCTTAAGCCAGCTGGTGATCTGAGATTTAGGGATGAGGACACAACTAAATTCCATCCATCCTCTATGCTATTCTACTTTTTCCTAGCATGGTAAAATGTTTCAAAGTCTTGAAGAAAGACTTTAAGGCAAAAAGAATGTATTTGTTGGGAAATAACCAACTGTCGGAACTTGGAAATCTCTTTACCAAAATACAACAGTAATGACATACCAGTAAAAGAAGACTACTGGGAAATGGGTGGGCAGATATTGGGAAGGTGGAAAGAACACAATGAAGAGACAGAAACCAAGTTCAACTCCACCTTCACCATATCCTTTCAGTTGTACCCTGAGTAAATTCTGAGCCTATTGTAGCTCCACTATTCCCACCTGTCAAATTGATAGTGTATTTGTTTTCCCAACCTTTCAAGGAGGCTCTGAGAAGTGAATGAAAATGGAAATGAAAGTGTTTTGAGAAACATGATTCTTCACTGATGTGGATAAGAATATGCCTTGTCTCCATAAAGACAGGTCTTTGCAGCTACCTTCTTCCTTTACTAGTCAGATCAACCAGCAGATTTAACGCCTGGAAAAATGTCTGTGTGGAAAGTATTTTCAAATGTTACGAATTTTATAAGACTAGCATGCAAACACCAGTCCACTCTCCCATGAGTAACTGATGTGAGAAGATATTCAAGAAAAATTCCTGCCAAAGGATTCCTCTCCTACTAACAGATACATACAGAAACATAGAGATGAAATACCACCATTCATGATAAAAGATCAGGCAAAGCCAGTGTAGCACCTCAATGAAAGCCAGTGTAGGGCCTGTCTTGGTATTCCAAGACAGTGAAATTAGCATGGCAGCATGTCACAGTTCATCAGCACCTAAGAAGCTCTTCATTTAGTGCTTGGAAATTTCTCAGTCCCCCGGGCCCTTGTTCAGAACAATTACTTTCTATTTTTGAAGAAGTCTCCTTTAGGCGAGTAGTCAGTCACAGGCTCAGGGATCATTTCCATAATTCTTGCCTCTAAAATAGCTTTCTTGCAGTTTTGAATAATTAACAGTTCCCAAATTAATTTCTGTGATCACATTTCATCTCCAAATGATGCTTTCACTGTAATTTTTGTAAATGAAAAGACTAAAGACATAGGCTCCAAAATGCACAGTAGTGGCACAGTTGGGGACAACACATCCTCTGAGATATTATCTATGTCTGCCAAAGCCCTGTGGCCAGTTGGAGTCTGCAGCTGAAATCAAGGACTCTCTGTGGAGCTACTGGTCTAAACCTTTGTGTCAATGTATATGGGTGTGCATGCATAAGTGCATAAGTGTGTCTGTGTATGCACATCAGCAAAGTGGTTGAAGGAAATCGTTAAGGTTGACTCCTATCACCTGCATCTTGCTGGCTTGATTTGCACCATAATAGACAACTTAGTCTACCTTCATTTCCTCAAAATACCAAAAATGTTTAAGTGCTAAGTATTCACTGAAAAAGAAAAATGAAAATGAAGGTACTGGTAGTAACGCCAGTCAGGGCAGGGGAAAGAAAACACATCAAAGTCACTGTCAGATAAAGCAATTTAGTGAAGTCCCCTGACAAACGGAATCACCTGCAGCTGAACCTCTTCACGGACCCCTGGGCCTACCCAGGTGGGTGTCCTTTCCTCTTTCATCTCATATTTTTCTGCCTCTTTCTTTTTCTAGAATCTTATTCTCCTGTGTCTCAAGTGTTACAGTGAGCAATTCTCAAATCCATATTACTTTTTTAGGAAGAGCGTTTTCAGTAGTCTGGTGTTTCATTTTTCCCAGAAATTCCTGGGAAAATATGGAGGATGGCATTTTTTATTACTATAAGAGAGCTATCAAAGGGTTTGTATATGAAACATGAAAAATTATTCCCATTTTTTGGTGATTATTCCACTACCTTAGTAATTAGAGACTTCAGTCAGTTTTTAAAAATTAATTTTTATAGTAAATAAGAGAAGTGACTGGCTAAGAATAATCAATCAAATAAAAAGTTATAAAGGATACAAATGTGGCCTCAGTCTGAGCCCTAAATCCTTTGGAATGCAAATGAAAAGAGAGGTGAGGTGAGGAGACATGATGGCAAAGTGCTAGACTTCCTTTCTAGCTTCTTTGCAACCCAGTGTGGCCTTAGGCTTGAGTTATGGCCAAAGTGATGTAAATAGACATAGTGTGCACTATTTTTAGTTGTGTATTCTCAAGTGTGTGTTTGTGTTCTTTCCCCTTCTGCCAGCTGAATGGTGAGAGCCTGAAGAACACAGAGCCACAGATAGAAGAAGCCTGGATCTCTTTTTTCTTTCTTTTTTAAGATTTTATTTATGTGTTAGAGAGAGAGAGAAGGGAGGGAGAAAGAGAGGGAGACAAACATCATGTGCGAGAGAAATATGCCACAAACCTATTGGTTCCTGACCCAGGCATGTGCCCTGACTGGGAACTGAACCAGCAGCCTTTTGCTTTGTGGGACAATGCCCAACTCACTGAGCCTCGCCAGTCAGGGAAAGAGCCTGGCTCTTAAGAACTGCATGGAACAGAATTTCCTTGTCAATGCACAATGAACTTTGAATAAGGTTAATTCATTAATTTCCTCTTGATAAAGAGAAGAAATGGTTCTGGATGGTGGTTCAGTGGATAGGTGCTGGCCTGTGAACCCAAAGGTCATTAGTTCAATTCCCAATCAGGGCACATAACCAGGTTGCAAGCCAGATGTCTCCAGCAAGGTCCTGAGCTGGCAGCAGGTGAAAGGCAACCATATATTGATGTCTCTCTCCCTCTCTGCCTCTCTCCCTCCCCTCTTGCTGGAAATAATAAATAAAATCTTAAAAAAGAAAAGAAAGAGAGAGAGAGAAGAAATGAGTCCTATGTTGCTGTCAGGGGCAGCTAACATGGAGAGAGCATATATCCTTGGACTTTTGATTGTATCTACACTTTAGTTAAAATTGTAACAGTCAATGTTTGCATACCCATTATGGCCAAAAGGTGATAATAGAACTCGCCCAAGAAACTTTTGGGAATGAGTTAATGAAGTTAATTCATCTGGAGATCCTTCTTGAGGCGGTAATAAAGCAAATGGCCTAATAGACAATACTGCTTAACCCCTTCTTTTTGTTTATGAACCAATTTTTTTTTTGAAGTGTATACCTGTGTAACTGCACATAGCAGTTAGGATAAAAACTCAACCCAGTGATGTCAAGTCAAAGATGACTTCTCTAAAAGTCTCTTCCCTTGTCGTTCCCCCTTTTCCCTGTTTCCCATTTTCCTACCCCGACTAAATTTGATTCCACAGTGGTCTCAAGTGTGATTTCTCTGAGCAAGGCTGCCCTGACAGTTGCTTAAACTTTACATTGGTACCTTTTCCTGGGACTTTCTCTCTACTCAGAGAGGGATTCCTGTCTTTACTAAACAGTGTCCTGTCCTTTGCTTAGCTTCAGTACTGGCCTCATAAATCACCTTCTTCAGAACAATCTTTCTTAATTTCAATGTGGCTGTTTATTCAACGTTAGCTCAGTTTACATTAGTTAGGATTATTCTCATGTTTTAAAAGTTGTGGCTGTTACTGACCATTGCTAACTAAAGCTTGAAGTCCAAATGGAGGGAGCACTACCTTCTTTATTTTTTCAGACAAATATAAAGAAGTAGTGGAGTTCTTTCAGCAAGGACTGGCAGACTTGCTCTGTAAACGGCCACATAATAAATATTTTAGGCCCTGAAGGACATACAGTTTTTATCGTGACTACTCTACTCTGTTGTTTTAGCAGGAAAGCAGCTATAAACCACACATACAAACACACACAAGCACAAGCATGGTTTTATTTCAATAAATTTGTGTTTACCAAAACCAGCAGCAGCCCTGATTTAGCCTGCAGAACATAATTTGGTGACTCTTTAGGCCTTCACACTTTCCTACAGGGCACATACCTTTCTGCCGATAATGAGCACCTTAGTGGCCATACTAATGACTCACACCTCTCTTTATGTGGGGAAGCAGAGCCCAGTGTCTAGAGATCACCAAGATCAATCAATGTTCCTTAATTCAAATTGAATGGGAACCTGCTAAACTTTGGAATAAGTGGGTGTAATGGTCACCTTGGGGTATGAGAAAGTCAATTTAAATTCAAGATAAATCCTTTAAAATGGTTTATTTTTTTCTTCTCTTTCCTAAGGGTTTATTGTTTACACCTTATTGACTCAATTGTATTTGATGATAGCTTCAGGAAAAATAATGGTAAAGAAAGCAACAAAATCATCACTTCTAAGTCCAATATCTGGATATTACAATACATATATTGTTGGATGTAAGTTATGTGTATATGTCCTTTTTATACATATATTTAAAATTAAGTATATATTTGATAGACTTGTTATTTACAAGAACGTATCATAAAAATTATGTCATATTGAGCCCTGGCTGGCGGTTCAATGGATAGGCACCAGCCTGTGAACCCAAAGGTCACTGGTTCCATTCCCAGCAAGGGCACATAACCAGGTTGCAAGCCAGGTCTCCAGCCAGGTCCATAGCTGGAAGCAGGTAAAAGGTAACCATAAATTCATGTTTCTCTCCCTTGCTGCCTCTCTCCTTTCCTCTCTCTCTGATAATAATAAATAAAATCTTTAAAAAATTTATGTAACATCATGCATGTGGAAAAATAGTCTCAACCTAACATTTATTTGTTTACATTTAATAGGTATTTAATAAATGTTTCAGAATGAATGAACAGAATGTTTTATTATAATATCCTTTACAATGCTGCAACATATCCCATTTACTATATAATTGCTTAATAAATTTAACAAATTTATATCAATTATTTATTCCAATGTTTTAAATTCACTTTTGAATACCTATAATATTAATACAGTAAGATAAAATTACAGAAAAGCTTAAAATGCATGGCAAATTTTAAGGCTTTTTACAAATCTTAATAAATTTCAGGAGAGCGAGAATTTGAATCAAGGTAAAACAAATGATCAACTTGCTCTATTTCCAACCAAACTTATGACATCAGAGATAGTCAAAGTTTTATAAACTTTAGAGTGAGAAACCAAGTTGAATTTGAGTGAGAAAAATTAAGCCATTTCCTCGGGATTTGGTAGAGACCTATAATGGAAGGGGCTCACTATGCAGCTAAGTCAATGCAGGTCATCACACCTTTATTTATTTAATGACTAGTTTGGAAGACTTTAGATTTGACTCTGCCCATAGTTCTTACATTTGTGAATAAAAGGAATCCACGCAAAAAGTTAAATAGCCCAATTCAATCAGTGAGGCCAGTATTACCTTGGAACCAAAACCAGATAAAGACATCACAAGAAAATAAAACTACAGATGAATATATTTTGCAAATTTAGATACAAAATCTTCAAAAATACTAGCAAACTGAATCCTTCAACAAATAGAAAGGATTATGCAACAGGACCAAGTGGGATTTATCTCAAGAATGCAAGATTGGTTCAACCTGTTAAAACCACTTAATGCAATCCACCAAACCAAAGAATAAGGGATAATAACCAAATTATCACTTCAATATTAGCAAAGAAAAAAAAAAAAGATTTGACAAATGCAACACTATTTCATAATAAAAAATACTTAAAAGACTAGGAACAGCAGGAAACTTCCTCAACTTGATAAAGGGCATTTATGAAAACCTCACATTTAACGTAACACTCAAGGGTCAAAGACTGGATGCTTTTCCCCTAAGGTCAGATGTCTGCTCTTGCTACTTCTATTTGGCATTGTACTAGAGGTTACAGCCAGTGTAGTTAGGTAGAAAAAAGAAAACAAAAGGTAACCAGATTTGAAAAAAGAAGTAAAATAATCTATATTTGCAGATGACATGATCTTATACATAGACTATCCTCAGAAATACACAAGAAAATTGTTAGAGTTAATAAACAAATTTTAGTAAGTCTGTAAGAAACAAGATCAATATATAATTATCAGTTGTACTTCTATGTACTAACAATAAGCAATCTGACATTAAACTTTATTTTAAAAATATTTTATTTTGACATTAAATTAAAAAAATCATTTACATTAATGTCAAAAACAATTACATGTTTAGAAATGAATTTAACAAAGGCAGTGCAAAACTTGAACTCTGAAAACTATAGAACATTGTTGAAAAAAAAATAAAGAAAACCTAAATAAACAGAAAGATAACCTGCATTTATGGATTGGTAGGGTTAATATTGTAAGGAAGGTAATACTACTCAAACTAATTTAAAGATTTAACATGATACCAGTTTTAGCAGAAACTGACAAGCAGATCCTAAAATTTTTATGGAAATACAAAGATATCAAAATAAACAAAACATTCTTGAAATAAAGCAGAGAATTCACCTTTTTGTTTAAAAATTTCCTACAAAAGTTATGTGGTACTGGCATAAAGTTAGATATACAAAGTCAGTCCCAAAGTTATCCACCCATGTAATATAAAAAATAGAGGTATTTATTGAAGAAGATACAAGAAACATTGTACATAGGACGATGACACCTCAGTCCCCTTTAAAGCAGGCACCTTGGAACCTCACATATTTCTCACAATCACCATCAGCTGCTGCTTTGTATTTTTCTGAATCTCATTGATACTCTGAAACCTCTTCCCTTTCAAAGGTAATTTAGTTTAGGAAAAGTCAGAAGTCACAAGGCACCAAATCTGGGCTGTAGGGTAGCTGAGTCACCCGGGTTATTTGATGTTTTACCAAAACACTCTGCACAAGATGTCATGTATAAGCAAGTGTGCTGTCATGATAAAGCTGCCAATCACCAGTTGCCCATAGCTGCAGCCTTCTGAATCAACAGAATAGTTTCCATGGAGGAATGTTCAAGCTTAACACAAAATTTGATAGAGATTCATTACTCTACTAGTTCAGTCATTTGAATGTGATGGCCACATTACACATGCTCACTCAATGGCATCTACTACCCTGAATGACTAGTGCAGTGAAGTTATCATTGTTCATACATGTGCATTCCAGTCCACTCTCCTTGGCTGCAAGGTAAACCATTCTTGTTATATGAATAATAGCTAGATTTTTCTGGAAAGACCTTGGTATAGATCATTGGAATAGAAGTGTCATTTTAGAAATAAACCATTACATTTATGGTCAGTATAATTTTGGCAAGGGTACCAAGACAGTTCAAAAGGGGAATAAGTCTTTTTAGCAAATAGCACTGAGATATTGGGTAACCAAATAAAAAGGAAAAGGCTTGGACCCTTTTTTATATCCCCCAAAATATCTCAAAATAAATTATAGACGTAAATGTAAAAGCTGAAATTATAAATCTTTTGTAGGAAAACTTGGGATTAAATTTTTGTAACATTAGGTGATGCAAACTTCCTCAGACGTAATAGCAGAAGCACATGTGACAAAAGAAAATAGATCAATTGGGCTTCATCAAAATTAAAATTCTTTTGTGTTTGAGAGGCTATCAAGAAATTTTTAAAAATATGCTATAACCAAAAAGACAAATAATAAATATGTTGGTGAAGATGTGGAGAAATTTGAATCCCCTTTAACTGCTAGTGAAAATGTAAAATGGTTAAGTCACTTTGGAAAACAGTTTTTACTATTCTTCAAAAAACTTAAACATTTAATTACCATATGACCCATTGATCCCACTTCTAGGTATATGACTTTTATGTGCATTCATAAAAGAACTTGTACACAAATATTTATAGCAGCATTACTCATGACAGCTGAAAAATGGAAAGAACTCAAATGTTCATTAAATGATAAATTTAAAAAATGTGGTATATTCAGATAATCAAGTAGTATTGAACCATAAAAATAAATGAATGATACAGGTTATAACATGGATGAACCTTAAAAACATTATGCTAAATGAAAAAAGTCAATCACAAAAGTCTGTACTACAGAATTTCATATCTGTGAACTTTCCAAAATACACAAATGCAAAGAGATACAAATTAGACTAATTGTTTCTGTTGGGTGGTAGGGTTAAGGAGAAGCAAGGAATGACTGATAATGGGTATAGGATTCCATTTGGAGAGATGAAAATATCTTAATATTGATATCAATAATGGCTGCATAACTCTGCCTGTACAAAAACCATTTAATTATAGACTTTAAATAGGTAAATTGTACTGTGTTAAATTTCATTTCAATATAACTAATAAACTTTTGAAAAAGTCAAGTGAATCAAGGAAAAAAGGAAGAAAAATAGGCCCATTTATCTGATGAAAATCATAATCACTATTAAATTCAGGAGATAAAAAGAGGAAGAGAGACCTTTGCAGGGAGAGCATTCACCTATTACTCAGGACATAATTTAATGAAGTGATTTATCCTATTTTTTTCCCAATTCTGGAATTCATAATAAGGCACAAAGAAGAGGCCTTAATTCATTTCCATTTGCAAAAATGTGCCTTTGACCTTAATGTGTGACTTTTGCATATTTAAGAACAGGGTTTTATCCGTGAATGATGACTTAATGTTGCATCATGGGCTAGGGTACTAGCAAGTAACTGATATATCTGGAGGATATATGATAAACCTTTTCACAGAGGAAAATAGCTGCATCTCATTTGTAAGATGTCATAGGGGAATTCCCCAGTAAAGCAGTGTGCTAAATGAACTGATCACACTGAGTCAAAAGGGGCCTTTGAGAGAAGTTCTCAGTTTTGGAACAGAGTTGTGTTAAAATTGTAAAGCAGAAGATGTAGACCAATGAAGAATTTTGGTCTAGGCTCCTGAGAGGAAGCTCCATGAAAATTATCCTTGACCTGAAGTCATCCACTGGGGTTTCGCTTTTCTGAGCCTGCTGCTACATAATTTTTGATATAACTATTTGTTATACTGAGGCAGGTTAGTGAGATGCTATGAGAATTTCTGGACAAATGGAATGAGGAAAATTGCAGCATATAGTTAAGCAAAGCTAAGTAATTAACAACCAGCTAATAAATTGCAAGATCTTACCTTTTCTAACCAAGGTCACTTAGGATTAAATGGTTTACACATGAGAGCCCATGCAGGGGCAGACCTGCCTCAGTCCCAGCCCGGTCTCTTTCTAGTGACATTCTTTGAAAGTGAAACTGAGCACTTAGGCTGTTTCCAGCACTTGGCTATTGTAAATAGCGCTGCTCTGAACATAGGGGTACATAGGTTCTTCTGAATTGGTGTTTCAGGGTTCTTCGAGTATAATCCTAGCAGTAGAATCATTGGATCAAAAGGCAGTTCCATTGTGGGTGCGGGGGATATGGAGGGTGGGAAAGGGGAGAGTGAGGTTGAGGAAATGGGATGAATGTAATACAACAACAATAAAATAAAATTAAAAGAAATAAAGTATAAAAAAAAAGTGAAACTGAGGTGAGAATGATGCTGGTCCCTCTATGCGCACATTATACACCAACCTTTTAAAGGACACTACATAATGCAGAAGGAACGTGAGAGAGCATATAGTATTATTTCCATTGAAGTTCTTGAAGATGATTTATAGAAAATTAATCAAAGCCATTGAAGTAATTTTTCTCTAGACTTCAGTATTTTTGTCCTTTAGTGAGGTAAAAAAAAAAAAAAATGTGGCTAATGTTGGAGCTAATTAATTGCCCTGCACAAACACTAATTACAAAGAGATAAAGTTTAATGCTACTTGCATATGGGAGGTTAAACAGCTAGCTAGGTTTTGAAAAGCAAAAAGAACTCATCTTGGAAAGGGGGGATGAAGAAGTGAGAGCAATTGGATTTAAGCGAGGAAAATCCATCAGGATAAAACAGACCCTTGTTTCCTTACCTCTGTGATGAGGTTGTGGCATGATTTATGCACCTCATTTTTACAGGGTTATTAGAATTGTGACAAACATCCAGCCAAATACTCTTCACTATGATGAAAGATCAAGAGTGAGATTGAAGCCAGCGTCTATTTTACCAAAGGCTTTATCTGCAACAGTTGGATTTCAATCTTCATCCTGGACTGATCTTCAAATATGGACCACTCAAGCCTGGTTAAAAAATCATTTTCTTACCTTACTGTTGTTTGACTTTTAATTTAAACACAGTCTAATTTCTAACAGGTACCTAGCATAATTTCTGATGTATGAATCCTCGTTGAATGAATGAATGAAACTAATCAAGTACAGCTATCTCAGACTATAGCTGAATCACCATTAGGGAAAACAGAGTATACATTTTATGAAGGTTCAGATGGTAATTTCACATAATAATAAAACTCTACATGGCTGCAAAATGGAATTGATTGTGTGATATGATTGGCAAATTTTCCTTAAGGGTGACAGTCCCAGTATATGTTCCTAGCCCTATTTATTTCTGTTGACTTAAATGTTATATTTTGATTAGAACTCTATGTCTAGTTAACATAACATTGCCCTTGAGAAATAATGCACAAATACATTCAAGTATAAATACTTTCATTGGAAAAGACTCACCAGATCATTTCACATGCCAAGCGACTGAAGAGTGCTTCTGCAAATGATTTGGAACATATGGAAGAAATAAACAGTCAACCAGTGCAGAATGAGGAAACAGGTTCACTGGAGGAAACATGGCAATGTCCGCAATTGGAGTCTGGGAGGGCAGACTTGGGGTAAACACACAGTGAAGGTTTGTAGCAGCTGCAGGACAGCAGGAGGGCACTGAGATCCTGAAAGTGGGGAAAGGAGATCAACTCTGATTTGGAGGTTAGAAATGTGGACATGACTTCTTGTCATGTCAGGGTGACCGTAGCTGGGATCCTTGCCTCCACATGCATGTACATATTTTCATTTGCCCTGGTTACCCTTATCTAAGAGAATTCTTTTTGGGAGAGCATTACACAGCTCCAGGTGGCCGGGTGCCACCTTTGTTACTTCACGTACAGGCCCCTGCTGTTCAGCAGCATGGGTGATATTGGCTCCCCATGCCCTTGCCCAGAACCACAGGTCAAGACTAAAGGTGGGTGATCTTGGCTCCCATAATATCCCTGTTCTCGCTCATTGCCCTGAGAACTGAGAAGGCAGATCCCGTTGTTCCTGTCCTCACCCACAGGAGCGAGATGAAACTGTTACAAATTCCCTCTCTACTGCTCCACTGTCATCTTTTGGTCTCCCCAAATCCAAAGAAAACCTACTTGGAGCCGAGCTCCTGGGCTACACTTCTTAATTACTAAGAGTCGGTGGAGACAGCTGAGACAGACCCTGTCTTTAGAGGACAAGTCTGCATCCTGTGTCACTATGTCAGCTTCTGACCACTAGTGAAAGATGATCAAGCACCAACTCTGAACAAGTTCTTAGAAATCATATAATCATCTCATTTTACAGATGCAATTAAGGAATTTAGACCAAGTCATACATAAGCGTTAATAACTAGAGCCTCTATTGCAGTATTTTTTTTTCTTAGTTAACCCACATATCCAAGTTATAGTTCCTATGCCTGCCTTATTCCCTTAATTCACCTATGAAGATTGAGAATTTCCAAGCTGAGGTTCAAGTGAACAAAAGCTAAATCAACTTATGGCCCAATCTCACCATAGATGGCTACTCTAAAGAAACACACATCTAAAGACCAGACAGAAATAACAAATAATCAATACTTTGCAGTTATTCACTAAAAAAGACTTTTGTAACATTCCTTCAATCCTCCAAAAAATACTCTCAATCTCATTCATCATGGCATAGCTGTCCCTAGCTTCTCTTCCTCTTTCTCTGGTTTCCTTGAAGATTTCCTTTATTCCCAGGTAACACTGGCTTTGGCTATTTTAATTTTTCATGTTCAGCATTTAGTTATCTCTTTAGAAGAAAGTAAAATTCTTTTTCTTATAAAAATCAGTTACATTTCCAAGTTTCTTGAAGTTATTCTCCCCACCTCTTATTTTCCATCTGGATAACAAGACCCACTCAATGGCATGGTCAAGGACTTAGCTTTTGTTACATTATAACTAGTAGCATTTATGGTGAAAGTGCAAAAATGGTTAACTATACATAAAAAGAGCATATGATATAATTCAGCATTTACTTGTGATTTAAAAATAAAAATTATTTGAAAATGTTAGAAGTGAACTTTTTCACCCATAAAGGCTATTTATAAAAATGTATATAGCAAACATCAAAAGCTTAGAAACATTCCTTAAGATTAGGGAGACAGCAACAATTTTGTCATCATTGCTCTGACCAATACAAGATAAGCCCCACAAAGTGATAAATAGTATCCAAAAGGAAGAGACAAAACTGTTATGTTTTACATAAATTATGATTCTTGAAGTAGAAGACTCAAGAGAATCAATAGACTATTAGATACATTAGAAAAAAAACCAATAGGAAAAAGACCAACATATACATATCAATAATATATACATATATATTATTGGTTTAGTGGATTGAGACAATAATATATATGATATATATCTACATATATTATATACAGATATTTCCTCAAATATGCCTTCTAATCACTAGATTAGAAGCTCCATTTAGTGATTAGAAGGCATATTTGAGGAAAAAGATAGGATTTAGAACAATAAAAATGTAGGGCATATTGGAATCAACCAACCAATAAAAAACACAAATATTATGAGTCAAATTATAAAGTATTATTATTATTTAAATATTTTATTCATTATTTTTAGAGAGAGGGGAAGGGAAGGAGAAGAAAGGGAGAGAAACATCAATGTGTGGTTGCTTTTTGTGTGTCTTCAGCTGGGGACCTGGCTGGAGACCTTGTTTGCAACCCAGGCATTTGCCCTGACTGGGAATTGAACCAGTGACCCTAGGGTTCAAAGGCCAGCACTCAATCCACTAAGCCACACCAGCCAGGGTTATACGATATTATTATTTTATTTTGATTTTGATTTTATTGTTGTATTACATTCATCCTATTTCCCCCTCACCCTGCTTGCCCCTTCCCCACCCGCCTTAGCCCTCCCGCCACAGTCCATCCCACATGTTGTCCATGTCCATGGGTCATCCATGCTAGTTTTTTGAATAAACTGTTCCCCTTTTTTCTTCCTTCTTCCCCCTCCCCCTCTCTTCTGCCTACTGAAAGTCTGTTCCTTCTATTCATGTCTCTGGTTCTGTTTTGCTTGTCTGTTTGCTTTGTTCATTAGTCTCCTATAATGGGTGAGATCATATGGTGTTTGTCTTTCACTGACTGGCTTATTTCACTAAGCATAATACTTTTCAGTTCCAGCTATGTTGTCATAAAAGGAAGGAGCTTCTTTCTTCCTGTTATACAGTATTCTAAAAGGATATTTTAAATGCTGCAGTGATGAAGACTTATGCCAGATCTGTAAACATGAGAATTTAATATTATAAAGATGTTGCTTTTCCCAAAATTAACTCAAAAATATACTTTAATTTCTGTTGAAATCTGAGAGGTGGGGAGATGAAATTGGACAACCTGATCATAAAATGCACAAGTAGAAGTAAAAGTTGAAGAAGAAGAAAGAACACTTCCCCCCAAAAATCGGCACTGTGATGTATTACAACATATTACAAAGTCAAGCAATTAAAACAACATAGAAGTGGGGCAGAAAAAGACAAACAGATCAAGGGAATAGCCTGGAAAGTCTAGAAACATATTCTTATATATGAATCTCCCAATTTAATAGTGAAGCCAACATGAAGTAGGGAAGAAAATTCTTAGATTAATGGTACTGAGAAATTCATTTGGAATATGAAGAAAAGTAAAATATTATACACCAAATAGTAAATAAAAATAATTTCTAGGTATATTAAAAGTGAAAATATTAAGAGTAAAGCTAGAAAACCATTTTAAGAAAATATAGATGAGAAAGGAAAAAGGTTAAATAAGACACTAAAAGCAAAATCCCATAAAAGGAAACATCTTATAGATTTGATGGAATATGTCAAAATTAGGTTGCAAATAATTATATTATAAGAAAAGAAATATTTATATATAGTAGTGAATAAAATATTAATGTGTTTATTAATATTAATAAAATATGAATATATAGTTATTAAAGGATTACTATATAAAATATCTGAAAATCAGCAAAGGAAAGATAGTAGTAATCTCAATAGAAAGCTGAGCAAAATGTGAATAGGCAATCCACAAAAGACAAAACCAGAAATTGCTAATATACATGTAAAGAGATGCCCAATCTCATTAGTTATCAGTAAAATACAAATTAAAACAACAATGATGCATCATCTTATACCCATCTGATTGTTTGTGTCCTAACCTACATACATGTTATCTACACAGACATGGTGCTAAATCAAGACCTCTACCTATTATATCATCATGTGGGTTAAAGAGCTAGAGTGGAGACAAACAGAGATGATTTCCTACCTTGCCTTTTTGTCTGTTTTTAAATTGTTTTCTTGGGTTATAAAATTAGAATAATAATAGGAATTCCTATCTTATGTGGTCAAAAAGCACTATACCTATTATGTATGGGTTTGGGCACAGATTCCTTTGGTCCTAGAGTCAATTCTCTCCCCTGCTTAACTAATTATTCTTTCCTACACAAGTTAATTAACTCCATTTTATGTTTCATTCTTATCTACAAAACAAAGATAATTTAAAAGTACCTATATTGTGTGTGATTGTGAACCTGAAATTAAATACTGCAAGTAAGCCTGTTACATAGATCCAGACACCTAATTAAACCTTCATAAACATTGATACATTACTATTATGGTAGTTGTGAACATTTAAATAATAGTTAGTCATGCAGATCACTGAACTTTATGCCTGGTACAGAATAGGCACTCGATTAATCTAATTTGCAGAGGACTTGAAAGGGTGTTTTCCCACAAAAACAAAGAAACAAAAAGAAAAACAAGCACCTAAAAGAAGTCTTCCTGTTCTAAAAAATTACGTAGTTGGATTTGTTTCAATGTTTTCAAGACAGTGCTATCATCAAGATGTCCCAATTTTCATTGAGAATACAACTAATATTTCCCAACAAGAGAAAGATGTCCCAAACTCTCCCAAGAAAAGACTAAAGAAATGAGATAAAAACATCAGAACTGTCCTTTGCTTCCTCCACATTGCTTATAGATACTCTTTAGTCAAGTGACAGAGGGAAAAGAGAAGTCTGATATTTTGTTTCATGAGTGAACAGAGCCCATCGGGTTTGACCTTAAACATCAAGAAGAAAAACAGCCTCTTCCAGGAAAGAGGAGATGCTGTTGCCCAGCACTGGCCATGAGAAAATGAATAGAAGGAACCTGAGCCAGAGATGGAGAGCTAGAGGAATGGGAAACATGAGAGGTAGGTATTGTCATGATAACTCTCTCAGATGTGGGTTAGAGCTGGTCTCATTCTGTCTTTTCAAATAAAATTGCTCTGCAAGGCAAAGCTTCTTATTAAATGAGAAAATTCGTATCTCACTCCTCTGACTCCCAAGTCTGCCAGCTGAGGAATGACTCAGGTGGTCCCCTGTTGAGACAGCTTCACAGGCATTACATTCTGGCTTTGCTCAGGGGGAACTTGAGAAGTGAGAAATGAGCGGTGGGAAAATATTGTCTATGCCAAGTTCAGAGTGGAGGGAAAAATAATCTCTGATGTTTCAGGGAGTTCGAATATATTAGCAGAGAAAACAAGGACACCTAACATTCAACACTTATCAGGATTCTTGCAAACCGTTTCCAGTCCCTCTGCCCAGGACAGTGACTTAGACAAACTGTAATCACCTTCCAAAATGTAGTCCTCACTGCAGGATGGGAACTTCAAGCATACGAGTTCTACTTAGCCAGTCAAGAGTCAGCTTGGCCTTGGACGTGTACTCTTTCACTTATTTAAATAGCATCTACATATTGAATTATGTATCAATCTCTGTTCCAGGGGTGGTGAATTTAACAGAATCCCTGCCCTCATGAAACTTAGAATCTAGTATAGAAGGTGGAAGTGGAAATAGATAATCTAATACGCTACAATAAGGCAGATACAAAACTAGAGATGTGCACCAAATTTATTGCAGTCCAGAACAGGGGAGTCAACACAATTGAGAGAGAAGAGCAATAAGATACTTTTACAGAAGACATCTTGTCACATGTAAGATTTGAGCTAAGATTGAGGTCAACTGATGTTACTTAGGAGCCACAGAGTGACATTTTCAAAAGAAGGAGGAGTAAAGCAGTCATAGAATCCAGGAAAAATGTACAAAAAAATAGTGTTGCCAAAGGGCAAAGTGTGAGTGTTTCTTTACAAAAGAAAATCTAGAGAGGCAAGAAGAGCCAGATGATGAAGAACCAGGACTTCATGAAAAGGGAAGCAGAGTCATGAACTGATTTTAACAGAAGAGTGACAGAAGGTTCTGTAGCAGCAAAAAAAAAAAAAAAAAAAAAAAATCTCTAAAAACAATAAAAAATCATAGATTGGAGGAGGGCATTGCTGAAAGCAGAGAATTAGGTAGGAGAATATTACTGTAGTTGGTAGAGAAATGATAAGGTCCTGAACTACTAGTATACAGGAGAATTTAATTTAAAAGAAGGTATGGATCTAATAAAATTTAGGAAATGTAAGAGGTAAAAGCTTCAGGTCTTCAGGTTTGGAGTATTTGGTTAAAAGAAGCTTGTGATGGCACATCAGATGAGGAAGGGATCCAGAAAGATTTTCCCAATTACAGCATGATGTGGTTGCCACATACAGTACAAACCTGTTTCCCCCCAAGTCAATGAATTCTGCATGGTCCTTCCTTATTTGCCAAAGAAGAAAGGGATGCAACTTTCTGGATAGTGTCTCTTAACTCCTAATGGATTAAACAGCCTACTTTTAAAAATCCACAGTTCTACATCCATATAATGTGTTATTATTTAGAAATAGAAAGTAATGTGCTTTTAAGCCATAAAAATTCTTGGAGGAAACATAATTGAAAGAAGAGTCTACAGAGACTTTTATGCTATATGATTTCAAATCTATGATGTTTTGGCCCTAGCTGGGCAGCTTAGTTGGTTTGAGCATCATCTCAATACACCAAGGTTGTGGGTTCAATCCCCAGTCAGGGCACATAACAAGAATCAACCAATGATGCATAAGTAAGTGGAATAATGAATCTCTCTCTCTCTCTCTCTCTCTCTCTCTCTCTCTCTCTGCCCCCCTTTCTCTTTCATAAATACATAAAAATTGAAGAAAAGAAAAGAAAGAGACAAATTTATAGCATTCTGAAAATGCAAGGCTATGAATATAGTGTAAAGATCAGTTATTGACAGTTTGGAGGAAGAAGAAAGGGTGAATTGGTGGAATGCTGGAGAACTGTAGGACAACAAAATAATTCTGTGTGATACTATTATGGTAGACACACATGCTGTTATGCATTTGTCAAAAACCTGTAGGATGTACAACACACAGTGACTCCTAATATAAACTATGGTCTTTAGTTAATAATAATGTATCAATATTGATTCATCAATTGTAACAGATTTATCACACTAATGCAAGGTGTTAATAATGTATGTATGGAGGGGAGGGGAATGAGGAGGTGTGTAGTAACTAGCCATATATTATGCTCAATTTTTCTATAAGCCTAAATGTGCTTTGCAAACTAAAATCTATTAATTCAAAAGATACATGTTTACCCTTCACATCTGCTTCCTAATTTCTGGAAGATGCTTTAAGTGGTCTCAGCTCAAGCCTAGTGTGCCTTAGTTCACCAGGTCTTCCCCAGAATGTACTTACTCAGTATGTGGAAAGCACCAATCATCTGGAATTTTGTTTGAGTTCTTGAAAATTCCTTCAACCTTTAGAGCTAATAAATCCTCAGTGTGTTTGATTATATTAGGATCAAAATTTATCTTGTACTGCTATTGACGTGTCCACATGACCCTAGGATTCAGTTATTATTTCTTCCCTTTTCATCTTGTATTTGCTGCTTTGTGCATTATGATCCCCAAAGCGAAAAACAGGAACAATTATTTTAGTTTGGGATTTCTAATTTCTTCCATCACTGGTTTGGCAGTGGGCTCTGAAACAGAACAATCTTTTAGAATCCAGAAAGAAGAATTAATCTATGAAAATTTAATTAACCTGTACAATACTCATCGAGTCCTCATGGAACTTAATCAGAGTTTTCTTAACTTATTAGCTGCTTCACCTATTTTGTATCTTGTAGCCTGTGACAATGGCACTTAACAATTAGAATAATGCTGATATGCTAAACAGACTTAATGAGTATTTCCAAGGGTTGGATCCTTCTAATGGGGTCATGAGCAACCTTTGGAGAAGCAGTTGCATGAAGTTATAGAAGCTGATATAAGCTGATAGAAGCTGACTGTAGAGATTTGGAGATCAAATGGAAGGTAGATAAGTAACTATATCCAGTTACTAATTTGTTTACAATAAAGTGGACAAACTGTCTCAAAATTTGACTTTAAGGAAAAAATAAGTGAAAAATCAGAGAAAGGGGTTAGTGTGAAGCAATGCATATATAAAAATAGATGATATATAGATGATAGATGATGATAGATAGATACATAGATGATAGGTAGATGATAGATGAATTTTGTTATAGGATGAATTTGTAATGTTTCCAATCTACATGGTTGTATGGTTTTCTTTAGCAGTCTGGGAACAGGTGTAGGAAACTTAAATAATTACACTAAGGCAAGGCTCTGTTGCAGGCCAGCTGACAGAGAGCTTTGAGGCCAAAAGGAAGAAATAATGAAATGAACCACAAGAATTGGCTGAGAATAAGAGAAGTGGGCAACTGAATTAATTTGGAGACTATAGGTCTTGACAGTGTCACAGAATTGTCTTTCAAAAATTTCCTTCAAAACTCTTGTTCAAATGTAAAAGAATAAAAGAAAGAGAAGGGGTTTGTTGTCAGAAGCTGAGATACAAGTTTGAGATTTTAGAGCTGGAATGTTTCTTGGTGATGACCAGATCCAAAGTGTTAGCAGATGTGAGTGATGGTAATCAGCAATAAAGATTTCTCAAAGAATTTTAAAACTTGTGTTGAGTGCAGGTTATTGTTAAAACACCATAAGCATTCAAGATCAAGGCAGGACTAAAACTAGAGGGCATTTCCTTGTACTAGAAGCCTCAATTTTTGGTGAGGGTGGAGCTGGGGACAGAGACCAAAGTCACTGAGGAGGGAGGGAAGAAAAGAAAATGGTTGAAAGACAAAGGACGCGTTCTACGGTAATTAAAAAAAGGTTCAAAAGCTGCACTGCTGAGCAAGAGGAATGCAAAGATCCAACCTATGCCTTTGGGGCTTGAGGGAGGAGGAAAAAAACGATCACATACCAATTGAGAAGGCAAAACAAACAACAGTCTTGTGTGGAAAGCAGTTAAGAGAACTTTATTAGTACCGGCTTAGAACTTAAGTTTCTGGAAGCACAGAGATGTTTAGTCCTGTTTGGAAAGAACCACTGAACAGATCACTGCAGAGTTAGCTTTACTTTCCTCGGTCAGAAGCAGGAATACAGAGGAAGATCACATATATAGTATAATTTCATTCAACTCACAGATGCAGTAAGTTCCGTGAACAGAGGTCCTTGTCTGAATTACTCATTGCCCTGTATCCTCAGTGCCTAGAACAGTGCCTGGTGCACAGTAGGTGCTCAGGTGCACAAGTACATTGAGTAAGTGCATGAGCAAATGAGAGCTGTAAATGAGGAATAATAGGCATGTTTAATAAGCAAAAGTCATAGCTTATTCTGAATTATCCCAGCAGAAAGGTTATTTTATGACTTGTGAATTATTTATTCTTTTATGACCATTAATGTATGTTCATGGTCATGCTTTGAAAGTTTGGGAAGGTAAAAATGTTACATGAAAAGATCAGAGGAAAGAGCACTGTGATTCAGGAAGTTAGATAACTCAGTATTCTCTATTCTGTATCTGGATATAAACAATGTGATCAATTACTTATTGCTGCTGTGAGGGATGTTCTTTAAAATTGTATATGTTTATGTCTTGAAGCCTGTTAGATTTTATGTAGTGTGAGGGTAGAATTAAGGCCAACACCTTCCTCTTTACTTCCCCACTATTCAGAGCAAACTATTATTAAGAGTTTACAAAAAGTTCTATTATTTACTACTTTTTAGTATAAGGTAAGGCAGAAAAAAGAGAAGTTGAAATTTCCTTCTTTGAAAACTTACAATTTTGTTGAGGGAAAAAAAGACTCACAACATGGAAACATTTGGCAAAGAGTGTATAATTAAACACTTGCTTAATCCAGGTGGTACTTTAGGAATCCAGTGGAAGAGGAAGGAGATCCTTGAGAAAATGTTACAGAGTTTTGGTGGAATTTGAATACACAGAGAAGTGGGGATGAGAGGTAGTTTCCCCTTAATATTTTCCAAATCTGTGATGTATAGTTTATTTTATTCTTCAGCTGTTAATCAGCTATACACATCAGCATTTGCCAGCTAAAGAACTTTATAAGAAGTAACTTTATACAGAGAGCATTTTGCTGGTTGCCAGATGGGAGTGGGATATGGGGAAATGAGTGAAGAGGTGAGGGGATTAAGAAGCACAAATTGGGAGTTATGGAATATTCATGGGGATGTAAAGTACAGAATAGGAACTAGACTAGCCAAGGAATTTAACAGGCATGATTCATGGACATGAACAATGATGGGGGGATTGCCCAAGGGAGTGGATGGTGCTGGGTGGAGGGGGACAAAGGGGGAAAATTGGGACAACTACAATAGTATAATCAGTAAAATATATATATATATATATATTTTAAAAGAAGTAATTTTGTGCAACATATGTACGGGGGTGGAAAATTAGACACAGTTAAAGAAAAAAAGTGTGTGTGTGTCAAGGTTGGAACCAATAAACAAGCAAATCAACCAAGTGGAGAAAAGCACCTTTCGCATTGATCTAAAGGAAGGAGTTGGCACTGTTTCTTGCATCTGTAGCCTTTTACTTTAGGCTGAGAGCTGGCATTTAATTTGAATTGTATTAAGGACACATGAAATCTAATGTAGCAACCTGATTCTCCCACTTCAGGGTGTTTAATTAAAGAAAAAAGCTTGCAAGTTGAGTAAGTGACTTTTCAGAATATAACGAAGTTTCTTCTTAGCAAGGTAAGTGTCAAGGTTACCGTGGAATCAAAAGCTTGGGGGAAAGAACAAAAATGGGCTATATCTGGGAAGAATGTGATAGTCCCTGATATAGAATAACTGGACACAAAGAACATGAAAAAAATACATCAAGAATCATCCAGATATGGAATACTATGAATTTTCTGGATGGCCTTTGCATAATTTGCATCAATGAACATGCACAAAGAAATATATACACAAGTACAAAGATGCACGTGTGACAATGTTCACTGTGTCAGCATATGTAATAACAAATAGATAGGCAACATAACCTTGAAGAGAAAAATAGGTAAATATGGAATAATCATAAATATAATTAAAATAATATGCACCAACTAAAACAATGTAGTTTTACATTAGTGAAAAAGAAAATTAAAAAAACAAGATGTAAAACAATATGCAGAGGTTAAGTGAAATTTTATAAAATTCAAGAAGCCACACTGGGCTGGCCCTAGTGTTGCTCCTATATAAAAAAAAATAATAATTTTACAAAATTCAAATACATTACTGAGTTTAATCCTTCCAATAATCTATAACATATTTAATCTGAGGTCTGTTTCATATCCTGTAGTTGCTTTGGTGGAAATAAAAAAAAAAAAAGGCCAGAGTAGGGAGGTGATGATTTGGGGAAGAGAGAACTTTCAATACTTGATCTCTTTGAAGAGTTGTGCTAGGTCATTATAGTAAACTGAATTTTGCTCCCTCCCTTCACAATTCATATGTTGAAGCCAAATGTTTATTTATCGATAGAGCCTATATAGAGGTAATTAAGATTAAATGAGATCATAAGGATGGGGCCCTGACAATAGTATTAGTGTCTTTATAAGAAGAGTCACCAGAGCCCTGGCTAGTGTGACTCAGTTGATTGAAGCATCATTCCATAAACTGAAAGGTTGTAAGTTTGATCCCTGTAGGTTAAGTAACATACCTAGGTTGCAGATTTAATTCCCCAGTCAAGGTGCAATTGATGTTTTTCTCTCACATTGATGCTTCTCTCCTTCCCCCTTACTTTCTCTCTAAAACATAGCAATGAAAAAATATCTTTGGGTGAAAGTTAAGAAAAAGAAGAAGAAAAACTAGCTAGCTGACAGAGCACTCTTTTTCTCTTTCCCTCTCATCTTTTCTCCTTCTTTCCCTCCATCCTTCGCCATGGGAAATTATAATGAGAAGACAGCCATTTGCAAGCCAGGAAGAGAGCCAACATCTTGATCGTGGCCTTTCCAGTCTCCAGAACTGTAAGATATAACTTTCTGTTGTTTAAACCCCCAGTCTATGATATTTTGATATGGCAGTAGATGGCTCTCCCTCATGTGTCATCTAATCAGTTGAATCTCTGAAAAAGACAAAAAGGTTGACACTCCTGGCAGTGAGAGGAAACTCCTTCCTTTTTTCTGACTACCTTGAATTGGGACATTGTTACCTGTCTTTAGGCTTGACCTGAAATGTTGGCTTTTCCTGGGTCTCTTGCCTGCTGTCATTTGGACTGGATAGTCTCTCCTAGATATCTTGGCCTTAAAACTGGACTAGAACTAGACCACCAACTCTCTCAGATCTTGGGACTAGTCAGCCTTCATAATTGAGTGAGCTAATTCTTTATAACACACACACACACACACACACACACACACACACACACTTCCTATTGGTTCTGTGGTTCTGTTTTTCTGGAGACTTTTCTCTCTTTTAATCAAAAGTACCTTTAGGAAATATTTCAAAAATAATCTAGTTTATCTTTCTGTGAACTACTTATTTTTTTCCCAATTAGGGGCTTTGCTTTTAAAACCTATCTTATTCTGATATATAAAATAGTAACAAGCCAGGAGGGAGGGAGGTGCCTTCTTAATATTTCTTTGCCTCATGAAAGCAGATCTGTGCTTCCCTTCCAATCAGATCGCTTCTTTAAGAAAGTTTTGATGACTTTGGTAAACATCACACTCCTGGGGTCTCTAAAGGTGCAGGCAGGGCAGCAACTCTGAGGCAGAACTTTCTCCCCACCACATAGACCCAGTGGTTTGAAAGCCAGACATCCTTTTTCATGTGTTTAGGACAAACATTCCCAGTTCCTTTAATAGTTCCTCCCACATCATCTTGGCATAACTTAGTCACTGTCAGAACATAGACAAGATTGCCACTGTTCCTCTTAAATTCAGGCCCAGAACTAAGTAGATCCTTGTGTGCAGCTAGCCCCAGCCAGTGAAATGATGAACTCTTTTATGTAGGCAAGATTTTTCTAGAACAACAGCCAAAGACTACTGGCATTTTGAAGGTCGCCATAACCTTTTATTCAGTTCCCTAGATCATATTTACACAAAGTGCTTCTCACTTTTTGACTGCTGGAGCATTTTAGGATTTGCTGGTTTTGTTTATATCTTTTTTCTATCTTCTCTTTCTTTTATTGAAACTGAAACTGAAGATGAAAGAGGAGTTATTTGTATTTCATACCATGTTACAATCACCGATTCAAGCGAAGTCTTCCTTTTATTTTGTTTCCTATTTGCTCTCATTCCCTCTCCCCTTACCTACAAAGGCACTCAACCATGGGTTTAATCACAACACACACTTTCAGTGTTGTTTTGTATGTGTATTTTTATTTATATAAATGTGTTAATTCTATTCTTTTTTACTTTACCTACAGTGATGGCGATTATCTCTACAACATTGTCCCCTAACTTTTCCATTCTTGATGCCTTTGAATTTCTGTATAGAATCCTTACTGTTGCACTGGTTGGTGGCATAGTTGGTTACAGGTTCAATTTCTGGTCAGAGCATGTACTTAGGTTGTGGGTTTGAATCCTGGTCAGGGCACATATAGAAGGCAACCAACTGATCTCCCCCAATCAATAAATATATTCTCAGGTGAGGATTAAAACAAAATTAGAATCCTTATTGTCTATATTACTTATTTGAGTCATAATATATTTGCCAGATATCATTTTTCTCTTCTAGTAGGAGTATAATCTCCTAGAGAAAGGAGACTGTAGCATTATTTTCTCAGCACCAAAACTGTTCTTCACATATTGCTTATTGCATTTGTATTAGATAAATGAATGGAAGTGCCCCCAGAAACTAAGCACTCAATTAATGTTCTTAATTTTTTTTCATCTGCAACATTTCTCTGCCTGAATCAAAAATTGGCCCCTACACCTCATGAAAACATTTCTATTCTGCACATCTTCTAGGTAAATCCCTAAGTGTGGCTCAAACCTGCACAACATTGATGTGGCCAGTGGCCTCATGCATATAAATAGATGCTTCAAAAACGAGGTCAGCTCTGAGAGCCCACTCAAGAAGAGACCACCGGGTTCTCATGCCTAAGGGAGATGCTGCCAAGTAGCAGGACAGAGCTTTTGGCGGTCAATCAAAGAAAAGTGGGAGTGCGAAGGGAAGGGAGGGAAGGGAGGGAAGGTGGCAAGGAGCTCAGGCAGGTAAGTGGTGGCATTTGGGTTGTTGTGGAAAGCAGGCAATGTTGAGAGAGAAAAGAAAGGTTCTTATACTAAAGAATCCCAACCAGAAGCCAGTGTTCAACCCAGTGTGATGATGTTAACCAAACCCAGGGCATTGTCCCCAGCAGAACAAAGGGAAGGATGATGGGAGCCAATGTTTTTCTTAAATGCTTGCTCAGAGGCCAGAGTTGCTCAGCGAAGAAAAAAAAGCTCCATTTGCAAACCCTGAGTCTCAATTCATCCAAAGTCCAGGAGACTATTTTTCCTTTTTCTTTTTATTATTTATTTGCTGCGCAATTCTGAAAATATCCCTTTGCACCTGGGTCTCAGTGACCTACCTTGGGAAATGGGATGCGTATACCAACCACAACTCTGCTTCTAAAGACACACTGGGAGAATAAATGGGAACAAAATTTTAAAGCTTAATCTTTAGTCCCAGGGGCAATCTGGCATGACATTGATCACCTAGGTGATGCTTCATGCCATTCAGTCCTTGCTGTTGCCCCAGCTCCTCTTCCCCAGCTCGCCTTTGAAAGCAAAGCAGCCAGTTACAGCAAGAGCTCTCAGCGACTGCAGGCTGAAAAACAACTACCAGCATAGAAAATGTCCTTCCAGTGCTCCAATGAATAGCATTCAGTTTTCAGCCCCAGGGAATTCAGTGTAACCTTAGTTACCCTTGACACTCTTGCTTCCTTGGGCAACTGTAATGATTTATGGAGGGGAACGGCCATTCCGAACTTTAATTACGCACGGAGAGAACCACCACTTTTTTAAAGGGCACCAACCAGAAAAGATGACAGCTGAACTCCCATAGAACACTAAATACTTGTCCAACATTTCATCCTTGTTTTTCTTCAAGATGAGTTGAGAGACAAAGCCAATCTTCCTCCTTCACAACTGAGCTCTATCTATCAAATTTCCTGGTTCTCCAAAACATTGCTCCAGGGACCTGTGACTTGCTCCTCAATCCCTCAATCCTGTTACTGTCAGCTTTCATTCTCTTTTCTTTTCTCTCTCTGTCTCTCTGTCTCCCTCTCCCTCTCTCTTTCTGCCTCCCTCCCCCCTCCCTCTCCTCATCCTACAAGACCTTGGCTGTCATGGCAATCAGAACCATGGCAATGCATGCACAAGTGAACAACTTTTTCTTTGAATAATTATGCAGGGATATAAAAGTGTAGATGACACATAGGCCAGATTCTCCTTAGTGCCCAAGTCACTGCTTTAGGAGGAAGATATTCTCAAATGATATAGTCAGACCATTCATATAGAGAGACTTTGTGTGTGCCACCTCTTTGGGAAAGAGACTGGAATTAAGGGCAAATGAGGAGGCTGATAGCAACACATTTGAGCAAATGGGAGCTTATCAAACCTTGCAGCACAAGTTGTTCACACTCCATAATGATAAATGCCTTTCTAAACTTGTGGTTTCAGGCAAGAAGTAGAAGAAAGGGAGAATAGGAAAAGATAAATAATTGGCATTTGGGGAGTCTGAATGGCAAATAAGTAGCTCATTATAAGTTACACTTCAGCAAGATAGACCGAGGTATAAAGCAGGAGGCCACAGAACAGTTTATAAGAAGATAGAAGGTATGTATCATGTATACATAATGAACATGAACTCTCTGCCCCATTCTTATGCTCTTATGTAGTTTCCCTGTGATGAAAATGCTGCCTTTCAGTCATAGTCAAGACCTCATAAGAGATGAGCTTCTAGTCCATCAGGGTTCAGAGGTCTCTAACAGAATTTAGTCTTCACCCTGGCTGGTGTGGCTCAGTAGATTGGCACCAGCCTGTGAACCTAAAGGTTACTGGTTTGATTCTTAGTCAGGGCACATACCCAGGTTGCAAGCCAGATCTCCAGCCAGCTTCCCAGCTGGAGACAGGTGAAAGGCAACCATACATTGATCTCTCTCTTTCTGTCTTCCTCCCTCCCTCCCCTTCTCTCTGAACATAATGAATAAAATTTAAAAAAAAAAGGAAAAAGGAAAAAAGAAAAAGAAGTTAGTCATCAAGTTATGGAAGAAGTTATGGAAAGTCTGAAGCCATAAACAGAATAATCACCCACTTGAATACTTGCTACTGTTTTACTGAATGCTTAGGAAGACACTCACTTTTCTGAGATTCTTAGCTATAATGTTTTACTTAATCCCCATAACCCTCTGACACATGCTATATATCCCTACTTCACAGAAGCAGAAATGGAGGCATAGAGAGGTTGAAAACTTGCCTGAAGTTGCACAGCTAATAAGCAATGTAATCAGAATTTATGCAATCTGGCTCTAGACCCCACGCTCTTCATGCATAGATTGTACTTAATGCTATAGTGTCTCCCTCCCCAGAGAGGAAGGCTAAGGAGTTGAACAGATAAGACTGTAGTAGTCTAACCAGCCCAACTAATTAGCCCACAGTTTATCACATTTATTTATAGAAAATCAGAAAGAGGATATAATTTCCATTCTTGTTAACAAATACCCTCAACTTTTGTCATCTTCATCATTAAATCTATGTTTGCCTTATGGTAAACAAAACAAAAGAAAACAACCCCATAAAGAATAGGAGAGAAAATAATGTCCCTGCTTTTCCTGGCTGTCAGAAATCATCCTCTCAGCTCAGCTCCATGAGTTAGGAGGAGGAACCTGTCTTCCATCCTCCTGAATCACATAGGCAATAAAGACAAAACACTGAGAAGCAGAGGCCTGACTTGAACAAAATAGATTTTCTCGAATTTTCGGATGTTAGATGCCATCTTAGGAAAATGGGATATGGCTTATATTACTGAGACAGAAAGACAGGCCTCACGATATCAGGCTGAAGTCAGGTAGCATTTCGGCCACACCCTAAAATCTATTACAAAACAAAAAAATAATCCTAGCAACTGATATTTTGGTATGTCAGGACAAAAAAGCTTTAATGGCTGCAACTATTTAAAAACTGATTTCAAATAAAGGAATTATTTTCTTACTCTGTTTTAATTCTAGGAAATTTATCAACTCATGTTTAGCTTTTTCATATTCTTATGCAAGTGCTGACTGATTTAAATGCCAGTTTAAGATGATAGTTTAAGATGATGTGACTGATTAAAGAAGAACACCCGCAAGCATTTGACACTCCTCCCATTAAGGGATGGGCTATACGTTTTCATCCTCTGAATCTGTGACTATTTTGACAGCTAGAATAGAGGAGAAGTATTAGTGGGTCAATTTCTGAACTGAAGTCTAAGAGATCAGAAGCTTCTACTTCCTCTTCATTAGAATATTAGCACTTGGAGCTTATACAGATTGAGTGTTTGTGTCCTCCCAAAATTCATAGGTTTAAACCCTAATTTCCAATGTGATGGTAGTTGCAAGTGCGACCTATCAGAGATAACAAAATTGAGGCCAATTATGAGAACTGATTATATTAACCAGATTAGAGATAGGGTCCTTGTAGTGGGACCTCTAGATGAATCCACCAAGAGAAGGCTATGTAGGCACACAGCCAGAAGCACATGGGATAAATGCTGGGCCAAGAAAAATAATAAAATGCCTATTGTATTATTCAAATTACTGTGTAAGATTATAATATTTATTTCCCCAAGTTTTCAGCCCAGGGAGGTTAAGTATCTTGTCATGATCTAGTAATGGGGCCAAGACAACTGATGTGTTCTTTTTATCAGACCCTAAAGCAGCTGGCTTGGCAGCACTGTGTATTAAACTTGTTCTTGTTTGCAGAAATGTCCAGTTTTTGGCAGAGAGGCGTCAAGTCTGTGCTGGACACTGCTGTGTTCTCACACGTAGTCCAGTTAAGAGATCTCCTGAAGAGCTTCCCAGCTTTCCCCCCACCACACAGGCCTTTGGCTCCCATGAGGATGAAAATAAAGTCCCAGGTGGGGTTCAACAAATCTGTTTTTTAGGGTGAGGCATGCTATATGCCGGGAGGAGTAGATGAGAAGAAAAAGGTGTATCATTCTTTTTATTGTATTTTTCCCGTTTCCATTTCATTTATTCCCCTTATACCCCACCTCACCTCCGCGATCACCACAATGTTGTCCATGTCCATGAGTCCTTTTTACCCTTTGCTCAATCCCTTCACCCCAATCCCCCTCCCCAATAGCTGCCATCCTGTTCTCTATTTATGAATCTGTCTCTATTTTGCTTGTAGTTCAGGTTGTTCATTAGAATCCAGGTATGAGTGAAATCATATGGTATTTGTCTTTTTTTGAACAGCTTATTTCACTTAACATAATGTTCTTCAGGTCCATCTATAGTTTTGCAAAGGGTAAAATTTTCTTCTTTTTTTGTGGCCAAGTAATATCCCATCGTGTAAATGTCCCATAGTTGTTTTATCCACTCATCTACTTATGAACACTTGGGCTACTTCGATATCTTGGCAATTGTAAATAATGTTGTAATGAACATAAGAATGCTTATATTCTTTCAAATTAGTGTTTTGGGTTCCCTTCGATATATTTCCAAAAGTGGGATCACTGGGTCAAAAGGCAGTTTCTTTTTCCTGTCTGATTGCTATGGCTAGGGCTTCAAATATAACTTGAGGGGAACATTTATAGTTTTTGCCTGTTGAGTATAATGCTGGCAGTGGGCTTGTCATACACAGCTTTTACTATGTTTAGGTATGTCCCCTCTATTCCCACTTTTCTGAGAAATTTTATCATAAATGGGTGCTGGACTTTCTCAAATTCTTTTTCTGCATCTATGGATATTATCATGTGGTTTTAATTCTTCATTTTGTTTGTGTGGCATATCGCATTTATTGATTTGTGAATGTTGTACCAACCTTGCAGTTCCTGGAATAATTTCCACTTGATCATGGTGTATGACCTTTTTAATGCATTGCTGTAGTTGGTTTGCTAATTTTTTAGCACCTATGTTCATCAGGGACGTTGACCTATTGTTTTCTTTCTCTTTTCTTTCTTCTTTCTTTTTTCTTTTGTTTAAGGATTAGGGTAATGCTGAGCTCATAAAATGAGCTTGGCTGTTTTTCCTTCTCTTGAGTTTTTTGGAATAGTTTGAGAAGGAGAGGTGCTAGTTTTTCTTGGAAGGTTTGGTAAAATTCCCCTTTGAAACCATCCAGTCCAGGGCTTTTGTTTTTTGCAAGTTTTTGATTACTGCTTCAGTTTCACTAGTTGTAAGCTATCTATTCAGATTCTCTAATTCTTCTCGATTTAGATTTGGAAGGTTGTTTTTAGGAATTTATCCATTTCATCCAGGTTGTCCAATTTTTTGGCATATAGTTGCTCATAATATTCTTACATTCCTTTGTATTTCTTTGGTGTCAGTAGTTATTTTTCTTCTTTCATTTCTCATTTTATTTATTTAGGTCCTCTCTTTTTTTTCTTGATGTGTGAGATTAAAGGTTTCAATCTTGTTTATCTTTTCAAGAAACCAGCTCTTGGATTCATTGATCTTTTGCATTATTTTTTTAGACTTTATTTCATTTATTTCTACTCTGGTCTTTATTATTTCCTTCCTTCTACTCTGCACTTTGTTGTTCTTTTTCATGTTCCTTTAAGTGTAAAGTTGGATTGTTTATTGGAACTTTTTTCTTTTTCTTGAGATGGGCATGTAATGCTATGAGTTTCTCTCTTAGGATTTCTTTCACTGTGTCCCATAGACTTTGGGCTCTCATTTTCATTTGTTTCAAAGTATCTGTTGATTTCTTCTTTGATTTCATTGTTGACCCATTCATTGTTTAATAACATGTTATTTAGCTTCCATGTCTTTGTGTGTTTTTCAGTTTTCTTCTTGTGATTTATTGCTAATTTCATAGCATTGGGGTCAGAGAAGATTCTTGATATGATTGACATGTATTATTATATTAATTTGAGGTATACAACATAATTCAATATTCATATATATTGCAAAATGATCACCACACTAAGTCTAGTTAACATCTGTTACCACATATAGTTCCAATTGCTTTTCTTGTGATGAAAAGATTATTTACTATTGTTGACATTATTACAGCTATCACTCATTTTCCCTCCCTCTGTTCCCCTCCACCCAGCCCCACCCCCATCCTTCACCATACTGTTGTCTGTGTGATGAACGCTGTTAAGATTTAATTTCAACAGCTTTAACCAATGTAGTATTATTAACTATAGTTACCTTAGTGTACAGTACATTCCCAGGACTTATTTATAAGTGAAAGCTTGTACCTTTCTTTAATTTCTTAGCAGGAGGGAAGAAAAGTTTTGGAATAGATGACATCAATTTCAAATGTTTGATTTAGTGTAGAAAACACATACATACACAGGTGCATGCAAAATGTTAACACCACATTCTTAGCAAGGTTAAATGTATTTTAAGGACAGAGTAGAACAAAGAGAAAGGATTAACTTTGGGAGTTCTCTGCCTTTACAAAGTGAGCATAATTCTTCATTGCCATTCAAGAAAACATTCTGGGAAACTGAGCTCGTAGAAGAATGCTTAGGGAATGAAACAAAACAGAACTTCACCAACAAAAAGAAGTGTCATATTTTAATTTTCCCACAAATCTTACACATTTTCAGGCAAGATTAGATGTATAAATTGCTGGGCCCAGTACACAATGAAAATTTGGAGTATTCTGTTCAAAAAATAAGAAAACAAGTACTGTTACAGGCACTAAATGTAACACCTTTTTTGTTCCTTCTGAGGTCTTTATCTGAACCAGTTATGTTGTTTTTATTTGCTACTTAAGGTCACATGGGAGGGCATCTGAGAAAGTTTCACACAGAGACTTAGTCAGGAGCAGAGGAGAGAAACAGGAGGAAGTTTTTAGACTGGGACGGTGGGGGGGGGGGCGGGGGGCGGGGCTACGAACCACTCCTCCCTGGTTTCAAGTTTCACAGAGCAGAGTTACTCCTGTGAAAGGAAGAGGCCTCCTAGCTGGCTCACCAAACCTGATGCCTGGTAGCATCCTGGGAGGTCAAGGGAAGTCTCTGCCCAATGCTGGTGTGGTATCCAGGTTCTTCTCACAGAACAAGAAATAATTTGAAAGAGTGACATAATGATTTATCAAAGCATACTACACTTATTAATGTGATAGTATACACTACAGAAGTGAGAGCAGGCAATCTCAGAGAATGAGATGCTCTAATAGGGTCTGGGTGGAAGGTTTTTATTAAATGTGGGCAAGGGTTGCCCTTGGCCTCTGACACTGGTGAGGTGACTGCCCATGTGGCTTATCCTTTCCAGAGTAATTTTTCTTTTCTTTTCTTTTTTTTTTTTGGTCCTTCCAGAACTGTCATGGTGATTTGTGGGAGGAAGCAAATAGGGATCCCAAAACTGTAAAGCAAATTTATTAAACAGATATTATAACGGCCCTAATGATCACTTATAGGTCAATATGGCTGTCAAATCTTATTGAGACTGGTTTCATTGTCTCAACTACAGAAAACTAGGGAAGGGGAAGTGGGGGGAACAGGTGGTTAGTAAAGGTCATGTTTGTGATGTTCCAGTCAAGACTGAAAAGGTAGAGCTCAAAAGCTTTGTTCTCTATTCTAACTTCTCTGCATCAGTACTAGCTAGATAAGTGCAGACCTGAGGCAATATCCATGATTTGGCAGCTTCCTCTCAGGTCAGTTGCTGTAACAAGGCACTGTATTCCAGCTAGGGGCTGGCTAGTCAATATCCCCTGCCCATTGGCCCACTTCCCCAACCCACAATAGGAACACAACCCTCAAGGGATTGTACCCTCATCCCTGGAAGTGCCAATATGTACATCAGTGCTGGATGAAAAGCTTCCTCTGCCAAATCTTCTGTCTGAGGCACCATGAAACTACCATGCCGGGGTGGTTCAGCCATTGCTCCACCTAAAGATGCAAATGGGGCATGCATGCCCAACCTTGACACTCTGTCTCTGCACCTGAATACTCCCTGACAGGTACAGGGCTCAGCAGTCATGGTTGGGTGGGGTTAAGAAGAGGGAGGCTGGGCAGGAAACAGGGGCAGAAGAATGCACAACTTAAATCCCATTCTGGGGAAATGGGAGGTAGCTAGAAAGATTGCATGTGAGCTACAGCTCAAAGGTCTAGGTCTAAATATGTTCCCCATTGTCCCATTGGATTTACTTACAAACCTCAAATGTAAAAATAAAATTAGTATGAATGTTAAGATTGTGAATGCACAGCACTCATGCCCAAATGTGAGACCCTTCTGAAGGTGGTGCTCTGTGGGAATGAACTAGTTGATACCTTGATACCCCATATGCAGGAAAGAGAGAGAATTATATTCAGCCTCTGTAGGCAGCTGAAGAAGCCCTTCTGTTACCTGCTGAGGGATAGGAGTGAAGTTGCTAATCAGGCAAGAATAGTGTTGGTTCACATGATAGAAACATAAATGAATCTAAACTGTAAGAAACAGGAATTAAAATCTCCCTCCACTTCCTTGTTGAAGCTGCACAACTTAAATTTGTCCTCCATCAATGCCTTTAATTTGTTATTTTCTATGTCTCTGGGACTCCAAACCAGGGTTTACAGAGGGGATTCCTGAGGGTTCCAGACCATTACTCTCCAAATGGTCTTCCATCCTGTTGGTAAATTCAGAGTTGGACTGTTGTCTTAGTCTCATCTCTCCTGCTTTTTATCTTGTCAAATCTCTCTTGAAGTTTCTTCCGTGTGTATAATATTATTTCATGATTTTCTCCTATATTTATATTTCTTTTGTTATTTCAGTGAAAATTACAGGAAGGACTTTGTCAAAGACAAAAAATAGATTGGCTTTTCTAATTGGAAGTTTGTGGCTTCCTTATGTTTCATCTCCAATCAAGCCCCAACAAACCACCTACAGGACTAGCTCTCTGTCCTCCTTGACATGGCAATCCCTATCCCTTGATTAGTTCCACTTCTGTTAATGAAAACCTCTGTTTAAAAAAGATCTAGAGAGAAAGAGAAGGAAAAGTGGTAGAAAGGGTAACTACTAAATTTTAATCTTTCAGTTTGATTCTGATCTTATGTATTATCAATCCCTTTTTCATGACATGCTGAGCTAGACCACTTATAAATCAGTTAGGTTTCTTTTGTGCATTTTGCAGTGTGGGCCTAAGTGTCCTGATACGTTAGTGCTGAGTGACCCTCTTGACTAGTGTTGATAACCATTTTCCTCTATAATAAGCCTTGTTGACAACTTTAAAGGTAATTTAGAGAAGACATTGGCATATTCGTTTGGCAGTCCAGTCAAGGCATTTGCCCATCCACCCATTCATTCAGGCACTAATTAGTTCATTTATTTAACAAGTATTTGTAGGGACTTTATGGGTTATATTGAGTCTTTTCCTCTACATTCATAGTTGAAGCTCTAGTCCCAAACACCTGAAAATGTGGCTGTATTTGGAAATAGAGTTTATAAAGAGGCAATAAAGTTAAAATGAGATTATTAGAGAGGGCCATGAGTCAATATGACTGATGTGCTTTAAGAAAGGAAAATTGGGATACATATCAATGGAAGAAAGACCATGTAATGACAGGGGGAGAAGACCACCATCAACAAGTCAAGGAGAGAAGCCTTGGCATTGTGGCATTGGGGGGGGGGTCGGGGGGGGGCGGGGAACGACCCTATAATAGCACCTTGTCTTAGGACTTTTCAGTCTTCAGAACTGTGAGAAAATAAATTCTGTTGCTTAAGCCACCAGTTTGTAGAACTTTAGTTATTGAACCCTTAGAAAACTCATGTAGGGACCTATTATGTAACAGGAATGGCTTAATGTGCTGAAGTTCAAGACAGAGCACTGTTTTTGGACATTTATATATCATTGAGAAAAGAATTGAACAAGCTCATTTTTATAGATGAATAACTGCAAAAAAAAATAATATAAAAGAAGTTAAAGTGATGGGTGCGGAAAAGGAGGATGAGTAGCCACTTCATACTGGGGGTCCTAGAAGGCTGCTCTGAAGGGGAAACCTTGAGCAGGTGGCTCAAGCTCATAACCTATGTTATCAGTTTTACAGTGCCAGTTCCTAGTTCAGTAGACTTTAGCTCTTACTCAATGCAAGTCCTTTATGTGGGTGAGCAATACCTTCATTATCTTCAGAGCCGTAACTCTCATTGAGAATATGAGAGAATTAAGAGATTGGACCTAAAGCTGTCATTTTGCTTAGATAGACTCAATGCATCCTGTCTGGATTTTCTTTTAAGTTCTCTTAGTGTATACACAGTTAACATAGTCAAAATCTTTTCCCTAATATTAACTCCAAAACTGTACTGCAAACCTATTTTTTTTATGTTGTGCTCAAGGAGGCGGCAGTTCACATATGTCACATCCTGTCCTTTCTTTAGTAATAACTAACTATAAGTTGAGGGTATGTACAAGAACAACCTGGGGAGATTTTTCAGACACACCTGATTTACACAGATCCCACCTGATTTACTGGGGAGCAGGAACATGTGAACAGTGAGAATTATTTTCTTCTCTCATTCACCTCCAATCCCATCGGGTAACAAACTGTTATGACTTCCACCTGTGTCTTTTAAACTGCTTTCACTGTACTGAGCAGAAAACCCCAGTTACTTTGGTCTTTTCTCAGAAGCTTGCACAATAAATATGTGAAGTGGATCTCATGGACACGTAGAAAGAAGCCAGGGCTTTTAAAGAACTTGGGTAAAAAACACAAAGGCTAAGTAAGAGTAAACAATTCAAAATTGTATCATTTAAAGTGATAGTGCCAAACATATTAAGGGCCTGCAATAAATGCTTGTTAATTCTTGTCCTGATTTTATCTTTATCTCATCTCTCAGCAGTCAGTCATCAGCAGGTGTCCCTATAATCACACAACCCCTATACTATTTGCAAATGTCCCTGCAGGAAAACCCCTTTTCAGAGCTTGTAAGTGCCTGGGTTTCTCTGTTCCCTCAACTTGGTTACATTTCACCCCCCTGTCCTAGATGCTCTGTCCTCTACTTCTGCCACAACAGAAGACTTAGCCTTGTTCTTGCATTTTTATGGATGTATTTTCTGATGGTTTCAACTTGGACAATTGTCGCATAGGATGCGGAACTGTAAATTTAGTGCAAAGAATCACTGTGTGTGTAGAATGAGTCCTCTTACCAGAAGAAGCTAGGATTCTTTCTTTGTTTTATTTTCTATCCAAGAAGAAAATTATGATTTAACTATGTCACCTAACAAGTATAACCAGGGCTTTTAAGCCTTTTAATTTCCATAGCTAATGAAATGTGCATTCAAAAGTCTTGCCAATTACTCATTTTTTCCCCATCTTGGTTTAGACACATTATATTTAGACACATTATATTTAGATTTTGAAGCATACATAGGCCCCCTCTCTATTACTGGCTTGAAGAGATACTTTTGTTGCCCCTATTGCCCTCTTTACTTCTCAAATAATACCACTGCTCATGGTTTCCACCTGTTTCTCCCTATTAATATACATAAGAACTAAGTTTCATGCATATTACTCAGTTTAGAGCTGATTGGTAACTGCCAGCATTGTCCCTGGGGTTGCTGTTTAGGACTGATCTTTCATCCCTCATTCTTGCAAGTTCCTATAAACTTTCCCTTCATTTGGCTCCTTTCCTCATCCATGTCAGCTGCCTTGCAACCAGGGCTTGGCAGTGGAGTAGGAGCTGGAGCTGGTGTGGTCTTGGTTCTACAACAGCCTCAATGTCCTGGATTCCTCATACAGAGCTCTTCACCCTGTGCACCATGCCAACCTTCTACACTGAAGAAGGAAAACCTGCATTTTCAAATGAAATCTTATGTATGGAGTCTGTAACAAATCAAAGGGCAACAACCCAGAGCAGATTATCTTAGCTGTTCCTCACTTACACCTCCAACCTATAGAGGATATCACAGCAGCGTTGAAAATCACTGATTGGGTCAAACCTCTTTCCCCCAAACAAACAAACAAACAAACAAACAAAATGGCAAACTCAACTCAAAATCACAGAGCTTATAAGTCACAGAAGTTAGGTCTTTCCATTTCAAACCCAGGGGGCTTATTTATTTTCCTGGAGGTGAAAGACAATGATACTGTAAATAAAGTAAATTGAGTCTATGAAAGTTCATAAGTGAAATATCTGTAGCTATTTAATGTTGATAGATAGTCTCAATCCACTATTATTTCCCCATAAAGGAAGACTGCAAACATAGGTTTGAAACCTAGATCTGTCTTTAACTGACTGGAATTACATTTATTTGAGACTTAGTTTGGTTATATGTGTAAAATGGAGGTGATTATATCTATGTTATGGGGCTCTTATAAGATTAAATAAGCACAAAGTATGATCCAACGAAAACATAAAACTTCCTGTTTCTTTAAGAAAGCCATCAGTGCAGGCAGGGTGCCCCAGGCACCCAGACACCTCAGGTTACACTGCTGTCCCACCTTGCCCTCAGGCAGAGTCCTGACTCCCTCACAAATTTATCATGCAGGAATCTGCCCTCTGGTGCAGAGGTCACTGTGACTGACATAGGGGGGTAACTTTTAATAAGCCAGCACAATGAGAAAGAGTTCTAATCAACTGTATGAATTCAAAGAGGCAAGCCAGAGTGGCCCACACACTCAACAAGAGAAGAATGATGAACAGCATTCATTAAAAAATTAAAAAAGGAAGAGTCCATTGTATACAATTTCTTTAAAATGCCTGACATCTCTGTGCTGCTGCTATTGCAATCATGTTAAAAGCAGTTTAGTTCAAAGCATCATTCAAAGAACTAAGGATTTAGGAAAACAAAAATGACTCTACTCCGTGTCTGTTGAGCAGACAGTTCCTTCTGATTATGTGGTCAGAGATCCGAAGACCCATTCTCACCAAAACAAAGAACTGAGTGGATGAGCGCAATTCCAGATGTATAAAATATGTGTGTGTGTGCACGTGTGTGTGCATGTGTGTGTGTGTGTGCTCTCACGTGTGCAGGTCTGTGAATGCACAGGCTCAGAAGGGAACTATGTGAATGTGATTTGTGATGACCACAGTGAAAAAGTAAAAGCAGTAAAAGATTCTGATCCTACTTCCTTCTCCTGATAGGGAAACGAAGGTTAGCCATGACATTTTTTCTTTTCATTAAGGTAATCATCAACAGAAGAGGAAAAGATTCATAGATTCCAAACACTGAGAGAAACTAGAACAAAGGAAACATCAGGAAACCAGCAAAAGATGAGAAAAAAATTAGCAAAAGTTATCAATACACAAAAATACATAAACAAGAGATTAAAAATAAGTGTTAATATTCAGCTAAATCAGAGGCAAAAAGAAGAAAGTATCAGTAATTCATATAAAATAGATATGAGGGAAAATATTATATTGACAAAGAAATTTACCTTTTATTAGTGAAGGGTATAATTTATAATATATGTATAATATTTAGTTTACTTTTTTTTTTAATTTTATTTCATTATTTTTAGAAAGAGGGGAAGGGAGAGAGGCAGAGAGGGAGAGAGACATCAATGTATGGTTGCTTTTCACTTGCCTCCGGCCACAGACCTGACTGGAGACTTGGTTTGCAACCTTGTTATGTGCCCTGGCTGGGGAATCGAACCTGCGACCTTTGGGTTCGCAGGCCGGCACCTTATCTACTGTGCTACCAGCCAGGGCTAGTTTACTTTTATGTGCCAATTAAGTGTCATTGAAATATATAAAATGAAAGTGATTAGAAAAATAAAAATTTCAACACAACTATAACATCAGAAGGATATTTTAGTACACCTCTTTCAACCTGAGGTACCTCAAGCAGACTACAGAGATGAGGTAAACCTCCAAACAAGTGAATATACATGAACAAGGATGAAGGAGATTTACTTGAATAAAATAACAAAATAATTTGAAATAGAAGTCCTTACAATAGCTTAGAATATACTTCTTGATCAGCTCAGGCCTTTCTCTTTGTGTTTGGAATTGCACACATTCTCACATCAATGTATTAACATATTCTGTTCCTTCTTCATAGAATGCTCTTTCCAGTTATGTGGATAGCTCATTTACTCTCCTCCTTTAGAGCTTTATCTTGTCCAGCCTCCTGCTTTACCATTCTAAATTGTGAACGACCTTCCACTATGATGCTTCTTTCTTCTTTCCTTAACATTGTTTACCATCTAACATAAAATGCATTTTTTCATTATCTCTTTGTTGTTCATCCCACCCTCCAAATAAAATTCTCTGAAGAGGCCCTGGCTGATGGCACAGTGGATAAGGTGCCAGCCTGCAAACCCAAAGGTCCCTGGTTTGATTCCCAGTTGCATACATAACCAGGTTGCAAGCCAGGTCTCCAGCCACATCCATAGCTACAGACAGGTGAAAGGCAACCTACATTGATGTCTCTCTCCTTTTCTGCCTATCTCCCTTCCCCTCTTTCTAAAAATTAATAAATAAAATATTTTTAAAAATTCTCTGAAGGTAGGATTTTTTCAATGGGTCCATTGTCAGATCCTTAGAACACTGCCAGACAAATGGCATTAGCTCAATAAATATTTGTTAAGTAAAAATATTTTATTTTTATATTCCCTCAGATTGATGGATGAGCATGCGTTGGGCAACATGCAATACCCACCATGATATAGTCTAAATGTTACAAAGCATATAGCTATCTTTTAAATTATAACCTAATAACATCAGGATAATATCACACAAAATATAACTTTAAGATATTTTTCCGTAGAAGAGAACTTTTCCCCCTCATATTCATGTAGAATCTAATAAGTGTTTAATAAGTGTCTATACCAAGGACCCACTTGACAAATTGTATTTGGAACTCTACTTCATTTTTTTTGGTGGGGAGGGGGGGTCCCCTGGTGTATAATCAAGTCAAGATAAATGAAATACATGCAAAAACATTAAAATATGAGACATTTAATATGGATAAAAATCATATCTTTAGGCATGGAAGGAAGGGCTTTATATTTAGAAAGTATTAAAAATGAAATTAAAAAATAATAAAATAATAAAATAAAATCAGCCCTGGCTGGCGGCACAGTGGATAAGGTGCTGGCCTGTGAACCCAGAGGCTGCTGGTTCAATTCCCCAGCCAGGGCACATAACCAGGTTGCAAGCCAGATCTCCAGCGAGGTCCATAACTAGAGGCAGGTGAAAGACAACCATACATTGATGTCTCTCTCTCTCTCTCTGCTTCTCTCCCATCCCCTCTCTCTGAAAATAATAAATAAAATCTTGAAAAATAAAATAAAATAATAAAATAAAATCAATAGATTTGACTAAATACAAAAGTTTTCATATGACCAAAAAATCAAGTGTAAGATAGCAAAAATTGATTAAAAATTTAATTATAAAAATATTTCAATATAGTTTGCAGACTAATATCAGCATCCTTAATATAAAAAAGCTGTTATAGTGTATTAAGAATAAAATAGACATCTAATGGAAAATAAGCACAAACTATGCAATTCAAAAGAAGTTTTATATATCTAATAAACTTATTGTCTTAATTATAACTAAATTTATTAAAACTAAAACATGTATTCCATACTTTTAAATACACAAAAATAGTAATTTATGAGCAAGTAGATAAAAAAGTGAGCTCTCATATATTTCTGTTAGAAATATAAACTGGTCATATTTTTAAGATAATTTGCTATATACATGAAAAACTTTCATGTTTATCATAACTTTTTACCCAGAAAATATACTTCAAATAATTCACTCTAAGAAACATTCACAAATGTTTCCACCAAACAAAAATTTTTATAGGGAAAACACTGTATAGCAAATATATGAATTTGCATTAATCAGCACATAGAGCCAAAAGTGCCTCAATCTTTGTCTTGCCCTCATTTTAAAACTATGTGTGTTTCATTTCTTGCTTTAGATAAAACATTGGAAAGTCTTATGAGACTTTGGCTCAAGCTTATAATAAAAAGTTTTGTGTTTCTGTGTTTAACTCACAAAAATAAATCAATACATCAATGAGACTATGTTGTCCTATATTATAATACAAACTTTAATTTGCTCTGAAGTTAACTTCTCCCTACCTCCAAATGGAGCCTCACAAAGTTGAAAGGCTGAAGATGAAGGGGTGGCTCTTTCTCCCCATTTTTAACTGATGTAAATTCTGACCTTATAGAATTAAAATGGGTATGAGGAGGAACCTAAAAAAGCAGGAAAATTTTCAGTTGATTCATACCACGGTAATTTTGCTGGACAATATCTAGGTCTGGCAGATGTTTAAGGTCATGTTTTCTTTGTAGTACCTTTAAGAATCCTTGGAAGCCATCTGAGAGAAAATTCACTCATCTGTTTTATGATGAGTTGGTATATTTTTGGGTGTCTAGTCAGTCCCATGTTGTCCCACACCTGCTAGTCTATCTTCTGGAGCCTTAATGTCTCTCCAGTTGGACAAGGGATAAGGTCTAGCCAGTATTCTTGGACATAGTCTATATTATGGTCATTCTTTGTCCTGACACAGCCTGACAATATTAACCTTGAAATACAGCTCTCTTTCCTGTGTTCATGCCTTTGGTCAACTAAATGTGTCAGCAGGCGTCAGCCCTAGTTTACTCTGGCCTCCCTGTTTCAGGGGACAACTCAGCTCTTGGATTGTCCCACTGGAGCCCTTCTCACTTTGTAAGAACAGGAAGAGGCACTCCTATCTCTCCCCTTTGCATTGGTGCCCAGAGCATAGCTCACCAGCGGATGATCTTGATTGCTCATTCTGCATGCAAGGAGTTCAGAAGGCACTACTCCACCCTAACAATGGATAACAAGATGAACAGATGAAAATTCAACAATTTTTTTTTTTAATTCATAAGAGAGATGAGGCTGTTTGGCAAACTACTGCCCCCAAGACTGGAGAGACAGACAGGTGATGCAAGGACTCACAGCTTACCGGAGCAGAGACTTACATGTGAAAACTACAGCAGGAACCAATGCCTGGAAATTTGAACTGTAATTCATGAATTGCCCAGTAAGAAAGGCTCAATATGCATAAGTCTGAGAATTAAAAACTCCAGGGCCTCCACTCTTCTGTGAATTTTAACTGTAGAAGCTCTAATCATAGGACTATAGAGTGTTTCTGCTGCCCATGCACCTTATCACTGCATTACTAAAGGGCTATTTATAGCAATTCCTTTACTTCATCATGTCAGACTATCAAGACAAATTACACAGTAATTACTAAAAGACAAAAAACACACATGGCAGTGATGTTGTAATGATCAGACAGGAAATTCAAAATGATTGATTTATATGCTAAGGGCTATAATGTATAAAGTATACAGCATGCAAAAACAGGTGGGAAATGTAAGTACAGTGATGGAAATCTTCTACAAGAACTAAAATGAAATGCTAAAGATAAAAATATGCTAGAGAATCACTGAGTTTGAGGCTTTATCAATAGAAATCTTCAAAAGTGGGAGTGGGGATGGCAGTAGACTAGAAAAAACAAACAAACAAACAAACAAAACAAAACATCCAAAGACTATAACTACAAAAGATGCAACGTACACAGAAGGAGAAAAAAGAGATAGAAGAATATTTGAAACAATAATGATTGTGAATGTCTCCAAATTAATGTCAGGTATTAAACCACAAATCCAGAAAGTTCAGAAAAAAAAAAAAAAAAAAGAAAACAAGTAGGATAAATTCCCAACCTGCCACACCTAGGAATTTAATTTCACACTATAGAAAATTAAATATAGGAGCCCTGGCTGGTGGCACAAGTGGATAAGGCACTGGCCTGCTAACCCTAAGGTCGCTGGTTCGTTTCCCAGCCAGGGCAACATAACCAGGTTGCAAGCCAAGTCTCCAGCCAGATCTATAGCTGGAGGCAGATGATCGGCAAGCATGCATTGATGCCTCTCTCCCTTCCCCTCTCTCTGAAAAATAAATAAAATCTTTGGAAAAAGAAAAAAAAAAAAAAAAGAAAGAGAATTGAATATAAATAATAAATTACCTAGGAAATAATTTAATGAAGGAAGTAAAAGATTTGTACACTGAGCACTATAACCTTGATCAAAGAAACTGAAGAATGCACCAATACATGAAAAGGTACTCTGTCCTCATTGGTTGGAAAAATCAATATCTTTAAAATGTTCACGTTACTCAAAGCAATCTACAGATTCAATGAAATTCCTATCAAAATTCCAATGATGTTTTTCACAGAAATTGAACAAACTATTCTAATCGTATTAAACCACAAAAGATCTGGACTAGCTAAAGCAATTTTGAGAAAGAACAAAGCTGGACTTCCTGGCTTCAAACTATAATATATTACAAAGCTATGGTAATCAAAATAGCATAGTATTGTCATAAACACAGACACTTAGATCAGTAGAACAGAATAGAGAGTTCAGAAATGAACCCAGGCATAGATGGTCAATTAAGCTACAGCAAAAGAGCCAAAAGTACTCAATAGGGGAAAGGATAGTCTCTTCAATAAATGCTGCTAGGAAAACTGGATAGCCACATGCAAAAGAATAAAACTAAATGCTTATTTTACACCATAAAGGTAAATCAATTTGAAATGGATTAAAGACTTAAATTTAAGATCTGAAACTGTAAAATACCTACAGGAAAACATAGGGGAGAAGTTCTCTGACAATAACCTTGATATTTTCTTTATTTGACTCCAAAAGCAAAGATGATAAAAATAAAAATAAACAAGCAAGATTACAACAAATTACAAGAATCTGCACAGTAACTAAAACCATCGACAAAGTGAAAAGGCAAGCTATGGAATGGGAGAAAATATGTACAAGTTATATATCTGATAAGGGATTAATATCCAAAATACACAAATAACTTGTATAACTTAATACTCCCCCAAAAAAGCTGATTAAAAAATGGGCAGAAGAACTAAAACATTTTTCCAAAGAAGACAAATGGTCAATAGGTGTGTGAAAATGTGCTGAACATTACTAATGATCGGAGAAATTGTCAAAAAGACAAACTATCATAAGTGTTGGTGAAGGTATGGAGAAAGTGTTCTCCCAAAAAAAGATCTTTAAAAAAAAAGAAAAAAGGAAACCATCTTGCATGTCTTTTCTATTTTCTCTCTCTCAGTTCTATTTATTCTTGATATGAATGAGAGGTTCAAGAATATTTAAATACTTTTGACTCTATGTTTTCAAACTCTTAAATGATGGTTTATTGCATACTCCACTTTCATACCTGAGACTATATAGTGATTCAGACTAAATCAACACTTTGATATTCGTATACACTACAGATAAGTATGCATTGGTTAAAAGTTTATTAAATCGATATCATAGAAAACCATGGAGTCATTAAATATGGTGTTTTAAAAATATTCATATAATGATATGGAGAAATTTCACAATGTAGTGTTAAGTGTTTTGGTAAGTCAAGTTAAAATAAAATGTGTTCATTGATTCAAATTATGTCTACAATAATTATGAATATAAGTCATTGTTACATTAAAATGTTTAGAAACATTAGTTCTACATGCTAAGATCACAGGTTATTTTTGCTAATCCATAATTTACAAGCTCTGTCCAAAAAGTATATAGCCAATATTAATATAATTGAAACAGTTTGCACAGCCAATACTTTTGGGACAGACCTTGTATGCCATTTTAGAAGTTTCCTGCAGCATAAATAAGCTAAAGATGTTTCAGTTAAACAAAAATTAATTATTCTATTTTCTACCAAAATTTAGTATTTGGAAATAAAATATGGTATATCAAGTATAGACCCAGACTGGAAGTCTTCACTTGCTTCTAACTCAGCAAGTGAGCAGATAATTCAGACTGTGGTTCACTTGGTAATATTAATTGCCATACCCACTAAACAGAGTCTCTCAGGGCCTATTTCCTCATATTTAAATGAACAGGGCTGACTTCTTTCAAAAATGCTGATTGAGAACACAGATCCTGCCTTTTACTCATCCAAAATTTCTTTAAAAATATATTAAAAATATATAGGCTCAAATTAAAGAAATCCATAGCAGCACTTGTAAACAAGCTTATCAGAAACCCAGAAATATTAGCAATGACCAGAAAAAGAAAGAAGGTGAAAATATTTCTGCAGGGAAATAAAACCAAGAAAAATTAGAACCTAAAATGTAGTGAGAATAAAATGGCAGGGCTGGATTGCCTCTGAATGATTTAACTCTCAGGCAGAAAAGAGTAGAATCCATTGTCTTGGGGAGAGAGCCTGGGCAAACTTCTTTCAGGGATTCTGAGCAATCAGCCTTTTCAGTCTTGATTATAACATTTTAATGAGCTGTTCACTATGCTTCAGTCCCTGTTTGTAAAGACTCATAGGTTGTCATGAGTTGATATCTGTAAAGTGTTTGAAACATTCCTAATGCAAAGTGTGATGTCAATATTAGTTGTTAGTGCTAGCTGAGTTTAGAAGTACTGGTGTGACACTGATACCTGATGCCGAGCAGCTAACATGTACCTGGAAGAGGATAGAAAAGCCAGTACCTTGATATCATGCTAAACCACCTGCCTTCATAATTTTGGTAAGTTAACAACTACCATCCTTATCCAAGTAAATGTTTGTACAATCACCTGCTCCTTGTAATAAAATGTACCTTAATTGTAAATAAAGAGAATGCCTGAAATACATTTATAGATTTAATGCAGACATACCAGTAATCTTAATAAATGTAAAAAGCTAAAGTTAATGATTAAAAATGCCATAAAAACAATTCAGCCATCTGATAATAGGAAAGACAGATGCAAAACAAAATTACACAGAAGTGATGGAAACAAATGGCTATAAAAGAACATTGTACTTGTTGTTTAATAAAACAAAAACAACTTAAATACAACTATTTAAATGCAGTCATGTGAAGTAGTAAGGGACTGTATCAAGTGCTTTTAAGGCTCTTTTATCTAAATTGAAAGTTTCTTGAGGACAGGGATTATACCTGCCTTGCTCACTCATTGTAAATCCACTCTTCAATGCTGTGTCTGATAGATCGGCAGTAAACATTATTGGTGGTATTTCTCTTCTTGGTCTGAAAAAAAATATTTGGATGAAAGAGGCCAACCTGACTTAGGGACACTGTGTTATGTACTATACAGAAGTGATTTTAAATTATCAACTGCTTTTTTGTTTTCTTTGTATGGTTTTCTTTTTGTGATTTATCAAAGTTTTCAAGAGGGAATTAATATTAAGTTTGTTGTTTTTTAAAATTATTCCTGGACTATATCTGAGGGGACACATAAATAGGACACCATCAGAAAGATTCAGGAAAAAACCTGAGATCTTAGGGAAAGCAAGGCTGGTGGTTTTAGAGAATTATCGTCCTCATTCCTTCTTAGTTTCAAGTGAGACCTATGCTTAGCAGTAAAGTAGCTTCTGAAAGGGGAACTGACTGAGATGCAATATGATTCCAGCTGCAGAGGTGTCTGGGAAATGTTGGAAGCTTAACTCTGTTGCCTCAGACTTGTCTGGCTACCCACCCAGAAAATGGGAATGCCTCTCCACAGGTGAACATTGAACCTTCAGGAAGGAAGCTAATGCACAGACAGTGTGATAACTGCCTGATGTTATCTGTTAACTTAAGCATGCATTGTTCTTTCTGGTAGATCTAAGGGACTACCCACCATACAGTTTTGTTATTAACTCCCTGTAAAAAAGAGACCCTATCCTGGGAAGGTTGTGGATTCCGCCCAGCTGGCCACCACTGGGAGCAAGCAGCTGCTTCACCTTCATATATAACTTTCTCCTATTAAAGTTCTTGTGAAGTTGAATAATGTCATGTGTCAGTTCTTCAGAATCAATCCTGAATTTAGAGTTTTGGAGGTTTTACCTCAACACTTTAAGTGATTTGAGCAAATAAGAGTGTTGTTGTGAATTTCCAAAAAGGTGATAGAAACAAAGCCCTTAAAAGAGGGCCTAAAACTTGAAATCATACCAAGCATCTTCTCAGATCATATTGGCTTGAAAGTAGAAGCCAATCTCAAGGGAAAAAACCCAAAACACTCTAATTCACGAAGCCTGAATAACATGCTATTAAGTAATGAATGGGTTAACAATGAGATCAAAGGAGAAATCAAAAAGTTTCTGGAAACAAATGAAAGTGAATACACAATAGTCCAAAACCTATGGGACACAGCAAAGGCAGTCCTCAGAGGGAAGTTCATAGCAATACAGGCCTACCTAAAAAATGAAAAAAGAAGCTTATACAAACAACCTAGCCATAAAGCTGCAAGAACTAGAGGACCAACAACAAACAAAGCCCAGAGAAAGTAGAAGGAAGGAAATAAGATTAGAGCAGAATTAAATGACATAGAGACTAAAAGAACAATTCAAAGTATCAATAAATCCAGGAGCTGGTTCTTTAAAAAGATAAACAAAATCAACAAGCCTTTAACCAGACTCATGAAAAAAAAAAGAGGACCCAAATCAACAATATCAGAAATGACAGAGGAGAAATCACAACTGATACCACAGAAATGCAAAAGATTGTAAGAAATTACTACAACTATATGACAAGAAATTTGACAACCTGGGTGAAGTGGACAAATTTCTAGAAATGTATAATCTACCAAAACTGGATCAAGAAGAAGTAGGAAGCCTGAATAGACCAATAACAACTAGTGAAATTGAAGAAGTAATCAAAACACTCCCAGTGCACAAGAGTCCCGAACCAGATGGCTATACAGGTGAATTTTACCAAATATTTAGGGAAGAACTAATCCCTAGCCTCAACCTATTCCAAAAATCAAGAAAAGGGAAGACTACCAAACTCTTTCTGTGAAACCAGTGTTACCCTAATCCCAAAATCAGGTCAAGGTACAACAAAGAAGGAAAACTACAGGCCAGTATCTCTGATGAACATAGATGCTAAAATCCTCAGTAAAATATTGGCAAACCAGATCCAGCAATACATTAAAGAGATCATATACCATAATCAAGTGGGATTAATCCCAGGGATGCAAGGATGGTATAATATTTGCAAATCAATAAACATAATACTCCACATAAATAAAATGAAAAACAAAAACCATATGATCATATCAATAGATGCTGAAAAAGCATTTGATAAAGTATGTCACCCATTCATGATAAAAATGTTCAGCAAAGTGGGAATAGAAGGAACATACTTCAACATGATAAAGGCCATATATGAGAACCCTGTGGCCCACATCATATTCAATGTGAAAAACTAAAAGCTTTCACCCAAAGATAAGGAACCAGACAAGGCTATCCACTCTCTCCGCTTCTGTTCAACATTGTTTTGGAAGTTCTAGCCATAGCAATCAGAGAAGGGAAAAAAAAATCAAAGGCATCCAAATTGGAAAGGAGGAACTAAAACTGTCATTATTTGCAAATGATGTGATCATGTGCAAAGAAAACCCTATAGACTCCTCTGAAAAACTATTTGACCTAATAAGTGAATTTGGCAAGATAGTTGGATACAAAGTCAATATGCAGAAACTGAAGGCATTTTTGTACACCAACAATGAAACATCAGAGAAGGAAACTAGAAAACAAATTCAATTTATTAGAGCAACAAGAATGAAGTACTTAGGAATAAACTTAACCAAGGAGGTAAAAGACCTGTACTCAGAAAACTACAGAACACCGAAGAAAGAAATTAAGGAAGATATAAATAAATGGAAGCATATAATATGTTCTTGGATGGGAAAAATTAACATTATTAAAAAGTCCATACTGACCAAAGCAATTTATAGATTGAAGACAAATACCATATGATCTCACCTATACAGGAAACTAATGAAGAAAACAACCAAATGATGATAATAGAACCAGAGGCATGGAAACAAGGAACAGACTGACAGTGACCAGAGTGGGAAAGGGGGAGAAAGGGGGAAGAAGGGATACAGTTTAGTCAAAGAACTAGTATAAATGACCCATGGACATGGGTGACACTTGGAGATTGACTGTGGGAGAGGGGATGGGATGGATGGAGCTAGGGAGGTCAATGGGGGGAAAATGGGACAACTGTAATACAGCAACAATAAATTAATAAAAAATAGATGGAAATAAATATAAAATGTCCAAATAAAGGCAATGATATTCTGTGTTCATGGATTAGAAGACAAATTGTTAAGATGTCAATTCTATCTAAATGAGCACTTACTCAATGTGATTTTAATCCAAATTTCATCACCCTTAAAAAAAAAAAAAAAAAGAGGACTTAGTGCATTAATTGCCCTCAATAGCATTTGGAGCCAGTATGAATTCATTTAACACTAAAGCCCTGGCAGAATGGGTTTAGGCCAGTTTTGATGAAGGAGGAGAAAATCCATGGAATAGCATAGACTAAGAGCTGAGGAGGGCCGCTCCATGGAAGAGCCTCGTGTAATTAGGAGGAGCAGAAAAAATTAGCTGCTCTTTTCTGATATGGAGATGGAGCCAAGGAGTGATGAAGAGACAGTAAAATGCAGCCTGAACTGCTTTATAACTTTGCCCAAGGTCATCTCTGTTCAAGTCCTGAGATTGAAAACTTCAAGGTCTGTCTGACCTGCCCTGGGGACATGGGTGCCTGCCTCCCTGACTGTGTTAGCAGGGAAAGTGGAGAGGAGGGGAGCACTTCAAAGAGCCAGGCTCTGTGCCCAGAGCAGGGCACGGACTGTAGCCTCCATCCACTATTGTGATTTTGCAGTCAGGCCACAGGAGATCAAAAGCTGTGGACACAAACAGCATGGCAATTACCAGAGCAAAGGGAGGTGGGGGGAGGTAGAAGAGGGTAAAGCGAGGATAAATGGTGATGGAAAGAGACTTGAAGTGGTGAACACGAAATACAATATACAGGTGATGCATTGTACAATTGTATCCCTAAAATCTATATAATTTTATTAACTAATGTCACTCCAATAAATTCAATTTAAAAAATGCTTTTAAAGCTATCACCAACTGCTCACCTCTCTACATAAACATACTGAAAGCAAATCAATCACATTAGCCACTTCATAAGAAATAAGTTGAGTTTTAATTTTTTTTCTCTCCACTTTGATTCCTCTCCCTGCTCTCCTTGTGCTGGGGCCAGTGAAGTGCTCTCTATTAGCCTTTCTAGGAGTTTCCTTTTTTCTTACCTTTTACGTCACAAAATCTCATGTGATGGGGTTTGAACTCTGTGCGCATAGCAAGAATAAGCCACACTCTGGGAACAGGGGGTTTCAGGTGTAGACATGTTCCCGTAACTCATATAGAGGCCACCTCTCTCATGGCTTCATTATCATGATGATGTAATTTAAAAATAATAATCTAATAGCCAAAATTGCTAAAGGACCATTATATATATATATATATTCACTGATGCTGTGTACCTTCATTCCAAAAATACAGATTCTAAGGCTATACTTTTAGAAATTCTGATTGTGTAGGTATATGGAGGAAACCTGGGGATCTGCATTTTCTCAGTTACCCCAGATAACACTGCTGCAAGTGATCTAAGGACCACCCTTGGAAAAACTTTCAGCAGAGAGCCAATCACAAACAAGAAAAGCACAGGAGGATAAAAGGGTACAGGCAATAAATGTCACAGTAGAATTTTGCAAGGAGGTAAAGACCCCAAAGGCCTCCCTTCTCTCTAGGACACTGAGAGCATTGCTGACCGCTCAGGCTGTGAGGTCTGCAGCTGGTGAATGTAGAGTTGCTTCCTTCCATTTGGTTGGGCTCTGCAGTCCTTGCTTGCTATCTTGGGCCCACTTCTGCCTGGTACCTCAAATACCACCTCTCAGCTACGATCTCCATTTAGCTCCTGGCTTAAGACTGTCAATCAATGTTATATAGCATCTGCTGTCAGATTACTGCATACTTCTCAGGTGATGAGGTTCTCATCCAGTCTCTTTCTGAAAGTATCCAGGAAACTATGTTGTTTTTTGTTTTTGTTTTTGTGTTTTTTTTTTTTTTTTTTTATGCCAATTAAGACCTGAAGGAACCTCAGGATCACTGTCTTTATGTATTGAGCAGTTCAGCAGGCATTTTTACATATATTGTGGGTGAAGCCATAGCCAAAAGGTGGTCTCTCTGAGATGGGTTGAGGTGTTCTCTTTTGTTACACAATAAAGTGAGGAACAAGCCCCAACATAAAGGGGTTCAAAGTTATCTGGTTATGTCAGACATCCATTTCTGGCATGGATAACTGTCCTCCATCTGCCTGGCAAAAATCACTGGTCCATGGAGTTTGGTTGGCCCTTAAAGTATTAGACTGTTTAGCTGTGTATCAAATGGAATATCATAAATAAAAAGTTGCTCTGGATGGTTGGCAGGGTTGGTTGAAGCATTGTGCCTACAACAAAAGGCCACAGGTTCAATCTGCAGTGAGGGTACATACCTAGGTTGCAGATTTGATCCCCAGTAAGGGGGCAATCAATATTTCTCTTTCACTACAATGTTTCTTTCTCTGTCTCTTCCATCTTCTCTCTCTAAAATCAATAAACACGTCTTCAGGAGGAGGATTAAAAATATGTATGAAATTTAATCTCTCTGTCTCTCTGTTTCTCGAATTGTTAACTTGCAACTTATTTCCATAATGGTAAAATAGCCTCCTTTTGATAGGAAAAAATATGAGATGAGCATGCCAATTTAAGCCAAGATTAGGGATGAACAAAATAATAGACAAAAGAGATTGGTAGGAATGCTGAGACAAAAACTTCTTGTATTACTCATTTTTGCTTCTCAATCACATTACTCTACCTGGTCTCTGGCTCTTCAAGGTAGTTTTGATTATAATTATATAAAGAATATACATACATATTCATATATAAATGATTTATAATAATTATTATATCAATTTTATTAATAATCCTAATTGTAAAATATGGTATACTATAGTCCTGGCTGGTAGCACAGTGGATAAGGCACCAACCTGCAAACCCAAAGGTCTCTGGTTCAATTCCCAGCTAGGGCAATAGCCAGATCCATAGCTGGAGGAAGATGAAAGGCAACCATACATTGATGTCTCTACCCACTCTGCCTCTCTCCCTTCCCCTCTCTCTAAAAATAATAAATAAAATCTTTAAAAATATTATACTAATATAATCAATAATATATATATATATATATATATATATATATATATATATATATGAGGATTAATGGGAGAAACTAAATTCTTGATGCTACTCTTGCAGTTTGTCCCAAGATTATAACTGAGATTTTACCATATTTCTTCTCTAGAACCCATTCTAGAATTCCCCTATCCTCCCAGTATTTCAACTAGTCTTGGTTGCTTGTCCAGGAAAGCCCAAACCTTCATCCTTGATAGTTTTGATACCCTATTGGTTAACAATTTTGATCAGTTTCCCATTTCCAGTTATTGTTAAATAAAAAACACTAGAATTGTCCCAAAATTTCCACATATTCCAGACATGCTCCTCACTGTCCCATTATTGTCTGATTTCAATTCACTCTCACTTCATTGGGAGGACATGATGACACTTTGGGCCACCTGATATTAATGCAGTTGTATGCCATTGATCCACTATTAGAGCCTTTTAATTGACCTCCATTTACTATTACCTTTTCTCATATACATCCCCTGATTAAATGTCAGCATAGATCTTATATCCAAAAGTCCTTGAAACTGCTGAATGCTGTGGACTCCTTTTGAGAAAAAACTGGAGAAATCACTTCTGCATTATTGCTGTGCCATTATGGGGTTGTTTCTAAAGGAGATCCAGAGACCCTTTCAACTGGTAGGTTCTGAGCTGGAGAGCAGTCAGTTACCTAAAAACCAGGTAAGGAATTGTGACTTTTCCAGTCAGGCAGTCAGCAGTAACCTTCTACTCATCAGCGATTGATCATGTTTTGGTAAATAAGTCAACTAATACTCTTGTTGACTGCCTGTCTCATTGGTAGAAACAATAAGGGCTATTTGCCATTGCTACAAATAGATCCCAGTGAATTAAAGACAGTCATTCTGACTATGCTGCATGTGATGGCAATAATGTCCCCTTTGCCTCCATTAATAGTAGCCACATGGTCTAATTCCACCTGAATCCTTATTCTATATGGTGAAATGAAGTAGACCAGCTCATAGCAGAATTTATTACTTAGGTTTACATACGACATCCACTACTGAAGTTTTTGATATTGCTGTCACCCCCTCACTGATGTATTCTTTAGTGCTTCTGAGAAGGGAGCCTTCTCTAAGCTTCCCAAGTAACTTAGTGGGCTGGTTCTCTTGTCTCACATAATAAATGCATTCTAATTTCTTACCTCTGAGCTTTTTGACCCTTTCCTCTATGCTCTGTAGAGAATTTCTGGCATCTCCACCTCATATATTATAGACCTTTCCCCCCACCCAAGTTTCTAAAACTCATTCCAAAAATGTGTTAGTATTATTTCCAGGGGTTTAACAGGACATTAAAATATGTGTCCCAGGAGGGTGGCCCTATATCAATAAATTCTCATTTATACAGCTTGATATCCTGCCTACACTATCAGTTTAGGTTCCTTGAGATCCATCCTCAGGTATTTTCTTTAGGTTTTGCTGAGTGATGGAGTGTTTCCTGAGCTGGCCAAACTAAAACTTGACTCTAGTTATTGATCTATAAATGAGGTCTATCATTAGGAGAGCAAGATTAGCTTTTAAGTCATCTATTAACAAAGTATGTTCATGGTTTCCAAGCCAGAAATGTGCTATTCTCTATCAAGTGAGATGGAAGATCCACTGCAAAAGAATCTGGGGGCTCAAGGTTCTCAAGCACATCTATGTTGTATCCTCATCTCAGATCTCAGATTTCACCTCTTTCTACCCAGGTCTTGACTTTAGCATAGGCGCCTTGCTTAGACTATGAATTTGCCTTCTCTGTAACCCAGCTACTCTCAGAATCAGATATTAAGCTCAAATATTAGGGTTAATTTTCAGCACAGTCTTTCCTTGGTTTATAAGAGATGAGGATCCCTTTGCACTCTATCATAAATCTTTATTGCCTGAATGCAATGCTCTGACTTGTAAAAGCTGAGACTAGGTTTCCTTTCTTTGGGAAGCTAATGACACTTATCATTAATCAAAAAGTTTTTCTTCAGCTCTCGCAAAGGTTAAAGGTATTAGGTAAATCAATGTATCTCTTATTACCCAATTTATCACAAGTAATTTCTATGTAACTGCATGCCAATGATTATTACTACCCTTACTTACCTATCACCATAAATGGCATCATTGCTGCCAATTGTCTGGAAAGTGATCTATTTTCAAGATTTGATTTTAAGAACCTCTTTTTGAAACCACATTTAGTATAAATTTTCTTAGTTTAGATAGTCCCAAGTGTGATTTCTCAGAGAAATATTTGAGTCAGGTATTTTACTGAAAATACCGTCTCAGAAAATACTAGTAGGAGACTAAGAAAGTCATATGGGGGAGATGAGAAAACCAAGAAGGATTTGTTATCAAACATATTGTCTCTGTGGGTGTTTGTAGCCCAACTACTTGAAGCTTGAGCCCAGTGGGACCAATGTAGAAATACATTTCAGATTTATCTCCACTGAGGAAGAAGTTTGAGTATTTGTTCTCCAAATCCAGGGAGTTATTGCTTGAGAGGTATTCCTAAGGGGTATTAACTTCCCAACACATAGATAGCTCTGCTATGAGGGTTGCCAAAGTAGGAACTAAAGCCAGAGAAGCAAATAAATGGAGGCCCTGGCCGTTGGAAGTCAGGCTGACATGCACCAAAGGGGTAAGGATGAGACGGTACAAGAAGGTCACCAAGAAAAACTATTGCAGATGCAATCTGTAACTTTTATGTGTTTATTCAAGTTGTTAATTAAAAAAATCTTATTCATGACTGCAATAAGTTAAAAAAAAAAAAAAGTATGGCAAGCCATTCTAGATCTCTAAACAAGAAACCAAGGTATTAAACAACATTCTTTGTCTGTGGTTACTTATGTAAGGATTGCTCCCACTAAATTGTAACTTCATTCATTTCTTTTTTTTTCCTGCAAGGATCTCTTCAGAAACTGCAAATGTCCAGACTGACAATCTTAAGTATTTTCCTAATTTACAATTCTAGTAATTATGTTGAAAACAAAAATTGAGATCATCATGACTCCTAAAATAATTTTTCCTCACTACTTCTATGTGGTCTCAATTAATTTAAACACTTAAAGTTCAGTGACCATATAGCAGGTCTGTCCAGAAAGTATCCATCCATGTCATATGAAAAATAGAAACATTTCTTGAAGAAGATACATGATACAAGAAACATCATATATAGGACAATGCCACCTGTCCACTTCAAAGTAGGTGCCCTGGGACCTAGTACAGTTGTCCCAATTGCCATCAGCTGCGCTGTCATGTTTTCCTGAATCTCACCTACAGTCTGAAATCCCTAAACTTTCAAAGGTGATTTTAGTTTTGGGAAAAAGCCAGAAGTTGAAGGACACCAAATCTGGGCTGCATGGGGGCTGAGTCACCTGGGTGATTTGATGTTTCACCAAAAATTCTGCAAGAGATGTGATGCATGAGCAGGCATGTTGTGATGAAGCTGCCAGTCACTAGCTACTCATAGCTGCAACCTTCTGAGTCACCTGAATAGCATCCACAGAGGGGTGCTCAAGCTTAATGCAAAACCTGATGCAGATTCATTGCTCTACTTGCATAGTCATTTTGCATGTGACGGCCACACAGTACACATGCTCACTCAATGGCATCTACTGTCCCCACTGACTAGTACACTGAAGTTGTCATTATTTACATATGCACATTCCAGTTCCTCTCCTTGGCTGCCAGATTACATCAATGTCACAAAAATGTTTCTTTTCATATTAACAATGGTTGGACTTTTTCTAGACAGACCCCATATATTTAGCCAAACCCTCAGATTTGGAAAAATGCTGCCTGATTCAAGGTTCTTTGACTTTTGTGTTCATTCTACTTTCTCCAAATGGGTAACAGAATCTAGAAAAGAATGTTTCCCATGATTAAGGCTTGGCTTAACCTCTGCAAGGCATTGATCACAGCACCCTCATTTTCAAGATGAATCTAAGGCCCTTTCCAGAGGTGACATTCTATGAATCTATGATTTCTGGACAGTATCAGGCAGAACATTTCCATTCCTCCAACAGTCTCAACAGGCTGCCTTGGCACTGTCCCTCTCTTGAGTATGTCATTTTAGCTCAACTCTAGAGTGAAAATATATTATGCTTCACTAATCACTGGAGCTGTCTGACTCAGATTTGTGAAATATTCTGGTTTTCCTCCCTATGCTGCATGTTATCTGTTGCTTATATTTACAGTGGTTGGTGAATTTGTCTCCATTTGGCATTTTGAAGCAGAGAAGTTTAAAGTTGTTGCAAGTAAAATTGGGATTATGATTCTTCCTTAGAACAATTCCTTAAAGGCCAATAATGTTATGCTTGAAGCATTTTGATATGGATGGGAGGTCACATCTTCCTTATTCTAGTATATATCCTTTAAACATTGAAGGAAAAATGAATGCAGCGTAAGGGTCGTATAGTAGCAGAGCAGAAGGGGCATTGACCAGGACAGAGATGCTGCATTGTATGCAAAACAGGATCTTTCATAGGCTGAGGCAGTATGTTATGTGAAGTTATCAGGAATTTCTGTACCTTTCTTAATACCATTGAACTTGAGTTGATAGGACAGCGTCAAGCAGGTTCCTGATAATTACCTTGAGTTTTCAACAGTGTTACTCTGCAAGTGATTATAGAACACAACATACTGATAATTTCCAAACAAAAATAGATTGCAGTAGAAGAGGAACTATGAGGGTCAACAGTCCCTGGGTCCAAATAACTTCTGAAAAAAGTCACCATTCTAATCCCTGACATTATAATGGCAGGTTTTGTTCTATAGCTTCAAAGAACTGAGCGATGAGTAATGGATTAATGTCATTCAATCTAGTGATTTAACTTCACTAATCACAATTAAATTTAAGGTGCTTAAAATAAGAGATTACAATCCCTGGCTGGTGTGGCACAGATTGAGTGCTGGCCTGTGAGCCCAAGGGTTACCGGTTCAATTCCCAGTGAGGACACATAACCAGGTTGCAAGCCAGGCCTCCAGCCTGGTCTCCAGCTGGAGGCACATGAAAGGAAACCATACACTGATGTTTCTCTCTTTTTCTTTCTCCCTTCCTGCTCTTCTCTCTAAAAATAATGAATAATATCTATTTTTAAAAAAGCATTACAGTTCTGATTATCTCACATTCAGGAGAATATATAGGACATAAGATCTTCTGCTCAATAATTTTTCAACCATTTTTCTCATTTAGCTTTATTCTAAACAATAATATTCACAAAACCACAGGCTTTCTGAGCTAATTATAATTCCTATGAAAGTAAATGAGTATTTTATACATACTTTACAGGTACTATTTAAATAGTCATCTGTATCACCAGCAGTCTAGAAAACAGAATACTTAGTTTTTCTTTTTCTGCCCTTAGCCCTTTAGATAAAACTGACTCTTGCCCTATCACATGACACCACATAAATTCTTATAGCCAGCTTTGTAGAATATTGCCTGCTCCAAGTGTACCTACGTTCCCCTCCTCTATTCAAGATATATTACTTTGGTTCTGAGTTACAATTTCTCTAAAATGACATTATCTCCTTCACTTATTTTTTACACTTGCCTGGAAAGCCTTCCTAATCACAGGTGCGCCTTTCTTTTCTTTTCTTTTTAAAGATTTTATTCATTATTTTTAGAGAGAGGGGAAGGGAGGGAGGAAGAAAGGGAGAGAAACATCAATGTATGGTTTCCTTTCATCTGCCTCCAGCTGGGGACCTGGCTGGAGACCTGGCTTGCAACCTGGTTATGTGCCCTGACTAGGAATCAAACCAGGGACATTTGGGTTCGCAGGCCTGTGCTCAATCCACTGAGCCACACCAGAGGTAGGCCTTCTTAAGTGGTAAATGTTAAATCTTGGTTTTAGTCTATTGTAGAATCTTAGTATTTCAATTTGAAAAAGTGTAGATTCTTTATGTTTATTGTCATAATGTATTTATATGCTATCTTTTTTGTGTATTATTTTTCATATGGCCTTCCTCTTTCATTGTTTAGATTTTTACATATAGCTTATAGCCTGTTCTGCAACTGCAGTGTCTACTGTTGTACTCTCAGCACCTAGCACAGTGGTACAGACATGAGAGCTCACCCAAATATTTGTTGAATGATGAAGTAATGAATACATTTGTGCTATGGATGATATTTCTTTAGAGTGAATTTACTTGCTGATTTTGATGAAGTTTCACATTCTACTTAAGAACAGTGGTTTTCATATCTCAGGATATATCAGAATCACCCAGAGAGATTCTTAAAACACAGGCCATCCAGCCTTATTTCCTAGGTTACTTATTCAACAGGTCTGCAGGAGAACCTGAGGTTTTGCATATTTTACTAAATTCCAAGTAATACTGATGCTGATGGTCTGGGGCTCACACTTTGAGAACCACTAAACTAAAGATTGTGTCTTAAGTTTCATAAAATCCCAAGTCTACATTTTAAAAATATTTCTTCAGATTCAAGAATAATGTAATAGCTTTAAAAAAAGATTTTATTATTTTTAGAGAGAGGGGAAGGGATGGAGGAAGAAAGGGAGAGAAATGCCAGTGTATGGTTGCCTTTCATGTGCCTCCAGCTGGGGACCTGGCTGGAGACCTGGCTCACAACCTGGTTATGTGCCCTGGCTGGGAATTAAGCCAGTGACCTTTGGGTTCACAGACTGGCTCCTATCCAGCGCCACCAGCCAGGGCCTCAATGTAATAACTTTTGATTCCTGCTTATTTAAAGGGAAGGCTCTTGTAGAATTTAAAGTTGTCTCATCCCTCTACATTTCTATTTTGGGGATTTTGGATTTACACTTATTATTTAACTAAAACTAAACTTTCAGCCTGCTGTTTATCAAACACCTCTACCATATTTTAGTACGTTTCCCAGAATTTTACCAAGAAAATGAAACAATTGTACCCTAAAATCTTTTTTTTTCTGCTAAGCTTTTTACCTGCATGCTTAGATCATTCTTCCATAGAGATAGATCTTTCTGCAGCCCCCGTGTTGGCTTTTCTGTTTTTTCATCTTCATACAAGGCTATGTCCCTCCTTTCAGGTCCAGTGATGCCAAATGGAAGTATGTTTTCTCTTTGACACCTGAGTCACTTTTAAATCCCTTTGGCTAATCCTAAACTGCAGCGACAATCATTTATATTTAATACTAATCATGTTTGTAAGTCTGGAAAGCATTATCCAAAGGCAGAAATAGTTTCCTCCTCCTGTGGCCTCCTCCTCTCTTATTGTAAAGTGGTTTAGATATAAAACTGACTAATTTGAAACAATTGTGTTTTACCAGAGGTAATATATGAAAAATTAGCTGAACGATTCCAGAGTTTACTTTGTGTCTGTTTTTAATCTTTTGATAACTGCTATGAAATGAATTGTGTCTCTCCACCTGCCCCCGTTAAGGAAAAAAAAAAATCATACACTTGAGCCAAGCCTTTCAATGTAACTTTTTATGGAGATATGGCATTTAAGGAGGTAATTAATGTTAAATGAGACCATAAAAATGGAGCCCAGTTCCAACAGAACTCAAGTTTTTATAAAAAAAGATAACAGAGCTCTCTCTCACCCTTACACAAAGAGGAATGGCCAGGTGAGGACACATCAAAAAGGCACCAGCTGCAGCCAAGGTAAGAGGTCCCAACAGAAACCAAAGCTGCTGGCACCACAATCTTGGAATTCCAGCCCTTGAACTATGAGAAAATAATTAGCTATTGTTTTAGCCCCCCAGTCTATGGTTTCTTCTTATAACTGTCCAAGCAGATTAATGTAGTTTTGGTACTGAAGTAGGTTGCTGTTGTACCAAATACTTAAATATATGAGTGAGACTTTGGAACTGGGTGATGGGTGGAGGCTAGAAGAGTTTTGATGGACCTACTAGAAACAGCTGAGAATCGCCTTGAAAGGACTGTTGGTAGAAATTTGAAAGAGAAAGGGGATTCTGATCAGAGCCCAAAAAGGATGGAGGAGAGCTACAAAGACAACCACTATTATTCTTGAAAATACAAGCATTACATCCATCCCCTTTCTCCTCCCCTCTGTAATACAACAACAATAAAATAAAATTAAATTTAAAAAGAAAAGAAAATATGAGTGTCATCAAGAACAAAATGTTGGTATAAGTATGGACATTAGAGGTGCTCTGGTAAGATTATTGCTGAACCAAAGTGGAGTTCAGCTGCCCGCCACCAAACACAGGCATAGGACAAAGATTGGTAGGTAAGGAAATTGCCTTTATTAAAACGTTGTACCATTTTGGGATCACAGGGGACTCCCCAGCTCCAGGCTCCTCTCCTTGCACAACAGAAAACAAAACAAAACAAAACAAAACAAAAAAACCAAAAACAACAACAACAAAAAAACCCTTTGTTCTCAAAAAGAATTAGACCCAAAACTATGCTCAGAGATTTTTGCCCCATTCTTATCTTTCCTTTGGCTTCAGGGTCCATTCCTGGACCCCAACCTGAGGGTTTGGGGCTGCTGCCAACCACCGCAGTGGCCATTCAGGGCTACGTCCATAGTGCCATCGCCTGGCCACTTGGCCAGGGCCTACTAGGTCCTGCGAGCCCTTTGCCCGAATTTCTGTTTGTGGATCCCAAGTGTGTGTGTGTGTGTGTGTGTGACCTTTCTCCCTTTAAAACTCCTGGTGCAAGCTTCCATGCACTGTGGAAGGATTCAGTTTCCCAGCCAATCCTGTTCTTTCCCCAGCCTAGAATGTCAGGTCAGCATCTCCTCCTGCTACCATGTTGCAGAAGGGAGTGGGAGGGCTTTTCCCTCTGTCAATCACTCTCGCCAGCTTAGTCGCACATTCTATGAGAGAAGAAGGGGAAGGAGAGTAAAGAAATCTGTCCTCTTGCACTGCAAGAGCTTGTCAGCTCTTTACCAGGGGAATGCAGACTCTCCCGCCGCAGTGTCACAGCCCCTCTGCTCTGCTCCCGGGACCACACTGGTGTCGAGATGTCAAATGGAAATAAGGAGCATGCTGTGGCAAAGAACTTTCTGAGTGATGTTCTAGTATTTTTTTGAAAGGTAAAACTTGTGGATCATGACCTTGATATTTAGCAGGGGAGATTTCTCAATAACATTGAATGTATAGTCTGGTCTCTCCTTACTACTAATAAAACATGAGAAAAAAGGTAACTTGAAAGACTTGTTAAGCAAAAATGAACCAGAACTTGAAGATTTGGAAAATTCTTAGTATATCCGTATTGCAAAATATGAGAAAGTGAGCCCTGCTATAATCCCCATGGGCATGGCCAACAGTAACTCCATAAAGAGAATACTCTCAGATGTAAACAGCCATCTCAGCTGAATCCAGTCATCAGATGTAAGTACACCAACAGAAACCCTGCCAACTGGAGATAAAGAGAAAAGAGAGAATGGAATGGAATGAAGAAGGCTATCAGACTTCTGGAATTCCACAAGCTGGGACAATAGTGCTCCCTGGCATTGAACATGTGTTATCTTTCCAAAAAAGAGTGACTCAGAAGGTGACTAAGAGATGATCAGGACTGCCACTTCTGCCACAGGCCCAAGGAGCAAGGCCATTTATTTATTAGTTTCAGAGGGTAGGATCGCCTCCTTTGATCATCTGACCAAGATGCTGTAGCACTGTGCCTGGGAACAAGGTTTTCCTGCACAGTCTGGGGTGGGGGTAGGGGGCAAGGGGCCTCTGCACCTCGCATAGGGAGCTGAGGCACCTTGGTGAGTCTGAAGCATCATGCCAAAGAGAACTGATTATCCTCAATGATTAAGATTCGATGAAAATTGCCTTGCTAAGTTTCAGACTTGCCCTGGACCCATCTCCTTTTCCTTCTTTCAGATTTCCATCTTTTGAAATGGGAATGTCTGTGCTATCCCTGTTCACAATTGTGTTTTGAAAGCACATAACTTGTTTGTGTTCACAGGTTCACAGCTGGAAATGAGTTGACCTTAAGATGAATTATACCTCCAGTCTCACCAATACCTAATTTAAATGCCTTTCAACTTGGAATTGATGCTAAAATGAATTAAGACTTTTCAAGTTACTAGGAAGGAAGGAATGTGCTTTGCATGTGAGGACATTCATTTTGCAGGGCCATGGGGCAGTATAATGTGAACTGAGTTGTGCCCTCAAATTCGTAAATTGAAGCCTTAACTCGTAATGTAACTATATTTGGAGATAGGGCCCTAAAGAAGATAATTAAGTTTAAATGAGGTCAAAAGGGTGGAGCCTTAATTCTATAGGAATGATATCCTTATAAGAAAATATCCTTATAGGGATACCCTTATAAGAAAAGAGACCCTGAAATCTCTTTCTCTATGTATTTGCATAGAGGAAATGCTGTATGAAGACACTGGGAAAACAGCATCTGCAGCCTGAACAGAGAAACTTCTGCTAGCATCATGATCTTGGATGTACTGCATCCTGAAATATAGGAAAACAAATGCCTATTGTTTGGGTCATCCAGCTTATGGTATCCTGTTATGGCAGATGACCAGACAAATGCACTAACTTTGCACCTTAATATGTGATACGTGCTTCGTGGTTACCACTCTTGCTAGCACTGAACCTGTCTCCTAATGAGTAGTGCATGTGCCAGGGTCTCCACTGCACTTAATGTTAACCTCACATCTTGGACAATTCATGTCATCCTGGTGTCTTTCTCCCAAATACGTTTCTAAGGATGTGTTTCTCAGGTGGATAAAAAACTTAAAAGTGTTGGTGAGGGTAGGAGTATAGGTGAAGAATAGATACCTCTGATTACCCTGAAGTGCAACTTCTGTGCAATGGTGGTGGGTGGCAGACAATTTCCTTATTGGTACTGCTTTCTGAGTCTCTTATGACAAGATACACAGCAAGTTGAAGGCAGGACCTTAGTCCTTTTCTGCCTCTTTTCTGTCTACACTGACGAGGCTAGATATTGATTGCACATTTTTTTCAATTCTACTGTCAACACATAATTAAGGTGAATTTATCCACAGATTGGCATTATCAGTGCTATCACTAATTATTTGCCATGTTTTCATAGGCATTACAAGAAAATGTAGGGATGGAGAAATGCCCTATGTAAAGTAACCACCATAGTAATTTCAAACATCTCTCTCTCTCCTTGGGTCTTGGCTTAAGGTTCAACCTTGAGTAGGTACAAATGTTCAGTTATAACTGTGGAAGGGGTTGGGATTAGAGTTCAGCCTGTGATTGGGTTTATGGTCAGGTTCTGGCTAGTATTTCTTATCAACATAATCCATTATAGAACTGAACTCATAATCTTTGACACTAACCAGTCAGGGAATCAGAATTTTTCCCAGATCAACTCTACAATATGAGACCTTGAAGACAATTTCCTGGGTTATATAGAAGCAACAGGCAATGTTCAGTGAAAAACAAACATTTTTTTAATTCTAAAATTTCTTTGTAATATTTTTTGACTCTGGTATCATGTTAGAGAACTTAAAAATTCCCATAATTCTAGCTTTTACTTTTTTTAGACATGTTTCTTTATTGCTTTTAAGGTTGTATGTTTTCCTATTTAAATTATATTTTGATTATGCTATTACAGTTGTCCCAATTTTTCCCTTTGACCCCTTCCATCCAGAAACCCCCACTCCTTCAGGCTATCCTCACACAGATGTTCATGTCCATGAGTTATTCATATAACTTCTTTGGCTACTCCATTTCCTACATTGTACATTATATTCCCATGGCTATTCTTTAATTACCAATTGGCACTTCTTAATCCCCTCACCTCTTCACCCATTTCCAAACATTCCCATCTCTTCTGGCATCCATCAAATGCTGTCCATATTCATGATTAAATCTCTGTTCTTCTTGTTTGCTTAGTTTGCTATTTAGATTCAATTGTTAATATATATATTTATTGCCATTTTATTGTTCATTGTTTTAATTTTTTCTTTTTCTTAAGTAAGTCCCTTTAACACATCATTTAATGATGGTTTAGTGAAAATAAACTCCTTTAATTTGTTCTTGCCTGGAAGGACTTTATCTGCCCTTGCATTCTAAATGATATCTTTGCTGGATAGAGCAATCTTGGCTGTCAGTCTCTACTTTTCATGACTAAATATTTCTTGCCAATCTCTCTAGCCTGCAAAGTGTCTTTTGAGAAATCAGCAGACAGTCCTATGGAAACTCCCCTGTAGGCAACTAACTGCTTTTATCTTGTTGCTTTTAATATTCTCTCTTTATCTTAAACCTTTGACATTTTCAATATGATGTATCTTAGAGTGGGCCTCTTTGCATCCATTTTATTTGGGACTCTCTGTGTTTCCTGGATTTGCATGTCTAGTTCCTTCACCAAATTAGGAAAGTTTTATTATTTTCAAATAGATTTCCAACTTCTTGCTATTTATCTTCTTCTTTTGACAACCCTATGATGCGAATGTTGGAATGCTTGAAGTTGTCCTAGAAGCTCCTTACACCATTCTCATTATTTTTGGATTCTTTTTTCTTCTTCTTGTTCTGATTGGCTGTTTGTTACTTTTTTATGTTTCAAATTATCGATTTGATTTCCAGCTTCATCCACTCTACTGTTGTTTCTCTGTAAATTATTCTTTATTTCAGTTAGTGTATCCTTCATTTCTGACCGGACCTTTTTTTATGCTACTAAGGTCCTCACTAAGTTCCTCGAGCATCATTAAAATCTAGGGTTTTGAACTGTGCACCCGAGAGATTTCTTATCTCCATTTTGTTTATTTTTCTGGAGTTTTGATCTGTTCTTTCATTTGTTTCTTTGTCTACCCATTTTTGTGGCCTCCCTGTGTTTGTTTCTATGTATTAGGTAGAGCTGCTTTGATGCCATGTCTTGGTAGTAATGCCTAATGTGTGGTAAGTGTCCTTCAGGGTCAAGTAACAAAGCCTCCATTATCACCCAAGCTGGGTAATCAAGGAGTGCCCTTCATGTGGGCTGAATACACCCTACTCAGAGTAGAGCATTAATTGCTTGTTGGCAGGTTTATGGGAGGGATTTACCTAGGCCATTCAACTGCAAGGACTGGTTATGACCACTGACCATTTATTTCCACCCTCCATGGAGGGTCAGCTGTGCAGGGACAGAGTGGTGGTGCTCTGACATGGTCTATAGCTGGCCACCGATTGTGCAGGCTCTGGGGTTTCCTGGGTGGTGGTACAGGCCAATGTCAGCCTCTACCTATTCTGCCTGGGGCCACCCTTCATGAGCAATAAAGCAATTTGAGATGGCTGCTACCTGTGTTGGACTTGGAGGTTCCCAGGTGAAGCCAAGTTATGAACCTAAACTGGCTGCTGCTAGTGCTGGGTCTGGAGCTCACTGAGGGCAGCTGTTGCTGGTTTGAGAGGATTTAGGAAGTTGTGAAGCATGAGCCAAAACCACCATTCATATGGAAAAGTTACTATTAACAGGCTAGATGGGCCTCTAAGTTGGGTGGGACAGAGTCTCAAAGCATATCCAGGGCAGGGAAAACAGTGTTAGCCTGTCTGCCAAATCTGTGGCTCTGTAGGAAGGTTCAGAAAAGGGACAGTGGCCTTGCCTGCCTTTCCGGCTGAGAGAAAGCTGTTCCCTAGCTCTTGCCTTGATGCCAGACACTTCGGTTCCTTCCCATGTCCACTGATGCCTTCCAAGCTGCGACCCCAGTGCTGGAGCTCAGAGAGAGTGGGTCTGAGTAAGTCCATGTGTTGGTTCTTTAAAAGCAATTCCTTGGGACTCCAGAAGTTTGTTGCACTGACTCAATCACCGTTGGTTTTTCTAGCAAAAAGTTATGGGACTTATCTTCCTGGCACCGGAACCCTGGCTTGGGGGGCCTAGTGTTGGTCTGGGACTCTTTGCTCCTGAGATAACCCTCAAATTTATATCCATCATAAATGGCTGTGGGACCAGTCTCTTCTGTGTCTGTGCCCCTTCTACTAGTCTGGATGGATGTGTTTTCGTTAATCTGTTTTGTCAGACTTCCATTCAACTTGATTCCTGGTGGTTTTGAGTGATGATTGTTCTATAGGTTAGTTATAATTTCAATGTGGTTGTGTGAAGAGGTGAGCCATGTTTACCTACATCTCCATTTTGAGTAGACCTATCTAGCCTTTATTTTTGTCTAACAAATTCTCTCAGCTCAGTAGGCCAGAGTGACTGGAGAAAAAAGAGAAAAAATAAAAGCAATAATCAAGGTAGGAAATAAACCCAGATTTCCTCAGATACTTCTGAGGTAACTTTTGGCTATTTTCCAAAAGACAGAATTTGCTCTACTTGAAAACAGCACCCACTCCTACAAATGGCTCCTCCTGTGTTATGACCCTGCTTAGATTAGTAACAGATTTGCTATGAAGGAGAAAGTGTAGAGGGGGCCTCTGAGTGGAAGGGAGGCCAACGGAGAACATTTGTCCTGAATTAAGAGGAATAAAAGAAGATGGGAATGAATTTTTGGCTGCTGGATTCAGCAACAGCTGTACTCAGTCAGACTTTCTATATAATATCTACAGCCAATAAATAGGACAGCTTTAAGGGAAAAAGAGGCTCTGGTGAATGGCTTGTCTTAATTTCTGGTTTATTCTAGGAACTTTATGTTTTATTTATTTTTTAAATTTTATTTATTAATTTTAGAGAGAGGGGAAGGGGGAGAGAGAGAGAAACATCAATGTATAGCTGCCTTTCACCTGCCTCCAGCTAAGGACGTGGCTGGAGACTTGGCTTGCAACCTGGTTATGTGCCCTGGCTGAGAATGGAACCAGCAACCTTTGGGTTCACCGGCTGGCACCTTATCCACTGTGTCACCAGCTAGGGCTCTTCTGGAAAGTTTAAATTAATAAGGATAAATGACTAACTGGAACAACCCACCAAGAATATCGGCAAATGGAGAGATTCCTAGGTGGCTTCTCCTCTTATTTTTGCTGTCCCCTTTTACAAAACATATAATATCCTAATTTGCCTGTTGCCTCAAACCTAACCAAATGAGGATTTTTAAGCACAGGTGTATCTTTTCTCTACCTGCATAGGCTATGTAGAAAGTGCCTGGTCTGTTTCTGGAGTATTTTTGTGCTCTCACACATTCTCCATGCTCCTTCCCAGTCCCTCACCACAGCCCTGAAGCTGTCCTTTCTATGTCTACCTGAAAACCGTCAAGTTTTCAAGTTGACAGTCAAGTGGGAGGTGCTGTCAGTAGACAACCTGCATAGCTTCACTACAGCCTGCCCCATGCTCTGCACCCTCCACCCTCATGTCCCTGACCCCAATCATTCTCATCCCACACCCCATCTCCTTCAGGCTCCTGGGCATCCTGGGAAAATAAACAACCAAACAAATAAATAAGTAAAGCAAAAATAAAATAATAAAATAAACTTCCAGGTATGTGTCCTGGAAATTATTGACTGATGGATTTTTGCTTCTTTGAGGTAAACATAACCCTGCCATCCCAAAGCTAACTCACCTCAGGGTTTATTTTAAGTCACCTCAGTTATTTCTAGTGATTCATTCTTAGGTGGATCTGCCCCTAGTTGACTAAACTATTGTAATCTTGAGTTTTTCTTCTATAGCTCAGCTAGTGTTTACTATTTGGAAATTGAGGTGGTAAGTGTGTATAAAGAAGAGTAAAGCAGGCTAATATGTTCTTCCTCCTCCACAGAAATTTAAACATTAAAGAGTATAAGTACAAAGAACATATGGTCAATGGGGACCAATGTATCAGTTTTGTTATTAGCCAGACAAGTACCAGTAACTGAAAAAATGCAAGGCTTCCTGCATTTTGTTTTTCTAAAACTAAGGATTTCAACATTTTTCAACATCTCTCAAATTTGAGACTTATCTATTTTGATAGTTATGTTGTCTAGGAAACCCTGAGTTGCCCATCAAGCTGTTAAGAGTTATAAGGCCTACGGTTTTACACCTCTATCTAGATAGAAGGAATAAATATTCAAAATGTAGGCTCAACTCTCTGATCATCTGAAATTCTAACCAACCAGTTTAATTCATCTTTTTGAGTGAAGGAGATGGGTTGGGCTTCAAAGGAGCCCTCTGGGATTTATCCATTGTGTGGGAAGAGATACACAAGCCCCCTCCCCATGGAAACTCAGGGACTTGAAGGAGAAATACTTGTGTTTTCTCAAAATCGTTGTGCTGAGTCCTAGTGTGTGTGTGTGTGTGTGTGTCTATGTGTATGTTAAGCCTCTTGGACTGCCAGTACTTGACACCCTCCATTGAGCCATCTATTTTCTCTTTTGGGGACAGTATATTTACACTCAATCAAGGATGTTCTAGAACCAAAGCTTCCACGTGTAGAAAATGGTGCCAATTATTGGGATTTCCAGTCTTGTTGGTAGAGGTCAGTGAATAATGTGCAAATAGGAAGGATCAATAATAATAGCCTTTACAGAGCTAAGGTCCAGGGCTCCAAAATTTTAAACTGTTTTCACACCATCATTTTATTTTGCCCTCCAAGAACTCTATAAAACATGTAGTTCTTGGGCAGAGGACCTGAACAGACAACTCACTGAGGAAGATATACAAAGGGCCCAGAGGCATAGGAAAGAATGCTCAACATCACTAGTCATCAGAGATATGCAAATTAAAACCACAATAAGATACCACCTCATACCTCTTAGAATGGCAATCATCAGTAAATCAACAAACAACAAGTGTTGGCGAGGATGTGGGGCAAAGGGAACCCTCGTACACTGCTGGTGGGAATGTAGGCTGGTGCAGCCACTGTGGAAAACAGTATGGGGTTTCCTTAAAAAACTAAAAATGAAACTGCCTTTTGATCCAGTGATTCCACTACTTGGACTATACCCAAAGAATCCTGAAACACCAATTCATAAGAACCTATGTACACCTATGTTCATAGCAGCACTATTTACAATAGCCAAGTGCCGAAAACAGCCTAAGTGCCCATCAGTGGATGATTGGATCAAAAAACTTTGGTACATTTACACAGTGGAATTCTATATAGCAGAAAGAAAGAAGGAACTTGTACCCTTTGCAACAACATGGATGGAACTGGAGAATATTATGCTTAGTGAAATAAGCCAGTCAGTGAAGGACAAATATCATAGGATCTCACCCATTACAGGACAATAATGAACAAAACTAACAAGCAAAACAGAACCAAATATATGAATACAGCGAATAGGCCTTCAGTGGCCAGGGGGAAAGGTGTTGGGGGGAGGGGGGAGACAGAGGCAAGGAAGGAGAGCAGCTTAGACAAGAACCTAGTATAAAGGAACCATGGACGTGGACAACAGGTGGGATTGACTTTGGGGGGAATGGATAGGTGGGGAGGGGGACAGAGGGGAACAAAAAGGGGATGGATGTAATACAACAATAAAATGAAAAAGAAAAAAAGAAAAAAGAAAAGAAAAAAAGAACTGGGACAGAAAACGCAAAACGAAAACAAAAACAAAAACGTAGTTCTGTTTCACAGCTTTGGAGAACTTAAGGAGAGTTGCTTAAGGTCACATGGACAAGAAATGAACAAACTAAGAATAGAACCCAAACATCCCAATTGCTTTGAGTCACCAGTTCTGTAATATACTCTTTTCCTCTTGAAAAGATTTCTGTTTTATGGGTTTATTTCCTCCAAAAAAAGATACTCTGAAGTCCTAACCTTAGTACATCAGAATGTGATCATATTTGGAATTAAGGTGTTTCAGATGTTATTAGTTAAATTACGATGAGATTATACTGGAGGAGGGTGGGCCCTGATTCAGTATGGCATCTGTATAACAAGGCAGCCAGATGAAAAAAGGGAAACTTGGAGAAAGCCTGTGATGATAAAGACAAAAGATGGAGTCATGCAGCTAGCTGCAATTCAAAAAAAAAAAAAGCCAGGTTGCTAGTAACCACCAGAAGGTAGGAAAGGACAAAGAAAGGTTCCACTACAGGTTTCAGGAGACGCTTGCTCTGCCAAGATTTGATTTTGGACTTCTACCTTCCAGACCTGTGAGAAAATGAATTTCCATTGTTTTAAGCCAACCAGTTTGTGGTACTTTGTTATGGCAGTCCTAGAAAACTCAGGCATCATACAGGATTCTGTCTACGGCAGTTTGGAAAATTTTTAATCAGTTTGTATTTCTTTGTTTTTTAATCTTCTTAATTTTTTTTTTTAAGTTTAGTACAAGCTCTCATTTTTTCTTTTTCCTTTTTGGTTATCATATGATCTTTAATTAAAATATTTGCGTTTGTAGTTCTTAATTATCTGGGCATTCCATTGCACCACTGATGATGTCATCTGTGATGTCATGAGGGTGGCAGCCATCAGTGTTGAGTCCACTGGCAGTCCCCAGGATCTCTTTAATGGCTCCAGAGAGTCCTCTAGCTAAAGATTAGTGCTGCATCTGTCAGACAAAGCTTACAGTTTTATCAAAACTGTGCCTAGCCCTGGCTGGTAGCACAGTGGGTAAGGCACTGGCCTGCGAACCCAAAGGTCGCAGGTTCAATTCCCCAGCCAGGGCACATAACAAGGTTGCAAACCAGGTCTCCAGTCAGATCTGTGGCTGGAGTCAGGTGAAAGGCAACCATACATTGATGTTCCTCTCCTTCTCTGCCTCTCTCTCTTTCCCTCTTTCTAGAAATAATGAAAAAAAAGAATAAAAAAAAAATTGTGCCTAATTTATTTTGCTCCTTTCTGTCTTGCGGTGGTTCTTTGAAGGCTTTGGTGATCAGGGCAGAGACAGAAGGTACTATCTCAATCTGAGCCTGTCTGCTCTGAATGGTCAGTTCCACTGTCATCCTCAGACCCTTCCAATCACTGGTTGCTTTGATGATGTCATCACCAACCTGTTTATAGAGACAGACATAGGGGGCCAATTTGGGGGGCCAGGATAAACATGGCACTGACTTCCCTGTTGGTGCATCACATGTATATGACTTTGATCTGGTTGGGGTAGAACTTCAGGGCATGGTGCAAATGGCACCTGAGGTCAGAGGAACCCAAATTTGGGACAACTGAACAGAGTTGCACATTCACCTCCTCCCACCCCAAAGAATACAGTCTCTCTCTGATGCATACTTGGAGTGGTATGATTCTTCCTTCCACACTTGTTTTCCCCGAGCCAATCATTTCAAATCTTCTTTTAAAATCATACCCATGTTTTGATATCCTATTTAAGTTGCACCTTCCCTAGGAAGAAGTCTCTGACCACCTTTTCCCTGCTCTGCAATTGCTTGTCATTTGTACCACTATCAAGGCACTTATAAATCATGATGTGAATTATATTCAAACAGCCATTTGTGAACCTGCTTTCTCAAAACAAAGCAATAAGGAAACAAACAAATTGAACCTGGGCTATCCTTAAAGCATTTTCTGTGATGCTGCACAGAGTGTCTTGTGCAGAATAGGCAGAGCAATGTGAAGTCTAGTTGAATTGCTGTTATTAGGAACCAGAAACTTCAACATGTTAATTTTATTTATGTGTGTGTGTGTGCTCCTGCATCACATTGATTTTTTTAAACATTTATTATGGAAGCTTTCGCACATGTTAAAAAATGGAGATAATAGTAAAACAAAGACCCATGTATAAGTTGCTGAAACAATCAATTGATCCTTAATTTATGTCCAGTCTTACGTCATCTTAAGCCACTCTTTCCACCAGCCCTGATTATTTTGAAGTAAATTCCAATTATCCCATCAATAAATATGTCAGTTTGTATCTCTAGTAAATGAGGATCTCTCCATAAAGATATGAATACAGTATTCTCACCACAACTAAAAAGGTGAGCAATTGTTTCTTATTTCATTAACTATCCAGACCGTGTTTAAAATATCCATCATCTCATAAGTTACCTCATCTAAAAAATAAGCCTTTTTAAATAAATTTTTATAGTTTGTATAATTATTAAAAAAGTAAATATGTATCAATTAATATTTTCTAAGATATCATATAGCAGTGTCAGCTTAGTTACTTTCAAGGGGAACTTTGACAGAGACATTTTCTTCAGCAAATATTGGATGGAATCTGTAATAACCTGTTTCAACATTACTTTCAGATCAAATGTGTCATATAGCACTTGTAGGCAATAAAATAGTAATTTGTTACTTTTCTTCTCTGATGTTGTTATAATAATCTGGTTGAATAATAGAATTTTACTTCCTGGCTGGTGTGGCTCAGTAGATTGAGTGCTGGCTTGCAAACCCAAGGGTCACTGGTTCGATTCCCAGCCAGGATATATACATGGGTTGCAGACCAGATCTCCAGCCAGGTACCCATCTGGAGGCACATAAAAGGCAACCATACATTGATGTTTCTCTGCTTTTCTTCATCCTCTCCTCTGTTTCCCTCTCCCTAAAAATAAATAAATAAAATATTTAAAAAAATAATAGTTTTATTATATTTTCTCTCACTCATTCATTGATTTAATCATTTAGTTTCTACTATGAGTCAGCCACTGGGAATATAAACATAAATAATAATTCTTGATTAGGAGGAGGAGCTGAATTATACATTTCAATGGCTTACATTAGATTACAATGGCTTACAAATTATACATTTCAAACTGGTCAATGGCTTGCCATTGAGGATGGAGAAATGTCCATATTTGTTTGTCACAGTGGGAAGGTCTAGTGGTTGGAAAGAGCCTCACACAGATGATGGTATGTGTTTAATACTTAGTTGATGATATGTGTCTATGTCTAATATGGGTTTCTAAGACTCCTCCCCCAGTGACCTGGAGCTACCAGACACACTGTGTCACAGGTCTTCCATCGCTCACCTCTGTCTCCCCTTCCATCACCAACTAATAGCAGAAGCTGCTAATATAGTAGTTGTTCATCTAGCCACTTACCATGCATTCACTTACTTAATATGAGTAACCCTATAAGATAACTGTACTATCTGCATTTTACATCTGATAATACTCAGGTAGAGAGGTTTAAGGTAACAGAATCTGGAGCTCAGTAGCTTGTCTCCAGAGCCTTCCTTCTTAGCAGCTATAACAAGCTGGTATGGAACATTCTTTTGCTGTTGACTTGGAGCAGTGTTAGGTCCCAAACTTGTAGTTGAGTATGGAAGAAAGCTAAGCAACAATCCTACTTCAATGTTGTGGGCATTATCAATGGTCAACTCTTATTATCTTTACATATATTTTAAACAACAGAGGAAGGTTGAAATACATTCACGTATAGTAAATTGCAACAGTTAGGCTACTTTATAGATTCCAGATTGTGCTAAACTGTTCCAACTTCTTCCTGGAATTTCCCTCTTCCAGGGCTAGTCTTCCTACCCTTCTTCTCTTGCTGTGCTCCTATTCTTTCAACACCTAGTTTTCTTGTTTCTTCCCTGACCACCATCTCAGTTATGATCTCAACCTATCTCTGTGCCATGACCTAATATGTACATACCTGAATCATAACTCTGACACTGGCTTACTATTTGGAAAACAAGATAGGGCCAATGCCTTAATGTCATCATTCCAGATATAACTGCAATGTGTCATCTATAATTTATCTTCTACTTAGTTAATCCAGGACTGGGAGCTCTGATGGAATCTAAATATTTACTCAGTTTTGAGGTATGACAACTACCCCTGGATGAAAAGAATAATTAGCAAAGCCCTAAATGAGAGGCATCTTTATTATGATTGATGATGCTTAGCTAAATCTAATACATTGATTATAGGGAATTGCTTATTAAACTGGGATCCTGTAGTGAAATGCAACCTGTCTACAAAATAAATGTCCTTTTTTACTTAAAATAATTGAAGACTTTAAGAGTTTTAGGAAAACTTGAAGCCATCTAATATAGGTTTCTAAGACTGGTTATATATAAATTCTCTTGGGAAGTTTATTTATCATGTAAATTTCAATATCTTTCTCTTAGGTTTTGGTAAGGCCTTAAAATCTGCAAGAGTGCTTCTGCTTCAGTCAAACTAGGAACTACTATCTTGGAGTCACTGGTCTAATACGTTTTCCTGTCCTTACTCTACAAATGCATCTCTTTTCTAGGCTGATAATTCTTTCTAGTACTGGGTTGGCAAAATAATTCTTTTTATTTTTTTTCTCTCTCTGTAAGATGGCTCTAGTAGAACTTAGTTTTTTTTTTTTAACTTCATCCAAAACAATTTTGTTAGATTATATTGTGACAGCTGTCATATCAGCATGCATTTTTAAAAACTTATCAAAATTGGTTAATTTTTATGTAGCCATTTGAATATTGAAGGTGGAAGAAAATATGCACCATTTCAGCATATTATGTTTTATTATTTTAAGAAAGGTAAAAATGCAAGTGAAATGCAGTCTATAGAGAAGGTGCTGTGACTGATCAAATGTGTCAAAAGTGGTTTGCAAAGTTTCATTCTGGAGATTTCTAGCTGGATGATGTTCCATGGTCAGGTAGACTAGTTGAGTTGATGGCAATCAAATCAAGACATTACTTGAGAGCTATCAACATTATAGTTTGCAGAAGATAGCCAACACACACAAAATATCCAAATCAATGAAGTTATTGATGAAAAAGAAAAGTGTGTCTTTTAGTTTATGGGAGAAAGTTGTACAAATATTTTGGCCAATCCAATAATTGAAACTTCAAAAAATGTTCTTGCTACTTATGAGCTCTAGTTACTTTATTAAAGGTAGGATAACTTACTTAATACAGTAAACAACTTCAACATTACACCTCTATGTATTTATCATGGTAATGGATGGATTTATTCACTAGTTTTTTCCATGCAGGTATTTCTGCTGAAGACATTCCACCTTGCTCTAGTACATACCCATACCTGCAATAGAATGAATTCAAATGATCTTTACTTTCTTCCCTACACAAAGTAATAGGGCCATAGGCTCTCTGGATTGGAAACTGACTTTTTAGTTCTTTTAATAAACATTGAAATGTTTCTTTTTAGCTTTTATAACAAGTAGTGATCTAATAATTGCTTGATCTCAATATTTAAGCAATTATTAAAGTCTGGGGCAACCTCAATAATTGAGGCCAATGTTCAATTATTTCTAATATAGAAACATTTTCTGCAAGTTAAGCCGAGAGCTCTTGTCTGAAATTTCCATAGATTAGTCCTAATCAGGTGCCCAAAGGAGCCACAAACTACCAAGGTGTTCTTGCTTCTTCAGTATAGCCAGTCAGGCATTGATGACAGCTAACAAATTCTTTGCTTGAAAAAAGAAAGAAAGAAAGAAAGAAAGAAAGAAAGAAAGAAAGAAAGAAAGAAAGAAAGAAAGAAAGAAAGAAGAGGAAAGGAAAGAACAAGTAGCAAAATGATCAAGATGTTATCTCAATATATGATAGTTACCAATAAAGGCAGATATTACCTCTGCTAAAAGAGGGTTTAGACGAATGTAAACAATGTCAAATCTGTGGCATAAAGAAAGCTAGTGGCTTCTGCCCTACTGTCACTCTTTTCCCCACATCAGATGAGCCCAATGGTAGCCAACGTTCACCATCAGGTTTGAAATTACTAGATATTGGTGAGCTGACCAGGGGTTCCCTGGACATCTGCCAATACAGTAATACAAGTCAAGCTGTTTGAAAGCTCCCCAAATTATAGTATTAACCTTGGAAGATAGATACAGGCTAATTTGCAAATCTTATTTTGATCACTAACATGCACCAGTGAGAAAAAAACAAATAACAGCCTTTCCCTGGACATCAGTTTCTTGTTTGCCCATGCTAATTAGGAGAATTTGCATAAATACATAAAAATCCTGTGTATTCCTCACTGCATTAAGTGTTCATTTCTCATTAACTTCTACAAATATTCCCACACAGCAGACAATGCACTCTCCACCTTTTGACCAGGCCAGACCCAGGAGCACATCATCTCTTTGTCTTCTATATCTAAGTATGTTTGTTGACTTAGAGAACACCCCAGACACACAAGGAACTTTATAAATCACCTCACCAACCACCTTAGTTTATAGATTGAGAAACAAAAATGGGTAAGTTAAGTAAATTGCCCCAAGTCACAGTCTTAGAACCTGGGCCTCTGTGACAAAGGCACTAAAGAATGGCCAGCATTATAACAGGCACTATCCTAAAACAGACATGTTCCACCTGTCTTACTTTCTCTGTGTTAAATGAGAACAATGGGAGTTAATATTATACAGTGATTAAAAACATCAGGTTCTCAGTCAGAAAGACTTAACTATCACTGCCAGGTCTCTACCAAAGTAAAGTCTAGTAAAGCTCGCCAGCCAGGGCACATAACCAGGTTGCAAGCCAGGTCCCCCGCTGGGGGCAGGTGAAAGGCAAGCATACATTGATGTTTCTCTCCCTTTCTTCCTCCCTTCCTGCCCTTCTCTCTAAAAATAATGAATAAAATCTTTAAAAAAAGAGAAAGAATACAAATACCTGATTATCTGGTGTTGCATAGGAATCTGCGGTCACCTGTGTTGCATGGCTATTATGGATTCGGCAACCTAGATAGTCTAACTCCAGAGAAGATGCAACATTTACAAAACCATGACATCTAAAAGTTGTTTTATTTTGCTGACATGGTTTCTCAGGATCAGTGGTGCTTGGCCTACTCAGGAAAGGTTAATACAAGGTCTATTTGACAGTGTGTGTTGCTGTGTAACAAATTATCTTGGAATTTAGCAGCTTAAAGCAACAAAACATATATCACAGTATACAGATACATCAGAAAGCAGGCTGTGGCTTAGGTGGTTGCATTAGCTCAGGATCTTTCAGTGGCTGTCATCAAGGTGTTAGCCAGGGCTGCAGTCATGTCACAATCCAAGTAGGTGGGGATCCACTTCCAAAGTGACTCACTGATGTGGCTAGTGGTGGGACTGCTACCTCAGTACATTGCCTTGTGCTCTTCTGCACCAGGCTGATCAAATATGGCAACTGGCTTCACACAGAGCAAGGAATTTAAGAGAGAGACAAGGCAAAGGGGAGCCCCAGGTCTTTTTACAACCTAATCTCCAAAGTGACATTTCATCACTTCTGCCAGAGACTATTTGTAAGAAGTGAGTTACTAAATCCGGCCCATACTTAAAGAGAGGAGATCATGTATGTGTGTCCATCCCCAAATTCAGGGATGTGGGAGGCTACCCACCATGAGAGAAGCTGCCCTCCAAGCGCCTGCCTTACCTCCTCATTCTCCCTGACCCGGGAGGGGCTTGGCTGCCAGGATGGAGGCTGGTCCTGCCACGGACAAAGCAGTCTTTTTGAATTATAGCTCAGTAATTGAGCATAAACTGGAATTGGCTGCAGCCTGCCTCAGAGCTGCAGGTGCAATAAAATTATATAAAATCACAGCACTTCTCGTGCTGACCACATCCCAGGCACTGGCATCTAGGACCTGGATGGCTTTGCAGCGGGACAGAGCTGAGTTGCTGGTTTGTGTAATAAAAGAGATGTCAGTGAACAGAAGCTGTAGGAACTGCCTGATTGATTTTAATCATTGCTACACAGACATAGTGCTTTGATCACAGAGTAAATCATTTTTTCCTTAATAAACCCATTTTCATTTGAAAACGAAGCCTGCGGTGTTTGTTCTTGTTCTTATAAATCCTGAGGGGCAAAGTCTATTCAGGTCGAACCTAAAACCAAGAATTCAAATGCCTTCAGGGCCAAGTGCGTGTAATTTGGGCTTCATGGAAGACAAAGGGCGATGACAGAGATTGTGGGAAAGCAAAGAAGCAGGCTTGGCTAATATCCTGTGATACTGCGATTTATAATAAGAAGATATGTAGTAATGCACTGCATAACAATGTTTCAATCAATGACACACCACGTATGCCATGGTGGTTTCATAAGATTATAATGAAGTTGAAAATTGGTCACCTAATGATGTCATAGCCATCATGCATTCAGTAATGTTTGCAGTGATGCAGTATAAATAAACCTATTGTGCTGCTTATGGTATGAAAGTATAGCAGTACAATTATGTACAGTGTATAATACTTGATAGTAATAATAAACAACTACATTACTGGTTTATGTATTTAATATACTGTACATTTTTACTGTTATTTTAGAATGTACTCTTTCTGTTATTAAAAAATAAGTGCTGTAAAAACAGTATGTGTTATGCGAATAGTAGCTCCTTACATCTGGTACTGAGCACATCTGTTGATTGCATCATTTCTCTTGTGCTTGATTTAATCTCATGGTTCTCTAAGCATACAACATTTACTGCTAACAGCATATCAAGTGATATGCTGTTACATATCATTTATGCTGACCCTGAAACAAAATGAAAACTGATTAAGGATTACAAAGATGGAAGAATCAGTGATGATTATGACTCATCAGTCAGGTATAATCCATTCCGCCATAGCTACTATCTCAAGGAATGAGAATGAAGTGTCAGATGCTGTTAAAAGACTGAATTCATTGAAGGTAGTAAGACTAACAAAAATTTGAGAAGGGCACATAACAGACTTGGTGAAACTTTGAATGACCCAGATTAAAGACCAGATGCAGAAACATGCCCTTCTCGGCACCATAACGATCATGGCCAGAGTGAAAGTTTATATGCAATGTTGAAAGAAAAGTTAAGTTTAAGTATGATGTTAAATTTGTTGCTAGCTTTGGATGGTTTAAATAATTCAAGAATCGTTATTCATTACATAATGGGAAAGTGAGAGAGTGGTAGTCTGTGCATGCTGATGTGAAAACAGTAAGAATTTTTTTGAAACTCCAGGTAGGCTGATTGTAGAGGAAAATTACTTCCCAGAAGAAACATTCAATATGGATAAAACATCCCTTTTCTGCAAAGGGATGCCTGAAGAGACTTTCATTCATAAGGAAGCCAAGTCGATGCTGAGTTTCAGGCTTTTTTTCTTTTCTTTTTTTGAGTTTCAGGCTTTTAAGGACAGGACAACAGCCTTGCTTGGGGGCCAGATTGCAGACTACAAATGGAAACCCTTTGTGTTCTGGCACAGTAAGAACCCCAAGACCTAGCAGATCAGTGAACAAATACTGCCAGATACAATAGGGACAATAAGAAGTCATGGATGACTCAGTTCCTCTTCAAAGATGCCCTCCTGAATTGCTATGCCAGAGATAAAGAGAAGTATTATCTGGACAATAGCTTTCAAGATTTTGCTTATTGTTGATAATATTCCCAGGCATCTTCTTATCGGTGAACTTTGTCTCCGTATCAAAGTTGGTGTTTCTCCCTCCAAATACTAGCTCTGATCCAACCAATGGATTAAGGGGTTAAAATAGCTTTTTAAGGCCAATTATGTGAGGAACACTTTTGCCCAAGCTGTTGCTGTAACAGAGAAAGACACTGATGTAATTCTAGAAAGATTACTACATCTACAACTGCATTAAGGATCTCGGTTAGGCTAGGGTGATGTCATCAAGGTGGGTGTGAATGGCACCCAGAAGAAGACACTCAAAAAGTTTGTTCATAACTGTCAAAGATTTGCCAAGGATGAGGAGGTTGCAAAAAGTAACAAAGCTCTGGTTGAGAATGCGAATAACTTAAACCTGGATGTGGATGAGGATGATATTGAGCAGCTTCTAGCGGTGGTTCCTTAGGCATTGACTAATGGGGATTTTTTAAAAGAGGAATACATAGCTGAAGAAGAGGCAAGAGAAAACGAAATTGTGAAAGATGAAAAAGAAGCGGTCCCCCACTCCAATTTACAGTGAAGGGTTTAGCATGAACACCCAACACCAAAAGTATTTTGTTAATAGAGGGGAATATTCATGGTGCATTATTTGCTTATAAGGAAATCGATGATAAAAAAAAGAAAAAAGAAAAAAGAAAGAAAGAAACAAACAAAGAAACTACCACAGACATATTTCTGAAAAGAGTGACACCTTCTCAAGAAGAACCTCAGGCAGGTCCTTCAGGAGGTTATCCAGAAGAAGTTGTTAACCTCAGATGACAGTTCTATGTGTTTTATTGCCCCTAAATTACTTGTAGAGGAACAAGATATGGAGGTGGAAAACAGTGACATTAGTAAGCCTGACCCTGTCTAGGCCCTAGGTTAATGTGCATGTATCTTAGTTTTTAACAAAAAAAAAGTTTTAAAAGTAAGTAAATAAATAAATAAACAAATAAATAAAAATTAAAAATAGATAAAAAATGTTTAGAATAAGAATATAGAGAAATAAAGCAGAAGAGGATATAGGGTGGATAAATGGTAATGGAAGGAGACTTGACTTGGGTGTGAACACACAATACAAAACACAGATGATGTGTTAAAGAATTATAAAGCTTAAACCTGTATAATTTTATTAACCAATGCCACCCAATAAAAATTTAATTAAAATTTTTAAAAAGAAGAAGAGGAAAAATAAAAAACTATTTTTGTGCAGCTATACAATGTTTTAGTGTTTTAAGGTTTTAAGCTATTATTACAAAAGAGTCAAAAAGCTAGTACAATTACAAAGGTTATAAAATAAAATGTTGTGTCCTGACCAGCATGGCTGAGTGAAGATTGCCAGTTCAATTTCCGCTAAAGAAATTGCCAGGTTGCAGGTCAGAGCTGGGGTTGGGATTGTGCCAGACGCAAATGATCACCAACGTTTCTCTCACATACATGGATATTTTCCTTCCTCTTTTTCTCCCTCCCTTCCCCTCTCTCTAAAAATAAATAAATTAAATATTTTTCTTTTAAAAAAAAGTTAAGTAAGCTAAAGTTAATTTATTTTTGTAAAAGAAAAATTTAACTAAATTTAGTGTAGCCCAAGTATACAGTGTTTATGAAGTCTATCCTAGTGTCCAGTAACGGCCCATCTCTTACTGACCGAATTAGTTCCATTCAAGTGCCACTCATCACTTACTTGGAGCAGCTCCCAGGCCTGCAAGCTCCATTTATGGGAAGTACCCTGTACAGCAGTATCACTTTTTTGTCTTTTATATCATATTTTTTCTGTACCTATTCTATATTTATATATGTTTAGATAAAAAATAGTTACCTGTGTTACACTTGCCTACAGTAAGCAGCACAGTCAAATGCTGTACATTATAGATTTGTAGCCTTGGAGCAAACCATCTAGGTTTGTACACGTGCATTCTCTGGTGTTCACCAAAGGCAAAATTACCTGATGAAGCATTTCTCAAATTGATTCCTTCCCGTTGCTGAGCAGAACATGACCATATTTGATCTTCCTCCACATTTCCAGTGTAGGGCTCCTAAAAAAAAAAAAAAAAACCCCTTGGGATTTCCCAAGTGATAAGAGCCAGGAAGGTAAAAAGAGTCTTTTGTTAATAATAAGCTCCTTTCAAACACAAAGTTCATGTTCCTGAGGTGACTTTTGGAAAGCATTTAAAGGCAGGGCTTGATTATCAGGGAAACCTAACAATGTGCTTAGAGGGTTGGGCCTTTCAACTCCATCCCTTGACCTCCTGGAGAGATTGAGTTTAATCATCAATGGCCAATGCTCTCATCAATTGTGACTGTGTAACAAACCTCCATAAAAACCCAAAAGGACAGAATTTAGAGAGCTCAGTTGGTGAGCAGGTGGAGATGCCTGGAGAGTGAGGCACTGGGATAGAACAAGGAAACTTCCCACCTCTTCCTCCCTGATGCATCTCTTCCACCTGGTTGTTCTTATTCATTTCCTTTTGCAATAAACCAGTAATTTAGTAAGAAAATATTTTCCTGAGTTTTGTGAGCCCCTCTAGCAAATTAATCTAACCTGAGGAAGGGGTCCTAGTAATCTCCAATGTGTAAGATTCATAGTTAATCAACCAGAAGCACAATTAACTCCCTGGACTTGAGAGTGGTGTCTGAAGAGGGAGGAGGAGGATGTCTTGTTGGGTTAAACCTTTTACTTGTGGAATATGAAGCTATCTCCCAGTAGATAGGGTCAGAATTGAGTTAAATTGTAGGCCAACCAGCTGGTGTTGCAGAATTACTTGGTCATATTGAAAAACAGACATAAGGCTTCTGAATTCAATTCAAAATAAAACACTGGGTATGGCAAATAAAAAATAGCTTTGAGGTGGAGTCTATCAAAGATAATCAAAAGGTGAGACTTCAGGTCTGGAGAAAGAGTAGAAGTTATAAAGCAGCTGGTAAGCAGTTAGCCCAGTGACATCTCAACAGGGTTTTCAGACAGGAACAGCCTGACACAGGTCCAAAGATGGTGTGTGCCTGTGTGCCTTGCTTAGGGGCACAGGGAGTCGTGGGTAAGACTTGGGTCTCCTAACTCTGAGTCTAATTCTCTTCAAATGGAACTTAAAATATCCACATTATTTCTGATTGTAACACCTCTGCTGATAAAGCCTTCTGAGAGTAAATTCCAGTAAAAATAGGCCGAGAGCCGGATGTGTGATAGTCTAGAGGGAATCAGCTATTTTTCCAGGTATGTGTATTAGGCCACTAAGGTATCAGAGATATGAGGTACCCAGACCCATAGCATTCTAGGTCCTCAGGATGCAGAATGTACTAGAACCCAATATGGAGATAGGTTCTAGGAAGCCACTTGCTTTTTAAGAGCTTATTTTTTAAATCCTTAAAGTCTGCCTGATGTTAGGAGGGCCTAAGTAGACTATAAACAGCATGTTACTTACTACTAAAGCGACTTAGATGGGTTCAGGGCTGAGAAATATTTTATCTTCAATACAAAGTGACAATATAGAGAGTGAAGGAAATAATGATGGGCAGTTTATAGCAGGACTAGGCAGCTTTTTCAGCCACAGAAGTTCTTACCAGGGCTGCTGCCAGTGGAATGTAGCCAGCTCAAGAGGAATTTAATTATTAGGAGGGTAAAAAGGAGCATAGCCCAGGCAAACATAGCTGATATGAAATACTTAAGTGCCAGGAAGCAGCAATTTCCAGTGATGTCTACCTACAGGTGGATTTCTAGCCAAAGGACTGGAATGGGACAAAGAACCAACTGTCAAAGAAAAGAGATGAGCCTTGGCTGGTGGCACAGTGGATAAGGCACTAGCCTGCGAACCCAAAGGTTGCTGGTTCAATGCCCAGCCAGGGCACATAACCAATCTGCAAGCCAGGTCTTCATCCAGGTCTTCAGCCAGGTCCATAGCTAGAGGCAGATGAAAGGCAACCATACATTGATGATTCTCTCCCTCTCTGCCTCTTTTCCTTCCCCTCTCTCAAAAAAAATTATAAATAAAATCTAAAAAAAAAAAAGAGATGAAAAAAATTAGTGAGATATTAGTGACTCCAACCAATAGACAGAAGGTGAATATGAACTGAGAGAGAGAGAAAGAGAGAGAGAGAGAGAGAGAGAGAAACGGACTAAAGATCTAAGTGAAAGTATTAGGACAATTTCATGCAAAACTATTGGAAGAGGAAGATTTAATGCAATGTATGGTGTAATGAAAAGAGAATAAATTCCTGTGCATCTGAAGTACATAGACTGTAAGTTTAAGGTTGTCTACAAGCTAATGCTCTAACTCATTACCCCATGTAGGTTTTACTTAGTTACTGGTGCAAGGTCAAAGCATCAGAGGAAAGGTTTGAGGAAAGAAAGGTCTGAGAAAGGGAGTAGGGTCAGGGAAAGGTGAGGATGAGACTGAGGAAGAGGCTCAGGAGTTCCCACTCCACTTTGGAAGCTCCAAAGGAATGCCTGGGGAAAGTCAGGAATATTGCTGAAGATTTGAGTTACAATACTGAGTCATTAAAGATAATTTTATCAACATCCAGGTGATGTGGTCTATTTTGAAATCAGATAAAAACTTCCTTGGCTTCAATGAGAGCTAAGTTTAGCTTTAAAGCCCAAGAACTAAGACCAGCCCCAGGGACAAAAATTCCACTCTTAGATACTTAACTTAGTTTGTTGGGAAAATGACAGAGATGGTAGAAATTATACATATACTAAACTCAAGAAAACAAAAATAAAAAATCAGACTTGATTTATAAATTAAACTTACAATGATAACTCACATTTATTAAGTATAAATTGATTTTGTGGTAGGTACTTCACATTTATTATTTCTATTTAGTCCCCACAAGCATACTATTCCTGCCATCTTTCAAATACAGAAACTGAATCTTTGGAAGATTACATAGCTTTTCTAATGACATAGCTAGTTAGTAGAAGAAATGGGACTTCCAATTATGTCTGTCCGACTCTAAAGTCTATGAGATTAAAAGAGCCACATTAAATCAAAGGGCTAACTTGTTGCTTGTGTTTTCTATGGAAGTTCCAGTCCTGAAATGTCAAGGTGACTCACTGTTGGAAACTGGTTTGGAAACTATAGATAGCAAGGTGCTTAAATCACTGTGAAAATTAAGAAAAGGAAGAAAAAGAAAAGGCTTGATGTTAAAATTTTTTTATTATAAACACATATCTGCTTTATTTCTGTAAAGTAGTCATTGAAATTCAGCTTCTTGAAAAAAAAAAATCCCTCATCTATCACTACCAGAGCTCACGAAGGATACAAAGAAGCCTAGGCCAGATTTACACCTGGAATTAGATGAGACTGAAATGGTCTAGGCTAGTGAAGTCTGGAGAGTAGCCACCGGAGAGACCAGGCAAGAGATGCAGATGAGATGGGAAATGTCCAATAACTGATGAGACAGGACAACATCATTCTTGGCAACAGGCATTGGGTTCCAGGTCTGACAAAGCAAGGAGGGACTAGAATTTGAACTCTGCATGCTTCCAACACTGAGGTAAGAATTTCCATGGTCTATAATGATAATAACTACTATCTACTGAGCATGTGCTAGGAGTCATTTTGTAAAGTCCTTTCATGCATTACCACAGTTAGTGCTCACAACAAGGCTTTGAAGTCAGTGAAATTATTCCAAATTTGCTGATAACTGTCAGTATTTATGTGTTAAGTTCTGACAATTGGCTAGAATCACTACCTAGCACCTTCTAGACCTAGCTATATGTGAAAGATATGCGGTCCAATTTAAAATGTGCTATAAAGACTATACTTTCAGGGATCATTTCTATAGTTCATCACATAAAACGTGCTATAAGTATCAGATACCAGATGAGAAAAAGAATATAAAATACCTTGTTAATATTTTTTATATTGATTACTTGTTAATATTGTGGATATATATTATAATAATATAAATTTAAATAATAATACTTTAAGTACACAATTAAATAATTTAAATAATATTTAAATTATTTATATTTAAAATAATAATACTTTACACAATTAACTCTTGAACAATGCAGTGGTTAGGGACACTGACCCCCCACATAGTCAAAAGTCCATGCATAACTTCTGAGTTCCCTAAAAACTTAACTGCTAATAGACAGCTATTGACCAAAAACCTTATCAATAACATAAACAATGGATTAGTGCATATTTGTATGCATATATATTATATATTGTATTCTTACAATGAGGTAAGCTAGAGAAAAGAAATTTTTAAGAAAATCATGCCTGGCTGGTGGCACAGTGGATAAGGCGCTGGCCTGCGAACCCAAAGGTCGCTGGTTCGATTCCTCAGCCAGGGCACATAATGAGGTTGCAAGCCAGATCTCTAGGCAGTTCTGTAGCTGGAGGCAGGTGAAAGGCAACCATACATTGATCGCTCACGCGCATTCTCTCTCTCTCTCTCTCTCTCTCCCTCTCTCTCTCTCTCTCTCTCTCCCTCTCTCCCTCTCTCCCTCTCTCCCCCTCCCTCCCTCCCTCCCTTCCTCCCTCTCTCTCTCTCTCTCGCTCTCCTTCCCCTCTCTCTAAAAATAATAAATAAAATTTAAAAAGAAAATCGTTATAAAGAGAAAATATATTTATTGTACTGTATGTACTATATTTATCAATACGTAAGTTTATGTAGGCTGCTTACAGGATTAATCATTTGTCAGAACTGATTTCAATATTGGCTGATATGATATAAAACACTGTAGATGTCTTGTGTATTACTAACACTAGACATCAAAAATAAAAAGATGTGAAAAAATTCATATTTATATACAGTATAAATGATTCAGGAATCAATAATGAAGAAATAGCAATATGATTGCCTTATGATAGCCTAGTATAATTGATATGATTGCCTCATGGTAGCCTACCTTATATGCTAATAAATGAATCATTATAAAATTTTTATGGCATATAGTATTATGGTCACATTCATAGTAGATCACTGAAAGCATTTTTACATTAAAATATACTTAACTTGTAATGATAGGCTGATATATAGATTCTCTAATTAGAGGTATATAGTATTGTAATTCTTTCAATGCAAAGTTATAAAACAGTAAGAAAACTAACACATTACTAATTTTTAAATAAACTACTACTCACTTTATGTCTACATAAGGATAAACTACCCACTTCAAGTCTTGTACTCCATGTCCTACACAATGAATGAGTACTTGGGCAACGATGATGACACAAAGCATCTCATACAGTTCTTGCTGTGCAGTTATTAGATTTTCACATAGACAGACATGTACACAATAGGTAAGTTTATTAACTGTAAATCATGATGATAAGTTACTATTCATTAAGTGGAAGTGGATCATCATTAGGGTCTTCATCCTCAACTTCCTGTTGAGTAGTCTACAGGAGAAAAAGAAGTATGATTCTTGCTGTCTCAGGGGCTGTGGAGAAGGAAGTGGAGGAGGTCAAAGGGGAGGCAGGAGAGCAGACCCCCTTGTGTAAATTTATCAAGACATCTCATAATTTGTGTCTGGTTTTTGCTTTTTCATTTCTCTAAAAGTATTTCTATATGGGATCAATTCCCCTTCCACTGTTTGCTTTAGTTTCAGTGTCTGTATCACAGAAGAGTTCATGTCATAAAAGAAGTCAAAAGCCATCTTGAATATTTGGAACATTTCAGCCAGGTTGTCCGATGTTAATTTGTTTTCTGGCTCTTCTAGGTCCTCTTTCTCATTGCCTGACACTGGTTCCATAGCATTCATCTTCATCAGGTCGTCTTCTGTTAAATCCACTGGTGTTGTGTTTGTTAGCTCTTGATTTTCTCCAAGATCCATATCTGGAAACCATTCATGTCCACCCCTCCCCGCTTTGATTTTTGGGTTTTGTTTTGGCCATATCCACTATCTCTTTCATAATTTCCTTGATTGACTCTGTCATGCATTCTATGAAGTCATGAGCAACATCTGGACACAGTCTTCCCCCAGCAGGCACTTATTGTTTGGGGCATGATGGCTCTCATGACTTTTCCTATAACGACAATGTCATTTTTGGTGGTGTAATCCTTCCAGGCTTTATGGTTTTCTCTCCATTGGGGTTCTCTTTCATAGCACTAATAATTCTTTCCACATAGTACTGTGTACCATGAACCTTAATGATTTTTATGATACCCTGCTCTAGAAGCCGAATTATAGATGTTGTGTTTTGGGGCAAATAGACCACTTTGACACCTTCAGTGTTGAACTCATGGGGTTCTGGGTAACCAGGAATATTGTTCAAAATCACAAGAACTTTAAAGTGCAGTCCCTCACAGGAAAGGTATTTCCTGACTTCAGGGACAGAGCATCAATGGAAGAAGTCCAGAAGAAGTGCTCTTCTTGTCTAGGCCTTCTCATTGTACAACTGCAAGACTGCCAGCTGGTGTTTATCTTTTCCCTTTAAGGCTCAGGGTTAGCAACTTTATACATAAGGGCAATCCTGGTCATAAACCTGGCTGCATTTGCACAAAATATTAGGGTTCGCCTCTCCTTTCCTGACTTATATCCTGGTGCTCGCTTCTCTTCATTACTAATTCATGCATTTTGTGGCATTTCCCCTCAGAAAAGGGCACTTTTGTCTGAATCAAAAACCTGTTAATGTAGATATTCTTTTCTTCAATTATTTTTTTAATGGCATTTTGGCCAGTGCATATCTTTGTACTGTTTTCTTGACAATGTTTCAGCCAAACCTCTTTCTAAAGTTATCAAACCACTCTTTGCTGGCTTTAAATTCTCCAGCATTAGATCCTTCACTTTCCTTTTGCTTTAAGTTGTCACATAATACATTTGCTTTTTCTCAAACCATATTGTCAGGATGTGGAGGCAGCTAACATGGAGGCAGCACATATCTTTGGACTTTGATTGTACCTGGACTTTAGTTAACACTGTAACAGTCAATGTTTACATGCCTAGCCTGGCCAGAATGTGATAATGGAACTGGTCAGGAAATTCTTGGGAATGAGTTAATGAAGTTAACTTGTCCAGAGATTCCTGGTGAGGTGGTAATAAATCAAATGACTTAATAGATAATCCCATGTAGCTTTTGCTGGTTAATGAACTAATTTTCCTTAGAAGCATGTACCTGTGTAACTGCACATAGAAACTAGGATAAAAACCCAACCTGGTGAGATCAAGTCAAAGGCGATTTATTTAAAAGTCTCTTCTCTTGCCGTCCCCTGTTTTTCCTGTTCCCTGTTTTCCTTTCCCTAATAAACTCATGGCTTGATTCCATGGTGGTCTCTGGGTGTGATTTCTCTGAGCAAGGCTGCTTTTGCAGCTCTGAACTATACAGTGTACGGAACGAAAATCCAGATATAATCCAAGTCCAAAAATATGTGCTATCTCCATGTTAGCTGCCCCCACATTCTGACACATATTGAGAGTCTAGGTTTGCCTTACTTATAGCTATCCTTCACACAGATAAAAACTGCATTTTTCAATACAAGATTGAAAAAATGTATTTCACAAAAAGCACAAGATTTTTGTGCCTGCTGGTGTAGCTATAGTTATGCTTCACAAATCTCTCTCTCTCTTTTTTTAACAGTGGTCCTTACACTAGATTTATTTATCTTAAAATTGTGAGCCACTGCAGCTGCACCTTAATTTATGGTACATATCCAGCAATTCAGCATTTTCTTGTTATGTCATGACTTTTCTCTGCTTCTTGGGAGCACTGCCAGGATAACCTGTGGACCCTGTATGGGTCCCATGGTATTATTCAAGGTTTAAAGTACTGCACTAAACACAATGTAAAATACATGAGAAACAAAATACATGAGAAACAAAAAAATCCTCACTTTTTACTGTGATATGTAATTTACTGGGGAGACAAACTACCCATGAAAAGATGATTAGCACCACATGGCATTTTAAGCAGCTACAATACTTGAGCTCGCTGAGCTCACTGCAATAGCAAGAAGTGGCTACAAAATTATTATAAGTAACACAGTACGTACTATAGTTAATTTTATGCAGTTATGATTCAATACTGCATCTTTATGCTTGTTTACATTTATCTGGACAGTAAATGGTATCATATGTAGTTCATAATTTGATAACTTTAAACTTTTTATAATATATTTGTATATATTTTGCAATAGTAAATAATAAAACAGACTAGAATCTACATATATTCCATGTATTCATAACATACTTAATGCTTTCTTAATTTTTTCATATTTCTAGGGTATCCTGTTTATTTGCAAATTTCTTTAAATTGTTTCATATGTTCAAAAAGTTATTTCATATACTTATTGAAAAAATATTCATGTGACTAAACCTGTACAGTTCAAACCTGGGTTGTTCAATGCTCAACTGTACTAGGTTATATTTTATGTAGTGTTAACAGTAATTTTACCTGATTCTTTTTTTTAATGTGGCTCCTAGAAATTTCAAAATTATAGACAGTACGTGGGTCACATATGTGACTTGCAATATGTTACTAATGGACAATTCTAAACAAGATATTATCTTATAGTGTCCTCAAAACTTTAAAAAAACTCCATGACTAAATTTTTAATTAGAATTTATAAATGAGGAAGGCAAGGCTGAGGGAGATTAAATAATATTCCAAGGTCAAACTGGTCCATAATAAATAGTTTGATCCACACCTGTAAGTTGCCCTAGGATAGTTTTCTATTGATGCTATAAAAAATTATCATAAATTTAGTGACTTAAAACTTCACAAACTCATTTCTCATAGTTCTGTGATCCAGAAGTCTGAAATCGTTCCATTAAATTAAAATCAAGTGTCAACAGAGTCACGCTTCACTGGAGACTGTGGGGCCAAACTTGCCTCCTTGCCTTGTCCAGTTTTTAGAGCTGTACTCCTTTCGTTCCTTAATTCATGGCCTTTCCCATCATCTTCAAATTCAGCTCCTTAACATCTTGAGATTCTGTTTACTTCTTTTATCTTGCCTTCTTTTGTATTCAGGTCTCCCTCTGCCTTCCCTATCATAGCACTTGTGCTTACATTTTATGTCTACCTGGGTAATCCAGGGCAATCTCTTTTCTTCTTCATTTAATTCCATCTCCAAAGCCCCTTCATTACAAAAGATGACCCTCAAAGGTACTATTGATAGTAGTCAATACTATGGCTCTTAGGTCTTCAATCTAGGGTACCTCCTAGAATCATGCTACACTGAAATAGACTTTCCCTATTACTCTTTTCAAAGTTTAGGTTCTATGCTAGAAGACATTAAAAATAAAGAAATAGATATGATACACTCCTACCTTTCTATTGGGTTGAAAGTCCATTTGGTTTATTCCATAAAATAAAAGATAACATTGTTTCATTTTTACCAATGAATTTATTGATTTGGATACTTTGAGTATGTCAGCTATCTCCCACATGGTATAACTTTAACTGTTCTCAATTCATGTCTCAATTTGATCACTATCAACTTCTACTGGTCTACCCAACCATGGAGCATCATCCAGCCAGTAATCTGCAACATGAAACTTTGCAAACCACTTTTGACAATTCCAATCAGTGATAGCACATTCTCCATACATGGTGCAAATCTCTTTTGCATTTGAGCTACCTCTTTACCTTTCTTGACATAATAAAGCATGCTGTGTTGAAAATATTCCTATTTTCTTCCATCTTTAATATTAAAATGGCTACACGAAAATTCACCAATTTTGAGAAGTTTTTTTTAATGCATGGTGATATGATGGCTATCACAAAAACATCTAACAAAACTGTTTTAAATGAAGTTAAACACAACTAAGCTCTATTAGAGCCATTTTACAAAAAAAAAAAAAAAAAAATGGCTAACCCTACTAAAGAAGAAGACATAAAAAATTAATTACAATGCTCTAAAATAAGTTCCTATATGAAGATATCCACACAGTCATAGTTGGACAAAAGTCAACTCTACAGCCACTTAAATATAGCACTTTCTTAACTCTTTACAATATTTTTTCATGTTTAACATATTTGACAGTCACTAGCAGATTTCCTATAAGTCTAAAATAATTTCAAAATTTAAAGTTAAAAACTGGAAAAAAATAATTCTGTAAGACCATTCAGGCCAATGAAGAAGCCAGGGGTCTGAAGTGAGTTGCATAAAATTTGTTTAAGAAAGTGGGTATTAGGACTTGTGATCTGCAAATGTTTACTGTTCACCAAGTGCTTCCTGAAAGGTTTCTGGGCCAATGAAAGGCAACAGGCACCTATGCTACACCTGATATTTGTTTCTGTAGAAGGGTCCAAAGATAAGTGGCCATGGATGATTTAGTTTCAAACCCTCAACCATAGAGTCTGCCTTTGTTTTTCTTTCAAACATCAAGGTATTGTCCATCCTCTGCTCTGTCTCAGCTGGAGCCAGAGTAATTAGAAATTAGCAAGGGTGATGTCAAAAAAATCTTAAACACCGCCTTCTCCCTTAGTTTTTGAGGTCAATTATGTTTTCCTCCTTCTCTACTAAAGGAAAAGAATCATTACCTTGGAATCACACTTAGTATGACTCCTTAGATTTATAAAATTAAACCAACAGAGTGTTGATAGGTAAACCTTCTTTGAAACAATAACTTTGATATTTATTGTATGTCTTCTCTTCCTCATCCCTTTTCCTGTTTTTTACTCTGACCCTCGAACAAAAAGGCTTCTAGATCCCATTGCTAGCAGTAGAAATGTGAACAGAGGAGAGGAAGACACTGATAGCAAATTCCTGAGGGTTTGTATGAGAGTTTGGCAGATAATAGAATGCATACACACACACACACACACACACACACACATACATATATTAGACAATGCCTGGCATAGAGACTAAGCCATACATTATGAAAGCAACTCAGGACAGAGTCAAATTAAACACCACCAATGGGATAAAAGAGACATTTTTCCTAGTAATAAAAAGTAGAGCAGCATACCTTGATCTGGATTATCACTGAGTCCAAGATAGAATATCAGGAGTAAGAGGCACATAAAACTTTACAGTCCATTTAATCCATACCTTCTAGCTAGCAGGAAAACAAGTCTCAGCAATGATAAAAATAAAACAAAACAAACAAACAAACAACAACAACAACAAAAAAAACCTAAGGGACAATGGTAGAATTGTCTACCATTCTGAACTTCTATTTCCCAGTCCTGGACTCTTCCCACATTAGAATCTTTTTAGAGAAATGGATGTTTGGACAAAACCACATTAGCTCCATAGAGCAGTAGTTAAATATTCAGCATAAGAATGGTTGCTAGAAGACAGCCAAGATCAGGGACCAGACACGGGCATCAAGAAACAGGCTGGGCTTGTTGGCCCCCTGAGCTGGAAAATGCCAAGTAGTTTGCTATGGCTGCGCTCCTGACACTTGACTGGAGGGCTCTGCACAGCATGGAGATCAGGATCTTAGAAAAGGCATCTGGGGCTAAGACCAACCAACCGTATCAAAAACTCACTTAAGCAATTCAGTCTAATCACTGGTCATTTTCATGACACTTTAAGTAATGTAAGCCAAAAGAACTAAAATAGTAAGTCAGCCAAAATTTTATTACCAGTCATCAAAACAGTTTGAACCTGACACCAAAGGTACCACCCCAAAGCCAAATCTACTCCTTGAACCTTCTCCACAGCAGACCTTCCTGGGAGGCTCTGGGCCCAGGCCCATCCTTGGGAAGGTGCAGAGCTCACACACACATTGTAAATAGAAAATAATATAGGCCAGTAGCTAATCACTTTGGGGAAAGAAAACCTATGAGGCTGGTGCACTGACTTTATAGCTTGTTGTTTTAAAATTCTATTAGTAGTAAGTAATTTATCCATTTAGTCAATAGATAGTTGTTAAACTACTACAAAATGATGGGCACTGCTAGATTTGCAAGAGATATAGTGAACCAAATCAATGACATCTCTGCTATCATGGAGCTTATATTTTAAAGGTCTACAGTCTATTGTTAGAATTGACAGATTGCTCCACTTTTTGTGAGCCCTGTAATGCAAATAATTGTCTTTCTGCCTATTTGTTATACTAGGACTTTTTTTCTTTCCTCCTTAGAGTCTATTTGGGTAGTTGTACAGAATGTTACAAACAAATTTACACAAACTGGGGCTAGTGCCTGAATCAAGCTAGCCAAATGAAACAAGAGACCCCTCACGTTTCAAAAAAATAAATAAAAACAAAAACAAAATCAAAATAAAATCCAAGTCAATTATTTGCTTTGGTATGTACGTATATGAGGTCTGTCCTGAAAGTATCAAGCCAATGTCAATATAATGAACACAGTGTTTGTGGTTGATACTTTCAGGACAGACCTCTTACAGTTAGCATCAAAGAGAAGATATTACAGTATTGGATCAAATGCTACACCAAATAATTGCTTAGGATATGCACATAATGAAACTTCCCTCTACACAATAAAAATGAGATTGATGAAGTCCCAGAGAGATAGTTTAAATTGAAAATGGAAGTTCAGGGAAAAGTTCTCTGGAAGAGATGGAACAGGAAAGCCTGTAACTTACATTGAAACAATCTACTCACAGGCAATGTAAAGTGATACCATCTCCATAGTCCATGCAGAAGAGGGGGATAGAGTAAATCCCCTATCTTGTGCCATATACGAAAAGTAACTCAACATGAATTACTATTAAGAGTAAAATCTATACAACTATTAGAGGGAAACATGTGGGTAAATCTTCATGACCTTGGACTTGACAGTTTTATAGCTATGCCATCAAAAGTATAAACAACAAAAGAAAAAAATAGACAAATTTAACTTTATCAGAACTAAAAAAATTTGCACATCAAAGAACATTATCAAGAACGAGAAAAGATAATCCACCCACAGAATGGAAAAAAATATTGCAAATCCTATATATACACTATATTTAAAAACACATACAGCCCTGGCTGGTGGCACAGTAGATAAGGTGCCAGCCTGTGAACCTAAAGGGCACTGGTTCGATTCCTAGCCAGGGCACATAACTAGGTTGCAAGCCAGGTCTCCTGCCAGGTCCATAGCTAGAGGTAGGTGAAAGGCAAACATAAAACATACATTGATGTCTCTCTCTCTCTTTCTGGCTCTCTCCCTTCCCCTCTCTCTGAAATAATAAAAAAAAATCTTAAAAATAAGCACATACAACTCAATAGTAAGTAACCCAATTAAAAACTAGACAAAGAACTTGAATAAAGATTTCTCCAAATAAAATCACCCATAAATACAAAAATATGCTCAATATTATTGACCAACAGATAAATGCAACCCAAAAAACAATGAGGTACTACTTTATAGCTCACTAGGATGGTTACTATTAAAAAAGATAACAGCAATGTTGTCAAAGGTGTAGAGAAATTGGAACTCTTATACATTATTGATAAAAATGTAAAATAGTGCAGCTATTATGTAAAACATAATAGCATAAAACATAGTAGTCTGGCAATTCCTCAAATGGTTAAAAATAGAGTTACAATTTGACATGAAAACTTTACTCTTATGTGTATGTATATACAACAGAAGTGAAAACATATGTGTGGGGGACCCCTGCCCGCAGAGACCCCTGGTGCCATGGATGAAATAGCACCGTCTGTCCCGAACAGCACTGTGAAAGGGGAAGAAGATCAGGCCAGTGGCTCAAGGCCAAAGGCCCAGTTCTTTGTTCCCAAAGATCTTTTATTGAAAAGGGTAAACTTGAAGGTACCATAGCTTATCAATCAATGCTAATCAATGCTAATTACAAGGAACTGGAAAAAACAATTAAAGGGATCTTACTCAGGTCAGGATGTGCATTCAAATTTAAAAAACTTCTGCAGTTGATGCAACAAAGGATTAAGCCAGGTGAGAGAACAGGCCAGGCTTCATAGTAACTAAAGTATTTTCCCATGACCTAGTTCCTCTCCCCCAGGGTTACTGGTTTTAACATGGAAACATATATGTATCCAGCATTCCAGGTCTTCCAGTTGGGACTTACAGGTTTAGCCTGGCCCAGGTGGGACTCCAAGTTTCTATGTTTTCCCAGGTGCGCCCTGACACATATGCCTACACAAAAGATTGTATTTAAATGTTCATAGCATCATTATTCATAATAGCCAAAAGGTGGAACCAATCTAAATGTCTATCAACTGATGAATGAATAAAATGAATGTGGTATATTTATATAATGAAATATTACTTGACTACATAATAATATAAAGTACTTGACATGTTACAATATAGGTAAACCTTAAAAACATTATCCTAAGTGAAAGAAAACAATCACACAGATGCAAAAAATATACCCCACAGATTACATGAAATGAAATAAATAGAGTACATATGTTTAGGATCAGAAAGTAGCTTTTTGACTGCTTAAAGCTTGGGATGGGGGGAATAGAGGGAGAAGGAATGGATAGCTAATATGGACTGGGTTTTTTTTGTGATGAAAATGTTCTAAAATTGATTGTGGTGGTGGTTGCATAGCTCTGTGAATACTAAAAAACAGTGAATTGTATATTTTAAATAGATAAATTGTATGATATAGGAATTATCTTATTAAGCTGTTAGAAAACAAAAATAAAACTTAAGACATACCACAAATCCAAAAGATACTATAAAGGTATATTAAAATGAAAATAAACATATTAAATTTTAGCCAGATTTTATGCCAAAGTATATAATCCTAAATTCCACTTTCTTTTTTCTTGTATTTTTTTAAAAATTGAGGTATAGCCAGAGGTAGTAATGTATTAATGATATACCAGTAAATACTTTCCTTTTTGCTATTAAAAACACATGAAAGTGCTGGATGAAGTATAATTTTAAAAAATTATTACAGAGCTAACTCAAGAAAATAAAAGGAAATATCCTTGTATAAGAATCAAAAAAAAAAAAAGAAAAATCAAAGCCAGAATTGTAAGAGAAATGAACATCGAGGGTTTGCAAGATATATCAGCTAGAAACTTAGCTGACATCTGAGGAAAATGGAAATCTAGAAATGAATCATCAACTGAAACTTTGGAATTTCAAATAACTTTCTGTTCTCAAAGACTAGAAAAATTCTAAAACCCTGCATGGTTCAATGGCAAGGAAACTTATTTTCACATGAGGAAAGAGATGACACCAGCAAGAAATAAAGATCTCGGTCCTTCACCATCTCATCTGTAGGTGGAGTGTGAATTTATATGAGTACATGTTGCATGAAGCATACATCTATAAGTCTACCAGAAGCAAAAAAAAAGAAAAAGAAAAAAAAGGTAACAACAGCAACAACAAAAACCCAAAATCAAGAAATTTGGAGCTAATTTAGTAGAAGAATTTTGCAAAGCATTCTTATAGAGACATGAAACATCTCAGGGAGACCATATCTCCCTAAAGATTATCTCACATAAAAAAATCCTATAAACCACATGAGGAAATAAGCTGCATGAAGAATGTAACAAACAGAAAAATTAATACTTGAGAATACCCTATAAACTACATGAGGAAATAAGCTGCACAAAGAATGTAACAAACAGAAAAATTAATATCTTGAGAAATAAAAAATAATGGAATGACCTGGAATAAAAATAAGATAGGTATAATATCTGAGATATACTAATACCAATCTAAGGTCTTTCTTCTTGTCAGGAATAAAACAATTGGAAGAAAATGAAAAAGGAAGTCTCATGAAGTGATTCAATAATAATTTTGGTGGGTGTCAGTGGTCCTTAGCCCAATACTGAGAGAGTCTCTGAACTAATCTAATTTTCCACCCTATGAAAGAATTTCCTTTACACATTTCAGATAAGTGGTCATTTAGTCACTTCTTGAATACCTGTAGGAACAGAGAACATGAATTGATGAAATAGAATATTCCATCTTCAGACAATTAAATTGATTAAAATTTTTTATATTGGATCGAAATATACCCCCCAATAATCTCCAGTTTTTGCTCCACATTATAGAATACACAGGATAAATGGAATTCTTCCCTCCATATAATAACTTTTCCTTATTTGAATATAGACACCCATTTTCTCCCAAATCTTCTAGGTTAGCTATTGGTTCTTACACTTTCCTTACATAACTGGATTTTCAGATCCTTTTACCCACTTAATTTGCCTCTTCAGAATTCAGTCCAGTTTGACAGCCTTTTGCCTAAGTAAGTTTAACTGTTGGAATTTTTTTGATCTTCAATCTGTCATTGAGCTTAATTATAATTTTTTAGCATGACATCATTCTCACAATCCTTCTGATCTCACTGTCATCACTGATTTGGTCAGCTGACATATGGGACTTACTAGCATTTATCTCTATATGCCTGTAAAAACATAAATGCAATGTTTTGTTTTGTTTTTTTTTGGAAAAATCTGAACCTAGGGAATGTTATTTAATAAATTTTCAATAATGGTAACAATTATTAAAACAGATACAAAATATTGATCCATCTGAGTTTACATGAGATTAGTTCAGAGTGTGCAGAAATTTTAAAATCCTATTAAAAGTGAGGAATAGGTTTACTATCAAGTTACCCATCTACAAAAATGCCTTATCAAAAAGAAACAAGCTGGCTAAAGACCAGGAAATTAAAGAACACGGAAGTTGGCAGAGCAACAAGAAGGAGATAGATAGCAGGGCCAAGGTACCTAGGAGGATGAGCAGGAGAGAAATAAAGTATGGGAGATCCAAAAATTCTGACTCCTGTATTGTTATGTTCATGAAGGGCTAAGGACATCTTGGGTCATTTTAAGCTTCCTGATACTCAAGACTGTTTTGGACAGAAATCTGTGGCTATAGCCATAAACCTCAACACCTTGGTTCATTAACTGCCAGTCTTGGAATATCATCTTTTGTCCAATTATCAAGCTAGCTATTTATTTTTTGTTCACACTTCATGTCACTGCCTTGACCACAAAATAAATTAACAGATTTTAAACTGTCTATAGAAATATGATAATTCTTTTAATCAGTCAGTCAATTGGCAGTAGATTAATATCATCATCATCAACAAAAACAACAAAAAACCCTAAAAAAATTGGGTTAGCATCATATGATCTGGGCTACACTTCATGAACATAATTGGTCTTATAATAATACCTTGCTTCTCTCACCATTTCTATCTGGTATTCTATTTCAGACTGTATTATTCACCTGAATCATGGGTCATAAAATTTTTTAATGAATCCAAGGTTACCCTGACTAGTGGTGCTCAGTTGGTTGGAGTATTGTCTCATACACCAACAGGATGGGAGTCCTGTTTCCATTCAAGGTACATATCTAGGTTGTGGGTTCAATCCCTGGTTGGGGCATTATGAGAGGCAACCAATTGATGTTTCTCTCTCTCTCTCTCTCTCTCTCTCTCTCTCTCACTCTCGCTCTTGCTCTCGCTCTCGCTTTCTCTCCCTCTCCCTTCCTCTAAAATCAATTACCATATTAAAATAAAAAATTTAAAGTATCTAGGTTCACTTTTCTAGCCTCTTCATGGAGTTTGTCAAATATCATACCTTCCTTACTTCAACAAAACTCCCTAATGGGGGTCACAGAGCACAGTGAGTTAGAGGATTTTCCTTCTGTGTTAAGGCAGCACAACTCCAGCTGTCCTGATTTAAAAATAAATCTTTCTTCATTCTCCTGTTCCAACTATTATAAAGTACTATTTTTCTTGTATTTCCTATAATTTTCAGCTTCTGGACATATCCCATGCTATTCCACTAACCCTGGGGAACAGAGAGAAAAGATACCACACCAGATGGCTCACAGGTGTTGATGTTAACACCCTCATCCATAAAGTGAGAATAGAAGTACCCATCTACCCAACTCATATGTTTTTGTAAAAACCAAACAGAGCCCTGGCTGGTGGCTCAGTGGATAGGTGCTTGTCTGAAACCCAAAGATCACTGGTTCGATTCCCAGTCAGGGTACATAACCAGATTGCAAGTCAGGTCTCCAGCCAGGTCCCCAGCTGGAGACAGGTGAAAGGAAACCATACACATTGATGTTTCTCTTATCTCTCTGCCTTCCTCCCTTCCCCACTCTCTAGAATAATATATTTTTTAAAAATCTAAAAAACAAACAAACAAAAAACCCAAATAAAATAGTGGTTGTTAATGGTTGTGCTAGAATAACATAACCTTAAAACACCAAACTAATGTAAGCCAGATTATTATTTTATAGACATTATTTCTTTTTTGAATATTCAATATATATATATATAAAATCCTTGCCCAAGGGTACACCCATTGATGAGAAAGGGAGAGAGAGAAACTGATGTAAGAGAGAAGACAGTGCAGCTGTTCCCCTTATGCTCCCCAACTGGGTACTGAACCTGCAACCCAGACATGTGCCCTGACTGGTAATCGAATCCACAACCCTTCAGTGCATGGGAAGATACTCCAATCAGTGAAGTCACACTAGCAAGGGCTAGATATTCTTTTTTATGCTTTTCTATTTTAATCCCTCAAAAGGTATTTCCCCCCAGGGTTCTACATTAGCAATAATTACAAAAAGGATAACATCGAATATTAACATGATGCCTTTTCTATCCAGAGACCTTCCATGCCTCTTATTCTATTTAACTCCTACTAATATCCTGAAAACTCTTATTTGCTCTGTCTGGTAACTGGCCCAAACTTAAAGGAGTTTACTTTTAAAATCCATCAAAGCTCATACTTAAGTTCAGTGGGAGATTCATTTCATTTGTAAGTTTACTCTAAGGTTGAAGAGCTCAAGAGACTCAAGGGAATGTGTTGATCCTCCGAGTCCTACTTTCATTTTAACAGAAAGTGCCTCAGCAACTTAGGCAATGTGCCAGCCAGGTGGTGGAGGCCTGATATATGGTATTTTAGTAGAGAGTCTGTTACAGAGTCCCTCACAGTCACTTCCTGTGAGCAGCTGTCTGTGTTGGCAGCTCATAAAACAAAGACCATGCAATACCTTGGGAAATAAATCCATGTTGCACCAGAGTCTGTTGCTAGAAATAAAGTTACTTGTATCTCAAAAAAGTTCCCACCAGCCCTGCCACCATAATCATATGGTTCTAAAATCTTTTCATGTAACATTTCATATTCAATATTCTTTTCGGGCATATATTTTGATTATATTTCATCTTTATAATAAGACAACTTAGTTTTGTTCATTTACTTTGCCTCTCTGTTTGCTTGTTTATTTATTTTTATCTGCACCAGAGGACATTTTTTCATTGCTTCTAGACACAGAGAAAGGGAATGATGCCAGGGAGAAGTATCGATTGGTGCCCTCAGGTAAGGACCCAGACTGAAGATGGCATGTGCTTGGACTGGGGATTGAACCCACAACCTAAGTATGTGCCCTAACCAGGAATCAAATCCGCAACCTTTTGGCTATGTATGGGAAGATGCTCCAACCAACTGAGCTACACTGGCCAGGGCTGTTCATTTACTGTGTATTAAAAGATTCCAAATATATGAATGGACAATTGTTTAAAGAATGACAATCAGGAGAAACGCATATTAACTGAGGTACATTGGAAGATAGAAAAAATGTATTAGCAAATCCAGGAATATGAATACAACCCCTGTTATGCTCCCTGTCTGTGCTTTCATATTTAATTATCATGATATAGAAATCATAAAGTGATCATGTGAAATCAGCAAACATGATCAGAGAGAGTAATGACAATAACTAACATTAATTGAATAATTCTTATGAGCCAGGGACTGTCTTAAGCACTTAACATGCTTCATCTTGTGTAATACACTCAACAACTCTGTAAGATGTGCTCTATTATTATCCCAATGTTATAAGTGAGAAAGCCAGGGTTTAGAGAGTTTAATTAACTTGCTTAAGAGCCAGTTTATGATCTCAGGTGTATCTGACCGACTGCAAAGTGTATTTTCTCACATGCTACATCAAATGGGTCTTAACGAACAATAGCAAGAAAGCAGGTACAGAAAATTCTCCCAGAAAAGCCCACTTTAAAAAGAATAAAGATTAAAAAAAAGAGATGAAATTGCGCTCTTATAAGAACACTGCCTCCAACATACAGAGCACTATCCATGGTGCTTCCAGACAAAATATTGATAATATGAAACATATGTAGACTTTAGAATTCATTTGATTTCTCATATAAGGTAAGATCTCTACATCTCATGGGCATATTGGGATATTGGTTTGAATTTTGTGGAGTAAAATTAAAAATTAGAAAGAATTTGATTCTAAAAAGGTAACAAGAGAAATGATCAGGCAAGCAAGCCTTGACATGGGATGTAATGGAATTGTTACATTTGTGAAAGCCTTATTGAAAGTTGCAAATGTCCGCACATGGAGTTAAGGAGCATTTTCATCTTCTCCACTTTCTTTGCTTTCTCTCAGCTTAGAGCCGATTCTGGCTATTTTCTTAGTGGAATGACAACCTTATTCCTTGCATTATTTTGTAATCCTAATAGCACTTTTTGGAAATCTCCAGTTTAAAGACTTCCTAGGCAATGATCATCTTCATTTAAATATTGCAAATCTGGTCTTGAGCCAGAGTTAGTCACACAGGCCTAATATTGTATTGTCTCATACATATTAAATTTATATTTAATAAAAGTAGACATGCAAATGCATTTTCAAAGTTATTTATAAAAAGCTATAAGTATAAAAATAAGCCACATGATTTATTCAATAAATGGCTGGCACTGGGTCAGTTAAAATCCCAGGTACTGTTACATACATATGAAAATGGCTAAAACTAGAAAGACTGGCAATGCTCAATGTTGCTGGGGACATGGAGCCGCTGCAACTCTCATGTGCTGTTGGCTGGAATGCTAAAAGGCAAAAATGGCACAATTACTGTTCAAAAACCTCTGGTATTTTTAAAATTAGGCTAAATATCTACCTACTTTATAAACTTCCAATTGTAGTAGGTATTTACCTAAGAGAAATAAAAATATATTTTCACCAAAAATCTTGTACTTGAATGTTCATAGCAATTTTATTCATGAAAACCAAACACTGGAAATAACCCAGTTTTTGATCAAATCTAATGATTAAGGAAACTGTAGTATATTTTCAGATTATAATATTATGCAGCAATAAATAAATAAAGACCTATTGATATACTATACAACAACATGAATGGAACTCAAAAGCATGTTAAATAAAAGAAGGATTAATACAAGATTTCCCCTGGGATATAGGGGTGAGGGTGGAAAAGCATATAAAGAAACTCCTCAAGATGATGATAATGTACTACATCTTGACAAGGATTTAGGTTGTACAGGTGAATGTGCCTGTCTAAATTCATTGAATGATACCCAGAAGATAATGCATCTCATTGTACATAAATTTAACATTAAAAATCACAAACAAGCTTTGAACTCTAGTTACTAAATACATAGTAAATCATTTGCACTAATGTTTCCAACTTACACTGAAACAAGATGTATGAAAAAAACAAGATGCAAGGGAAATAAAGAAAAAAATAAATGGACTACATCAAACTAAAAAAGGTCTGCTTAGCTAAAGAAAATGAAAAGGGAAACATCCATATGGGAAAATATATTTACCAAAGATATGCCAGACAAGGGCTTGATCTCCAAAATATGTAAAGAACTTAACATGATTCAACACTGGGGAGATACACAGGCCAATTAAAAAATGAACAAAGTACCTAAATGAACACTTCTCTGAGAAGGACAAAGAAAGAGCCCATAGGCATATGAAAGAATGCTCAATATCACTAGCCATCAGAGAGATGCAAATTAAAATCACAATGAGATACTAACACCTCAAACCTGTCAGAATGGCCATCATTAACAAATAAGTAAACATCAGACACTGGTGAGGATGTGGAGAAAAAGAAATTCTAGTGCACTGCTTGTGGGAATGCAGACTGGTGTAGCTACTGTGGAAAACAGTATGGAATTTCCTCAGAAAACTAAAAATGGATCTGGTCTTTGACCCAGTGATTCCACTGCTAGGATTATACCTGAAGAATCCTGAAACACCAATTCAGAAGAGCCTATATACCTCTATGTTCATAGCAACACTATTCACAATTGCAAAGTCCTGGAAATAGCCTAAGTGCCCATCAGGGGATGAATGGATCATAAAACTGGTACGTTTACACAATGGAATACTACATAGCAGAAAAAAAAAAGAAGGAACTCCTACCTTATGTGATATTACAGTTGGAACTGGAGAGTATTGTGCCTAGTAAAATAAGCCAAGCTATAAAAGTCAAATACCATATGATCTCACTTAATACAGGAATCTAATGAATGAAACGAACAGATGAGCAGAACAGAAACAGGGAACAGACTGATGATGCTCAGAGGGGTGGGGGAGGGGAAAGGGGGGAGAAGGGGAAGAGTTTAGTCAAGGAACTGGTATGAATGACCCAGGGACATGGACAGTGAGGTGGGGGATGAGGGTGGGTGAGGGGGTGAGGTGGGTGGGGAAGGGGAGAGCAATGGGGCAAAAGTGGGACAACTGTAATACAACAATGAATTAACAAAAATAATAAGATCCATTGATAGATAATAGCAGGATGCATAAGTGTATATATCATTGATGGAACAAGAATAGTAAAAGCTTAACTGTAGAGCCTAGATGTTAGGTATTTGAATACTCTTGGTAAAATTCTTTCAGTTTGTGGTTATTAAAAATATTAATATTTATATGTTAGAAAACCAATAAACACAGATTCAAAAATCTCAGCCACACTTTGGTGTGGTGAAGTTATAGTTTCATTTAGATTTTGCTAAAAAAATAAAAATCATTACAAGGATTTAGGCTGATTATCTATCTATCTACCTATCATCATTATCTATCTATTTATAGCAAAATACATGCATATATACATATGAGAAATTGATAGAAGTACAATATCATTGAATTCTTTGGTAAGCCTCTGAGATCAGAGAGATACATCTAAAGGAAATTTTATCTTACCTGATTTTCAAGTTGAGACCCATCACCTCATTCATGTCTTTACTTCAGAAAATGTGATTTACAATCACCTGAATCGGAAGTATTTGGAACACTAATTCAACTTGCAGATTCCTAAGCCTACCCTAGTAGTCCCTAAGGGTTTGGGTTCATAAATCTGTTCCCCTAGAAATTTTTATGTCTTTAGAGGTTAGATCGCCTCTTGTGGTAAACAAAGATAAAATTTCTCATGATTGTACATGAGGAATTTTGGTTGAGAAGCAGTGCCACCAACTGTCAGTTTAGCTCATTTACCAGTCAACAATATTGCCTTCCTATATCTGGGTGTGAGGAAGACGGAGAATGGGCTAGCAAGGAGAGAAACAACTGGTGTCCAGTATAGTATAAGCTAGTGGAAAGAGTGCTTTCTGACCAAGGGACATTTTGATAGCAAGTGGCTATGGAAGTAGTTAGACCCATGAGAGAGGTGAAATTCCCACACTTACTACTGACCTCTTATAACGAGGAAGATGTAGTCTCTACTCTGCTTATGTCTCTAGTCTGAGAAGAGACAATTCATAATGTACCCTGAGAAAATTCACAAACTGCAGAGGAAAAAAGGGGATGGGGAGAGGGAGAGAGAGAGAGGGGGAGAGGAAGGGGAGTGGGCAGGAGGGAGGGATATGAATGCTCCACAGCCGCACTGAACACACATTGTTCTATGTAAGTAGTATTTTCCTGGATAATATTTTTTTTCTTCTTGGTCTTCTGTGGAGACAAAGCATCAGATTAGAAGTAGAACGGGCAGTAGAAAGAGCGTGCACATAGTAGTCTGGATGCATAAAATGTTATGTCAAGTTTAACAAGTTGATTAGTCCAGCTTAATCTTGCTGTTTTGATTTGGAAATGGAAACAATAATAATACATATGCCAGTGGTTTCAAGGTTAAATGAGGTGATGCATCAGAAGCACTTCATATAGCTACTGAGACCTGGTAAGCACATATGAAATGTTAGCTTTGTGACTCATACTATTAGCACACATGTAGAAGGAAACGATGTGAAGATTGGAGACATTGAGGGAGTGTGGGAAGAGATGGCACACAGTGGCCTCTGCATCTAGTGAAACCTCTCCATTTTGTACACTGCCCGCTGCTGCACCTTAGATGGACAGGAGCCTCCCAGCCCCACATCGGGCAACAATGCTCAGGAGAATGCTAAATGGCAGGGAAAATACTCTGACAATCTGTTTTAATGAGACGTCCTGTTAGCTCTGGCTGCCCCCAGGTCAAGCTGCCTGTGTTGGAGCAGGAAAACTAATGGACTAGGTGCTCGTGTCCTTCCATCTGACAAGCTCTGGGGTTTTACTGAAGAAAGGATCCCATGTGCCAGGCAGCACACCTGCGTGTGCAGGTGCCTGTCTCCAATGACAAGTGATGTTCATCCTGAAAAGAGAGTAGAGAAAAAGAGCAGGCTCAAAATGTCTTGACACTCATCAATCAGAGAAAAGCTGACCAAGACCTTCTCACACATGCAGATGACCTTTGCATTAGAGAGGAATAAAAAACAGTTGTTTTTTTTTTTTTCAGAGTAGGAGTTGGGGATATGTGTAATACCCAGAATAATGTTAACCACTGCTTGGCTTTTGACATATATGTCAAAGTGGCCCTTACAGAGTATTTTTTTATTCCCTATGGCCTCAAAGACAATGAAAAAACAGCATAAAGACCTGAAAGGGAAGTTTTTTTCCAAATCACATTATCTCTATATAAAAGCTGTGGTACATTTACCCAATGGAACACCATGCAGCAGTTAGAAAAAGAAACTCTTACCATTTGCATGGATGGACCTTGATAAATTATATTAAGTGAATTAAACCAGTCAGCAAAAGAAAAATACCACATAATTTCACTTATAAAGGGAATCTAATGAACACAAGAAACTAATGTACCAAATAATAACATGAAACAGACTGACTGACAGCTATGGAAAAGGAAGAGGAGGGAATGGGATGAAGCGTGGCAAAGGGATTAACCAAAAACCATTTATGCACAACCCATGGCCTCTGACTATATGAACATTGGCTTGGGGTGGGGAGAGGGTGAGTCTGGGTGGAGGAGGGAAAGGGAGAAAAAGCTGGAACAAATGTAACAGCATAGACAATAAAAATAAAACTAACAAAAAAGGTTTAAAAAAGTCACATAATCTCTACTCTCTCCTTCCTACTCTATCCTATTCATGCTCTGAACTCCATTGAAATCAAGTGTAATATTATTTTACAAAAATAGTTTTAAATCCTTTGAATTGCTTCTCATTTCACATAATAGCAATGTCTATTCTGCCTTCAAAGCCCAGCTCCAAAGTCACAACTTTTCAAGTCAACTCTTCCAATCACCTCTCCAACAGTCAGTTTAACCATTCCCTTTTTATTGTAACTTCTAATATTTTATTTCTTTACATCTCAGGTTGAGACTTAAAACTTCTTAAAGTCAGACACCTTGTCAAAACACAGAGCTGGACATAGAGTAGGCACAGAGTAGATGTTCAAGGAATTGAAATGACAAGTTCTTAGAACAAATAAAAATACTTGAAGTGAAGAATTGGAATGGTAAAATGTATTGTGTATGAAACCAAGAGTAGATGACAATAGTGTTTTCAGAACCTTGAAAGCATCATCAAATATTATTTCTATTATTTAGCATTTCCTAACCCTGAAATCAAAGACTGTTTGATTTGTGCTGTTTAAAGGGCTTATCAGCACTCTTTAGGAGGGTAAGCATTTTCAAGAGAAATATCTGTCAGACATGAGATAGAATTAAAATTGCAAAATCACAATCTAGGCTATTTTTATAGTTAGTGTTAAAACATAAACTCCTTAAGCTCCCTTTCTTTTTGATTATGATAAATAAAAATTTACTACTAACATACATCAAAATATAGTTTTGATATTCTTCAATTTTCCTCACTTCCTACTTTTCATATTTCTCAACTAGCTGCTGCTTCAACAAAACATCATTTTAATGTTGGGGAGAACACATTTCTTTGGTGGAGTAAATGTTTGTTACCAAAGGAATATATGCATGAGGCAAAAATAGGGTTGCAGCTCTTCATATGGAAAATAATATAATAATTAATAAATAATAATGCAAGAATAAACTTTGTTTCACTTACAATTGTATACCTACTTTTATCTTACCTAGTGTGTATGAGGTCTGTCCTGAAAGTATCAGCCATGCAAATTTTTAATTATGTTGACATTAATTCAACACTTCTGTGACAGACCTTGTATATGTATATAAGCTGAACTGTTTGTTCACTGAATATATTATGCTTATTTTATACTAGATATTAGGCTAATAACCAATGGAACACTTGCATTGTAAAATGTACATCTCACGCTTATGGACCTCATAGTTTAGCAAAGGAGAGAGATGCAATGCAATAATTGCTTTTAAAATATTTGTTTCTGCTTAATGTATGAACAGAGTTGCAGTTTTGCTAAAGTTGTAACTGATTGTCTATGGAAAGTTAGAAACAGTTTCAGGAAGGGCATGAGTTTTAATCTGATTCTTGAAGGGTAAGTGGAAAGATTTATTTTCCATTGGAAGAAGGGCTGCTGAAGTTTGTCAGAAGTGAACAGTGCTTTCAAAAATGTGGTATTGTGGAAGGTAGTGATGGGAAGTTCTATACAGCTGGGACACCTTATTCAGAGTGAGGGATCAGGCAGGTTAGGCTAGAGAAACCAGAAGATAGTTGTTACTAAGAATCTTGAATTACATAAGTATTGAGTGTTCATGTTAAGATCACCCTATCAACAACTTGGGTGGTAGAATAGGGAGTAGGTGGGGTGGGAATACCAGTTAGCAATTTCTTTTCAATGAATAAAGTGTTGACAGTTTGAGTAAAGCCTATGGAATAAGATAAAAAAAGGCAAGTCAGGCCTCTCTTCATTGAAGGTTACTCTGACTTTTCTGAGAATCAGTCAAATACATAGTAAGATTGGACATGATGATGAGGATGAGGAGTAGAGAGTGGCTGAGTGAGAGATTACACAGAGGTTTTCATGAAATCAGCTAAGCAATGTCGTGTCCAGAAGGCTGGGAATATAGTCCCATTTATTTTAAGTGATTATGTTAAAGCTAAAGATATCAGGACAATTGCAAACTGAGTCACAGTAAACTTTGGGTGAGGGGAGTGGGGGAGTGATGACAGCCTGGGCTATAGGGGCTGAAGTCAAGGTTTAGTCTGCTGTCGACCACAGTTAGTCTGCTGTCTCACTCGGTGCTAAAGAGCAATACAGCTTCTTCAACAAGCCTTGAATGATTTGGCAGGTGAAGCTCTGTTCTTAACAACCACATGTAAAAAATCTACTATTTGCAGAATTAATTCTAATTCCTTACCAGGCAACTAAAATTATTTTGCATCACTTTAGAAATGCAGTTTGCTGGCTTTTAATCTATTAATTTGGTAACGGATGTTTATTGAGCACCTACTACTATATGTCAGGCACCATCCATGACACTAAGGATGCAAGAGAGAGCAAAACGGATCCTGTTTCCATGAAATTTACAGTCTACTGGGGCATGATAGATGTAAATTAAATAAGCAAAACTCTAAATAATTAATTAGATTGCAATTAAACCTCAAAAGGGATGGAACCCATGTCTTTGAGTACATATAACAAGCAGACAGGACCTAGACTGAGGGGTGTGACAAAGCTTCCCCAGGAAAGTCAGATTGAGCTGTAATCTGAAGAATAAGCATGTATATGAGGGCTCCAGACAAGGCAGCCTGTTCAGATGTTTTGTGGCCAGAGGTTAAGAAAGATTTTTATTGTAGCTGGGAGTACAGAACAGAATAGAAGTGCAGGGCAGTGGTATGTTGAAAAGATGCTGAACGTCAACAAAGGGGCCATTCAGATGCGTTGCTAAGATTTTGGATTACTTTATTATTATTATGCTAAGAGCACTGAATTTTAATGCATAAGTATGTTTCATGATTTTATTGCTTGAAAATATACTGGCCAGTGTGACACAGTTGGATGGAGCTTCATCTTGTAACTGAAAGGTTGCAATTTTGATTCCCAGTCAGGGCACACGTTGAGGTTGTGGGTTGATTCTAGATCTAGGTGCTTACCATCCCCTGTGCAGGTACATAGAGGAGGCAATAAATCAATGCTTCTCTCGTGCATCACTGTTTCTCTTTTCCCATTCCTCTTGCCCTTCCTCTCTCTCTAAAAGCAATGAAAAAAATAAAAATGTCCTTGGGTGAGATTAAAAAAAAAAAATATATATATATATATATATATATATATATATATATATATATATATATATATGGCATGTGACTACAGGAAGCAGTTAGACCCATGAGGGAGGTGAAACTCCCACACTTATTACCACCCTTATGTGATTGAGAAGGAAAGTCTTTACTCTGCTCTGTCTTCAGTCTGAGAAGGGACATTTTGTAATGTACCCTGAGAAAGTGCACAAGCTAATGAGGAAAAAGGCCAGGGTGGGGTCAGGGGTGGTGAACCTGGAAAAAAGGAAGAAAGGAAGGAAGAGAAGGAAGGAGGAAAAAGGAAGGAATAGTGAAAGATAACTCTGAAACTGACATGAATGTTCCAAAACTACACTGTACATACATCATTCTGTCTAGTTTGACTGTTATTCAAGTCCCCTGTGCAAAAAGCAGAGTTTTGCCACCTCCAAATTTTCTCTTTTGGATATTGACCTTAAGCTGGTTAATTTTAAGAACCAAAGACTCAAAAAAACCTTAGGTCCTGGGCCTTTACCTGACTACAGGAATCCAGGTAGAGGACCTGCTCCAGGAAGTGAGATATCATCATCAATAACTATCATTTAATATAAACTTGTGTGTCATAAACAGGACGGAATCTAGCAAGGCCCTGTTGTTAGGTGGCCTATCAAACAGTTATTTACCAAATATTTGCTTTTCCATCTCCATGTGAGTTGTCTTCCTGCCCTTTGAAGTCCCAAATCACAGCCCCCACCCCCCATCCCGGCCCTTCTTGCTTCAGATGACTTAGAAACCTCCACTGCCCAATACTTCCTTGAGTCTCATGTTATGCCACCCTCAAAAGTACATCTGTAAAATTTGGACATTTTCTCCCATTATTCTGGCTCATGTTAATTTAATTATTAGGCCAGCTAGAACAACTTAGCAGGTCTATAGAACTTTGCCCCCACACCCACCTGTTCTATTAACAGAAAATTCAGGGGGACAGAGGGGAGCAAAAAGGGGATGGATGTAATACAACAACAATAAAATTTAAAAAAAGAAAAGAAAATTCAGCATCTCCTGAGATTTGGATCAGGTTATGCCACCAAGTGCTCTTCACAGCCACGTGGCATCCATGTTGACACTAGTCCCGACCCACATAATGGAAAACCTGAGGGCCTGTCAGGACCAGATTTCTACAGAGTCAGTTGTGATTCTTGGAAGGAGAATCAAATGACTACTTCAGTCAAGGTTCACCAGTAGCTGCAGGTGGTCAAACGTTACATGAGGATGTAGAGAAAAGAGAAACCCAGTGCACCGCTGGTGGGAATGCATACCAGTGCAGCCACTATGGAAAACAGTATGGAATTTCCTGAAAAAAAAAAAAAAAAAACTAAAAATAGAACTGCCTTTTGATCCAGTGATCCTGCTGCTAGGATTATACCCAAAGCACCCTAAAACACAAATTCAGAAGAACCTATGCACCCCTGTGTTCATAGCAGTGCTATTTACAATAACCAAGTGTAGAAACAGCCTAAGTGCTCATCAGTGGGTGAATGGATCAAAAAACTGTGGTACATTTACACAATGGAATACTACAGAGCAGAAAGAAAGAAGGAACTCCTACCTTTTGCAATAGCATGGTTGGAACTAGAGAGTTTATGCTTAGTAAAACAAGCCAGGCAGCAAAATACAAATACCTTATGATCTCACCCAATCCATGAAATTAGTGAACAAAACAAACAGATGAGCAGAACAGCAGAAAGGAAATAGAGACATGGAAATGAGGAGCAAAGTAATGACAACCAGAGGGGTAGTGGGAGAGGAAGAGGGGGTAAAGAAGGGGAAGGGTTTGTCAAGGAAATAGTATGAATGACCCCTGGACATGGACAATGAGGCGGGGGGATTGACTGTGGGAGAGGGGATGGAAGGGGCGAGCAATGGGGAAAAATGAAATAATTGTAATGCAACAAAAATTTAATAAAAATAGAAGCTAAGTAAGTAAGTAAATAGACAACATTCATTAAAAAATGTTCATTCAGCAATCCACTTCACAGCAGGACCCTTGTGTCTGTTTTACACCCATCTTGATACAAGCCTTTACATTGCCTGCCTGGTGGTGTTTGTGCTGGCAATCCTGATTTTGGTGCTGGGTTGAATCAAAGAGGGGCCATGCTTTCACTCCCAGATAGAGGTGTGTGAACTTGGCTTTTGCAGGCGATGCACAGCCAGTGCTCCAGACCTTGTGCTGGAATTGGGCACCAACTTTTGCCCTTCCCTGAGATATATGCCAGGGGCTCAGAAGATTTCCCATTCAGTATCTTGATGCAGAAAAGCCTGGTTTAATCCTTTTTTGAACAAGGGCCTGTAATTCCAACACTCCCAAGAGCGGTTATCTTCAGTGACCACACATATTTGGTGGTGGCAGATGGTGCGCTCACCTTCAAAGAGGCAAATCTAAGTGAATTTCCCAGCATCTCTTCTCACTAGAGGAGATTATTCTAAATGGTTTGCTTGTAATCTATAGAGATACAAAATGTTACCTCCCATATCAATTCCTAGAATGACATATTAGATCTAATAAAATTGTTCTCAGATTTATTATTTCATGGACTTGAATCTTTGATGTTGAGGATAATATAGAGTTATCAAAAATTTTTAAATTTTGCCATGTTAGTACATTGGAAAGCACCTGCTCCCACCATCACTTTATTAGAATGATTATAAATATTTATGTGCTGAATAAATGTAACAAATGGCTATGCACATCTGTAAGTATATCCTTAGGGTAAATTGTTAGAATATGAATTTTATTCTGTTATTACTTTTGTGAATGAAGTATTTCATGTTGTAACTTATTGCTATAATGGTATTATGCAGCTCTTGATTTTTTCCCTTTTTTATTAGAATTGGTTGCCTTTTAAACAATTTCATTAAAAAATGGCTTTTGAGCTCCTTTTGTTTATGAGCTAGAAGTCACCACTGAGTTTTCAAAAACCTCCGGACAATGGAAGTAGCATTTTGAGAAGAATGGGTCTGATGTTAATATTTGCTTTCTTTTTAGAGCCACTTATTTCAGTTCTTTAATGTAGTTCCTTTCATATTGAAGAAGCTGAACAATGATGTGCAGAGTTAGGCAAGGGTGAATAAATATCTGTTCTTCTTTCCACCAGCTCTCAGGTGAAACCTCCAATTACTTTGTCAAACAACTAAACTTATCACAAACATCATGCTAGAATATCATCTACTCATTTCCTTTAGTGTAAACATTTTGTCAGTCTTCCAGTGTCTACAGAGGAGGGACTTTTCCTAAATAATCTCACTTAGCTCTTTCTACCAAAGAATAATAAATTATAAGTTAGAGAATGTGGAATGCTCACCCTACTCATTGGGACTCCTTTCCACCCTCCCTCCTTTCTCCATCATCCATTTCTTCCCTCTGGGGTCAGCTGTCCATAGTATGTATTCCATGTCTACTGGTCTATTCCATGTCCTGTAATTTTTACAGGACCTGCCCAAGGAGGAGGCCCTGGTTTCCAAGAGCTGCTTGTGAGTTAGTAGAAAGGTCAAATTCCAGGGTGAGATAATATAATTTCCATCGTTGTTTTACCGCAAATCCACATTTTTAAGCACTTTTATCAGCAACTAAGCTGAATTAGTTATAAACTCAATTAGTTAAAAACTTAGTTGGGGTACAAGTAGAATCTTAATTCTGTTCCCCTTTAAAAATAGAATAATTCATATATTCAAATATATATATTTGGATAAATATATCTTATATCTTTAGCTAATTTGGAGAATTGTATGCTGCATTTGGGAGAAGGATTGAGTACGAATGGATTTGTAGAGCAGGTAATATCGGTGCATCTGTGGGAAGACAAATAAAACATGCTTGTAGGAAGATAAGAGTTTATAATAACATTTTAAAACAAAGAACACTTTTAAATGGCAGAATAAATTAAAGGCCTGATTTTAGGTGTCAATAGAAATGTTAGCTGTTTATTAGAATCTCAACCAAAAGGGTGATTCTACAGTTTCCGTGTTTGTCTGGGAATTTGCTGACCCTTGTGAACTCACTCACCCTGTGTGCTGTTATCCATCCTAGTCTTTAAAGTTGAGGATACTTTATATAACCTACAAGGTGACCCTTATGATTCATGAACATTCCAAGTTGCGAGTAAAAATAGCGCTTACAGTTGCAACTACATCTTAGTTCCCAAATATTTTGCAGGCAATATTCGAAAAGACCACAAGATGGGGGTATTTCTGCATTCAATCAAATACTACTGAAAGCAGCGCACTGAACTCCCAGGTTCTGCTTTGACCACCAAGGTAGTCTTTATGGCTAATTCAAAATTAGGTAAACAAAAAGGCCAGCTTCTAAATTGTACTAACCATATATCAAGAATTTAATAGCCATACATGGCTAGTGGCTACTCTATTGAACAGTGCAAAATAAAATATTTTTATTCTCACAAATTTTTCCAGTGATTTTTTTTTGAGAGTGAGGTGGGGAGGGAGAGAGAGAGAGAAAGGGAAAAGGAGGAAGAGAGAAAGAAGAGAAGAAGAGATCATCTACCTCTTGCCTCTTGGATGTGCCCTGACCGGGGACAGAACTCGCTACCTAGGCATGTGCCCTGAACAGAAATCAAATTGGTGACTTTTCTCTTTGTGGGACTACACTGAACTGCCTGAGCCACAGCAGTCAGGGCTTTTCTAGTAATTTTTAAATTATTTTTCTTTAATTAAAAAAATAGAGAAGGCTTTGAAATTACTGAATCTTTCTATTATTCATAACACTGAGCAGGTAGAAAGATTTTCAATGCTCAGCAATAGAATTTTGGTTATTTGAATTGTCATAGAAATATATGCTGAAATATTTTCAGCCATTAAAAATAGCATTTTCTTATAATGTGGGGGAAGGTTTATTGTGTAATTTTAAGGACAAAATGAGGGAGCACAAAGTACGTGTATATATATTTTTATAAATATATGTATATACATACATGAGCACATAATTCCAAATTTGACAATTTTATACTGTACATGCATATACATACTTACACAGAAAATAGAAACAAAGAGCGAAATTAAGAAAAAATATAATATTACCAGTTAACTGTGGCATTTGAAGGTTATGGAGGATTTTATGTTCTCCTTTCACTATTCCTTATTTTCCATCTATTTCCAAGACCTGGAAAAAATATATTAATGAAAGAAGACACTATAAAAATAATGTAGAAGGTTTCAAATTTCTGCAAAAGCTAAAAATTTTTTTTGAAGATGCAGTTATTCCTTTTCTTAAGAGCTTTAGTTATTTTCAACTCAGATGAAGTTTTGCATCCACATATAAACATTTACCTGCTTTTGCCATCTGCCTAATTCTTGTCACCAAGGCAGTTTTCAAGGTCTGTCATTTGAATGAGGTTGAGCAGGCCTAGGAGAGCAGCTGAATGGGTCTCTGGATTCTTTCTGTAGCCACACATGTTGACACATCAAGCCCAGCATAGCAGTCATTCATTCTCTTGGAAGCAGATCTCTACATTTCCGATGATGGACAAAACGTTCTGAACAAGTCTCTTCTGTGTCCCTATTGCTAGTCCTTTACTATAAAAATTCTTTTCTTCACTGGAGCTTTTGGAAATTGGTAGAAATTCATGAAGACTTCAGTATGTACCTTATGAAAGGAAGTTCAGACTCTCTTGAACTCGCTTGGATCCCTGTGTCTTCAGGCAGGGGAGGAAAGGCCTACACGTGAGAGGCAGCTGGCTCTGGTGGAGCTGGCTTGGCATACTCAGAGTCTAGGCACTTCCCGCCTCTGCCCTGAGCTCTGTGGCTTCAGCTTTCTGCCTTGTGATGCAGGGGATGGGAAAAAGTAGCGGGATTATAACAACACATGTAAACTCCCTGAATCATGAAAGAATGTTGAGGTTTTCCTTTTATTTTTTTAGTTGTTATTGTGCAGATGTTTACTTAAGCAACAAATAACCTCCCTTTTCTCCTTTCATCAAATATTTTGAGCACATGTGAGATTTTGTTATCTGGCTATGTTTAATAGTTGTGTAGCTGTAGGTAACAGAGCCTTTGATTTCTTCTGAAGGCTTTGCTTTTGTTCTTCCTCTTGTCCTCAGATGATCTTAACATTCTTCTCAAATAAAGTTTGTGTCATGTGGCATAGTTAGTTGGAATCTACTTGTAGTTAGAGTGCTGGAGAGGTTCACACATGGGGACAACAGTAAGATTACTGAGAGGAGGTGGGGAATGAATAGTTTTCTTTACTAAAATGAGAGGAGAAATGTCAGAAGATGAGAAAAAATAATCACTGATGCCTCCTCAGGCAGAGCACATTTGAAAAGAATACCTAAAATAAATGGAGACATGAAATTAATTTTCTCAAATACTTTGTATGCACTTACATCCTCTTCAAAAGTCTTTTTGTTCCCTCTGTTTTGAAATTGTTCTTAAATGTTACACCAGGGAAGTTTTGGGTGGATAAGGAGTAGAAGCAGCCCAGTTGGTGTGGCTCAGTGGATTGAGTGCAGGCCTGCAAACCAACAGGGCACTGGCTGGATTCCCAGTCACAGCACATGCCTGGGTTGCAGGCCAGGTCCTCGGTTGTTGACGACTGAAAAGAAACCACACATTGCTGTCTCTCTCCATCATTTTCTCCCTCCCTTGACCTCTCTCTAAAAATAAGTAAAATCTTTAAATAAAAAAAGAAGTGGAAGCAAAGCCTTCTGAGCTTTAGTAATCGAGTGGGGAGGGAGGGTGGAAAAAGAGATCAAGGAAAGAGCCATGGATACCTCCTGCTCCTTCCCCTGCCTTCAAGACTCTTGGGGGAGAGGGAGGACATGCAGGCACTGGGATGAGCATCCCCTGGAGGGCAGAGAACTCAGAGTCAGTGGCTGGTCCCTGGGATTACCAGGGGTAGACTGGGAGCCCCTAGGGGAAATGCTGCATGTCATCATTTTCTCTGGGTGATTAGACCTGACAGGTAAGTTCGATGTAGGAGTCCAGGCATAGAACCAGGCTCCCTACTCTGTGAGAGGTGGAGGGGGGATTCAAAGACCTTTCCCCTATTGCCATAGAAACAAAAAACCCTCCTCTCATCCCATATAACACCAATCCAGAAGGGGCTGAGCTCATTTAAAGATAAGACTTAGTTGATGATGTTGACCCAAGGTGACTAAATTGAGATAAATGTTTTCTTCTGCACCTCTGCCCTTTAGCCTGTGCTGGGGGCACTCGGGAGGAAGATCTAACAAGTTCTTGTGAAAAATAAATAAGTAGCCCTGGCTGGTGTGGCTCAGTGGATTGCTGCTGGCCTGTGAATCCAAGGGTTGCTGGTTCAATTCCCAGTCAGGGCACATAACTAGGTTGCAAGCCAGGTTTCCAGCCAGGTCCCCAGCTTGGAGTCAGGTGAAAGGCAACCATACATTGATGTAACTCTCCCTTTCTTCCTCCCTCCATGCCCTTCTTTCTAAAAATAATGGATAAAATCTTTAAGATAAATAAATAAATCAATAAACTCTATTTTCTCTACATATTTAATGTACCTCTATTCATACAAACCTAAAACTGTATCTAACTTTTCTTTTTTTAAAAGCTTTTTCTTCAAATTACTGAATTTTTACTAAGAAAGATCTATCACGTGTCAATACTTTTTTTTCAATATTTAGTAAATGTACTTGATGTTGACAAATACTGACCTGAATTCCTAGTATGGAGTGAAAACCTGACATGAATTCTGCTAAATAAAAAAAAAAAAGGCAACTTAACTCTATATGCCTAGATTGGGGCACCTAGCATATGTCATTTGCTAAGAGCAGCTGATTGTCTAATTCCCATTGTCAGTCTCCCTGGCCTTAACACACACACACACACAAATATCCCCAGAAAAATCTATTGCTTAGGCAAAAGAGAGGTTCCTCCCTCACTGCATAAGGGAGAACATGCCATTAACAGAAGCAGGACAGGAGGTGTAGGTCTCAAAAGGAGGGATGCAGACCAGGGTGCTTATAGAGTTTGGGGGCCTCAGCTTAGACTTCATTTTAAATCAAGTCTAGCATGGCAGCAACTGACATAGCTGGGCAATTGTGATATAAAAACGATTGGACAGGTAAGACTTTGCATGTCTAATAACTTAGAAGAGAAACAAAATAGCTCAAAGACATGAAAAACTGGACTCTGACAACCCGGAAAGGTTTTGGCAGGTGTCTATAATACGGATGTGCTGTGTGTAAACAATGCATGTTTTCCACTGAAGTGCAGTTTCCTCTACATTGCTGTCCCTGGGCAGCATTTATTGGTAGTGCACATCTAATTAGGTTGATTATCTCCCTGGCTTCTCCATCATCTCTACATCAACCCCATTGTCAAAGGCCCTGACAAGGGTGGATCCACTCTTTCTACTATGTACCTCTGATCTACCCATCTAGTTGCTTTTGTCCAAAAAGAAAACAAGATTCATATAAGGTCACTCACTCTTGATATGCTCATATTTCCACTCTTCTGAATTTACAAATTAAACTTTAAATAATTTATTGTCGTAGCACAGATTTCACTGGCAAATCATGGTGGCTTACAGCCATACTGAGAAGGAGAAATGAGAGGGCTCTGGACTGGGACCAGACACACCACTAACAGAAGAAGCCTAAAAGATGACATGTGGCTTGACTGACAGCCAAGATTCAGCTGGAAGAGTAAACAACACATCCATAGGCAATAGCAATTACACCCAGGTCACCCTAAATTGCATAGTTAGTTAACCACAGAGTATGGTACACAAATGCTGGCCTAATCCCAAGTACATGCATGTTCCAATTTATCTCTTGAATTGTTTTTCCTCTCCATCTCAAACCTAGTATTCTTTATACTAACAGAAATACAGGTTTAAACAGGTGGGATTGACTTTGGGGGGAATGGGTGGGTGGGTGGGGGGACAGAGGGGAGCAAAAAGGGGATGCATGTAATACAACAACAATAAAATTTTAAAAAAAAGAAAAAAAAAAGAAAAAAAAATAAAAAGAAATACAGGTTTAGCTGGAAGATTTTTCTCTCTTGAGTAGATCAGTGTACCTCTAACAAGCATATCCTTTCTCACCTAGATAAAATGTGCTTTATTCCCAGCTATGAGCCTATTCTTTGAGGATCTTGGAATTTGTTTTAAAAATCCAAGTATTATTTATTTGCATCAATTATGGAAGTCTATTTATTACCTGTGAAAGACAAAACTCACCAGATAATTGAAGAGAAGCTTTTATTCAAGCTATTGCACTAGGAGGAATATCCATTAATGATAAACATTTTAAATAAATGGGAGGAGCCTGAAGATTTACCAAGGTAGGTAGACAAGGGAGCCATTCATGTCATCCACAAGTTATGAGAATCAGGAGGGAGAATGGAAACTGGTCCTCATCCTGGAATTTGTGAGGGCAGGCTAGTCCTTCTTGGTTAGCCATTTCCCAGAACACAACAAGGTGAGGGGGCATTACTTAACAATCACTCTTTCTGGGTTCACAAGGCTCAGGTAAAGGCTAATATCTTTACCAATCAAATCTCTTTCTCTATCCCATGTTCCAAAAGAAAACCTCCCAAAACACTGCAGTTCTTTTGTGTCATGCTGAACATGTCACAGTCCTAACATGCCTTCCCCAAGCTCTTCTGAGAATCTCTCTCATTCTCAATGAGTCATCAGAAGTGGGCAAGAGCCAGCACATTTGACAAACAGCAAGAAGTTTCCTGTCACAGACTGGATGCACTTCCTGGTTGGCCACACCAGGTCTGCATGCCTGGAGCTCCTTCTCTAGGAGAAGCTCATGACCACCACAGCCTAGTCTTCATGCCCAGGTTGGAAAGCACTTTCTTCACAAATATTCATGCTTTGCTGTCTGCCTTGATGTTCTACTCTATTATAGGATTTGTAGAGTTTGTTTTTATTTATTAGGGAGGGTGATGATAGGGAATACCCAAGTGTGATCATTTGGGCTACAGATCCAGATGAGGGCCAGCTGTGATCCCCTCGTCACTATGACTCTTATATTCCCATTCTGTTCAATTCAAGGAAAATTTCCTTGCAATTTTCTCAAGGTGGATGTTAGATGAGGGTTTATTTATGGTTTCCCCTCACTTTAGGGCATAGGTTTATGGGATTCCATTTTTAAAGTAGTGTCTCCTATTAGTCATCTGGTGGAGGCTGGCTTTTGAAGTGCTTATTCTACCTTCATTAATTTTCTCATCATGCCCAAAAGAGTGTTCAAAATGCATGATCAGTTTTGCCTGTTATGCAAATGTTCTCAGGAGGAAGATGGCTAAGTGTGCAGGTTCCAGATTTCATTTAGATTTTATTCTGATACTTTCTTACCATTTGGCATCTGTTTGATTCTTTTAGGAAGATGTTTTTTTAAAAAGATGGTCATTTTTAGTTGTGTTCCTTCACAAGATTGGTCCAAACAACAGACTCTGTCACATTACCAGAAATAAAACTCCACTGAACCTTGCAGGGGAAGAGTTATAATACTGTCACTCATTTTCAGATACTTTTGGTCACTAGAAAGAGAAAATATAGCTCATACCAGCTTACCCAATACCTCACTGATAACATACCAGAAAAATCCAAGGATCAGAGTGAAACCCAAGGCCTTCAGGAGTAGTTAGATCAAGGCTCTACCTTGGCTTCTCCATGATTTTCTTGACTGCTCTTTTGCATGTGTTTGCGTCATCCTCCAGTTGGTTTTATGAGATGGCAGAGAGTACTAAAAGAAATTGGCACCATACCTTCCTTGCTCACAAGAAAGAAGAGCTTCTTCCAACAAACACTGAACTTACTGCTGTGTATGAACGATTCAACAACTATAGCTCCTTGGAGTCTTCCTGAAACTGGTTAGCTTTCGCTGCAGCAATTAGGGTCATCCAGAAGCTGGGAAAGTATCATTGACACTCATATAACAGAGTTGCTATACAAAAAAAGACGAGGAAAGGGATATTTAGGAGATGATCAGAATGGCAAAGAAAGCAGAGTGAGGATTCAGAAAGCTTTGGAGCATTGAAGTGTATGAGAGTAGAGAGCTGAAGGATCAATAAGGTGTTTAACGGGGTGACCACAATGGACAGAGAAAAAAATCAATTTTGCTGAGGACTGGGGCTCTTTATCGGGATATGGAGAAGCAATTGCAATGAAATATAGTGGCTTTGTAGCTCCAAATTAAAGAGCCACAACTCTTATTATAGTTAAAGGTACTTGTCAGTTTTTCTTATTAAAACATTTTTTTTTTTAAAGATTTTATTTCATTATTTTTAGAAAGAGGGGAAGGGAGAGAGGCAGAGAGGGAGAGAAACATTAATGTATGATTGCGTTTCACCTGCCTCCAGCCACAGACCTGACTGGAGACCTGGTTTGCAACCTGGTTATGTGCTCTGGCTGGGGAATCGAACCTGCGACTTTTGGGTTCGCAGGCCGGCGCCTTAACCACTGTGCTACCAGCCAGGGCTTAAAACATTATTATTCAGGAACATTTTTATTTTTTTCTCCACACTCATTGGCACTTGGCTTGGCTATAGCATTTTCTTTATTTACACCTTCTCTGCCCCTTCCCACCCAGTGTGGCTCTTTTGTTCTGCAGAGCAACAGGGCTGGGTCCTCTCCCACCCAGCCCTCCCCTTTCTCATACTTAGCACTCCTGAGCTGCTGGGGTCCATGCTGCACTTTTCCACCCAGGATGTCTCCACAGCTTATGACACAGGCAGCCTTGGGTATTTCTGTTCAAGGTAACCACATTCCTCTTTAACAATTCAGCTGAAAAAGAAGCGTTATACCGATTCTTTGGGCCATTACCTCATAGTGGACTTTCTGACCAAGTACATAAGTACCCAGGGGGCTAGAAGAAGTATGTACAGAGAGAAGTTGACTTCAAAGCAGAGCCACCTGGGAATCTAACTGAGAGGATGGGGGTGGGATGTTCTCTCTCCTTACTTGTCCATGGAGGTCTTCCTCTCAGAAACCCAAGACTCATATATTCATCCAGCCTGGCGTCAAATGAATTTTCCTACCAGAATTATCTTGTGATTATCTGGGAGATGTATTAGTTTCTTCTCAAGTGCATGGCTGTAGAAGCCTCCATAGCAGGTGTATAACAAAGCAATGGCCCAGCTCTGTAGCCATTACCCTTGGAGCAACTTTCTCTGAGAACATGAGGGTTACCTGGACTCGTGAAAGGTTCCACAAACTCATTGGATTACAATTGAACCTTTCAGTTGAGCCCAGCATCACCTGAACCTGGTGGCTAACCACACATTCATTGGACTACAATTGAACCTTGCTGTCTAGCCCAGCATCTCCTGAGCCTGGTGGCCAATCACAGGTTCATTGGATTACAATTGCATCTTGCTGCCTAGCCCACTGGCACCTGAGCCTGGTGGCTGATCACAGATTCATTGATTTATGTCTGGCTTTGTCCCACCAGGCAGCATCTGAGCTGGTGGCTGATCCATTGGATTACAACTGAACCTCTCTGTCTAGCCCAGCAGGCCTAGACAGAATTTGGTAGCTGATTCATTGATTTACAACTGAATTGGTGTGTCCACCCAAGCTCCATCTGAGCCTGGGTGAATCCCAGATTGATAGGGTTACAACTAAATCAATCTTTCCAGCCTAGCAGTTCCTTAGCCTGGCAGCTGATCACAGTCTGATTGGATTACAACAAAACCTAAAAATGGGAAGAAAAAGAAACAGTCCATTACCAAAAGGAAAAGAGGAATTCCCAGAAAGATCACTAAATGGAACAGAGGCAAGCAAACTATTAAATTCAAAATAATGATGATAGAGAAGCTCAATGAGCTCTGACAGCTCAAAGAAAACTACAAATAACTCCAGGGAAGCTATAAGCAACTTACTGAGAACTACACCAGCATTAAAAAGGACATAGAAACTATCAGTAAGAGCCAAGAGGAAATGAAGAATACAAGTTCTGAATTGAAGAATACAGTACAAGGAATCAACAGCAGACTAGAGGAAGCAGAGGATCAAATTGGTGAGCTGGAGAACAATGTAAAAATATTCAAAGACAGTGCAACAGAATGAAAAAAGGCTGAACAAGAATGAAAAGGTTTTAAGAGAGCTGCAAGACAACGTGAAATGCAATAATATTCATATCACAGGGATACCAGAAGGAGAAGAGAAACAAGGAATGGAAAACCTGTTCAAAAAAGTAATGATAGAAAACTTCCCTAACATGATGATTAAAAATGTTACTCAGGTTCAGAAAGCACAGAGGATCCCATTGAGGATGAATCCAAACAGACCCACTCCAAGACACATCATAATTAGAATGGCAAATTTCAAAGACAAAAAAAAGAATCCTAAAAGCATCAAGAGAGGAACAGCAAATAACATATAAGGGGGCTCCAATGAGGTTATCAAATGATTCTTCAATAGAAACAATACAAGCCAGAAGGGAATGGAAAACAACATTCCAAGTAATGGCAAAAAAAGGCCAGCAACCAAGACACTCTAAGAATACTCTTGAATGAGAGCAAGACTATCATTCAAAATGGAAGGAGAAATAAAGAACTTCCCAGACAAAAGAAGACTAAAAGAACACATCTCTACCAAACCGGCATTGCAAGAAATGCTAAAGGGTTTGCTTTAAAAAGAGGAAGAAACAGAGAGAGACAGAGAGGAACACAGGTACAAAGGGGGGAAATGGCAATAAATACATATCAATAAATAATAACCTTAAATGTATACAGATTAAATGCACCAATCAAAAGACAGAGGGTGGATGAATGGATAAGAAAACATGAACCACATATATGCTGTCTTCAGGACAACCACCTCAAAACAAAAGATTGACACAGATTGAAAGTGAAGAGATGAAAAAATATATATCAAGCAAATGGACAGGAAAAAAAAGCTGGGGTAGCAATAATTATTTCAGACAAAATAGATTTTATGATGAAGGCCATAAAAAGAGACAAAGTAGGACATTTCATAATATTTAAGGGAACAATCTATCAAGAAGATATAACTCTGGTAAACATATATGCACCCAACATAGGAGGTCCCAAATATATAAGGAAAATCTTGGAGGACTTCAGGAAAGATATAGACAGCAACACTAATAGTAGGGGATTTTAATACCCCATTATCAACAACAAACACATCTTCCAAACAAAAAAACACCAAGGATATAGTGGCATTGAACAACACTCTAGAGGAAATGGACCTAACTGATATATACAGAATCTTTCACCCCAAAGAAGCAAAATATACATTTTTTTCAAATGCACATAGAACATTCTCAAAACAGAACGCATGGTAGGTCACAAGGCAAGCCTCCACAAATATAGGACAATTGAAATCATACCAAGCATCTTCTCAGATCACAATGGATTGAAACTAGAAACCAACCTCAAGGGAAAAAAAATAAAAACAATCTAACTCGTGGAGACTAAATAACATTCTATTAAGTAATCAATGGGTTAACAATGGGATCAAAGAAGAAATCAAAAAGTTTCTGGAAACAAATGACAATGAATACACAACAATCCAAAACCTATGGGACACAGCAAAGGCAGGCTTCAGAGGGGAATTCATAGCAATACAGGCCTACCTAAAAAGGATAGAAGAAGCATATATGAACAACCTAACCATAAAGCTGCAAGAACTAGAGAACCAACAACAAACAAAGCCCAGAGCAATTAGAAGGAAGGATATCATCTAGATCAAAGCATAATTAAATAAATTAGAGACTAAAACTACAATCTGAAGAATCAATAAGTTCAGGACCTGGTTCTTTGAAAAAATAAACAAAATTGACAAGCCTTTAACCAGACTCATCAAGAAAAAGAAATAGGTGACCCAAATAAACAAAATCAGAAACAACAGAGGTGAAATCACAACAATCACAAAGGATTGTAAGAAACTACTACAAACAACTATATGACAAGAAATATGACAACCTGGGTAAAATGGACAAATTTCTGGAAATGTATAATCTACCAAAACTGAATCCAGAAGAAGCAGAAATCCTGAATAGACCAATAACAACTAGTGAAATTGAAGAAGTAATCCAAAATCTCCCAAAGCACAAGAGCTCTAGTCCAGATGGCTACACAGGGGAATTTAACAAATACTTAGAGAAGAACTAACTCCTATCCTTCTCAACCTATTCCAAAAATATCCAACAAGAGGGAAACCTCCCAAACTCTTTCTATGAGGCCAATATTATTTTAATACCAAAACCAGGGCAAGACACAACTAAGAAAGAAAACTACAGGCCAGTATCTCTGATGAACATAGATGCTAAGAGTCACAACAAAATATTGGCTAATCTGATTCAGCAATACATTAAAGAGATCATACACTATGATCAAGTGGGTTTCAGCCCAGGGATGCAAGGATGGTACAACATTCATAAATCAATAAATGTAATACACCACATCAACAAAATCAAAGACAAAAACCATATGATCATATCAATAGGTGCTGAAAAAGCATTTGATAAAGTACAGCAACCATTTATGATAAAAACACTCAGCAAAATGGGAGTAGAGGGAGCATACCTCAACATCATAAAGGCCATATATGAGAAACCTGAAGCCAATATCATACTCAATGGGCAAAAACTAAACACTTTCCCCCTAAGATCAGGAACAAGACAAGGCTGTCCATTTTCTCCACTTCTGTTCAACATCATTTTGAAACTTCTAACCATAACTATCAGAGAAGGAAAAGGAATCAAAGCTATCCAAATTGGAAAGGAGGAAGTCAAACTGTCATTATTTATAGATGATATGATAGTGTACATACAAACCCTGATAGATTCCACCAAAAATATACTCAACCTAATAAGCAAATTTAGCAAATCTCTGGATATAAAGTCAATATTCAGAAATCAAAAGCATTTTTGCATACTAATAATGAAATATCAGAGATAGAAGCTAGAAAACAAATACCATTTACCATAGCAACAACAAAAATAAAGTACTTAGGAATCAACTTAACTAAGGAGGTAAAAGACCTGTACTCAGAAAACTACAGAACACTGAAGAAAGAAATTAAGGAAGATACAAATAAATAGAAGCATATATTATGTTTAAGTATCATTAAAATGTCCATATTACCCAAAGCAATCTATAAATTCAATTCAATCCCAATTAAAATACCAATGACAGACTTCACAGAGATAGAAAAAATACTTCAAAAATTTATATGGAGCCAAAAACACCCACGAACAGCCACAGCAATCTTGAGAAAGAAGAAGAAGGTAGGAGGAATCACAATACTGGTCATCTAACTATACTACAAGGCTACTATAATCAAAACAGTCTGGTACTGGCATAAGAATAGACATCTAGGTCAATGGAACAGAATAGAGAGCCCAGAAATAAACCCAGGACTCCATGAGTAATTAATGTCCAACAGAGGGGGAAGAAGCATAAAATGGAGTAAAAACAGTCTCTTCAACAAGTGGTGTTGGGAGAACTGCACAGGGACATGCAAAAAAAATAAAACTAGACCACCAACTTACACCATACACCAGAATAAACTCAAGATGGATGAAGGACTTAAACATAAGCAGGGCCACCATAAAGGTTCTGGAGAAAAATATAGGCAGTAAAATTTTAGGTATCCTATGCAGAAATATGTTTACTGATACTTCACCAAAGGCAAAGGAAATCAAAGAACAAATCAACAAATGGGACTATATCAAACCGAAAAGTTTCTGTTCAGCTAAAAAAAAAACAACCAGCAAAATTCGAAGGGAACTAACTGTATGAGAAAACATATTTGCCAATGATACCTCAGACAAGGGTTTGATATCCAAAATATATAAAAAACGTATGCGACTCAACACCAGGGAGACAGACAGCCCAATTAAAATATGGAGAAAGGACCTGAACAGACAACTCACTGAGGAAGACATACAAAGGGCCCAAAGGCATATGAAAGAATGCTCAACATCACTAGCCATCAGAGAAATGTAAATGAAAACCACAATAAAATACCACCTCACACCTGCCAGAATGGCAATCATCAATAAATCAACAAACAACAAGTGTTGGTGAGGATGGGGAGACAAGGGAGGCCTGGTGCACTGTTGGTGGGAATGCAGGTTGACGCAGTCACTGTGGAAAACAGTATGGAGTTTCCTTTAAAAACTTAAAGTGAAACTGCCTTTTGATCGAGCAATTTCACTATTAGGATTATACCCAAAGTACGCTGAAACATCAACTCATAAGAACCTATGTACCCCTCTGTTCATAGCAGGACTATTTATAATAGCCAAGTGCTGGAAACAGCCTAAGTGCCCATCAGTGGATGATTGGATTAAAAATCTGTGGTACATTTCCACAATGGAATACTACACAGCAGAAAGAAAGAAGGGACTCCTACCCTTGGCAACAACATGGATGGAACTGGAGAGTATTATGCTTAGTGAAATAAGCCAGTCAGTGAAAGACAAATACCACATGATCTCACCCATTACAGGACAATAATGAACAAAACAAATAAATAAGAAAAACAGAACCAGATACATGAATATAATGAATAGACCTTCAGTGGGCAGAGGGGAGAGGGGAGGGAAGAGGGAAGAGGAAGAGGCAAAGAAGGGGAGCGGTTTAGTCATGGAATTAGCATGGAAGAACCATGGACATGGACAACAAGCAGGTTTGAATTTGGGGGGGGGTGGGGCAGTGGGTGGGTGGGGCAGGGGATAGAGGGGAGGAAAACGGGGATGGATATAATACAACAACAATAAAATTAAATTTAAAAAAAGAATATATATATATATCTCAGAGTGCTGGCTGGTGGCACAATGAAAAAAAAAAAAAAGCTCTAAATGGTATTTAATTCTTTACTCATGGACCAAAGCAAAAGGGATTATTAAGCATGTGACACTCATATTTTATTAAGTGAAATAGATACTATACAAAAATAATTCTTAGAAAAAGATATAATTAGTCTATTATACTGATTGAACATGAACATGGATAAATTTTATTTAACTCATATGATATGAGGGAATTAGACAAAAATTATCATTGATTCAAAGGAAAATAGAATAAGAGCATAGATATTTTTGGTTAGGAGTAATACTGAGATGAAGTGCAAATTCAACCAAATGAATTGCAAATGGAACTTTTTTACCATTGCAGAGTGGGGATGGGATGAGGAAAAAGTCAAATTACAACTAGACAGAATCATATACAGTACATTGCCCGCAGTTTATAGAGTTGCAAAATAGCTCAAAGCCAAAGATAATGAACAAGTCTAAAATCTGATCATCCAGAGGGTATGCTTTAGATTATGTACAGTTTTACAGTGAAGAAAGTGATTTTAAAAGAATGAAATTCATAGAGTTAATAAAGGCCAACATTCAATAAGTCCTGAGAAGGAACTGAGTAACCAGAGTTTGGCCTCAGTCTGTTTCAGAGTGGCTCAGTTTGGAGTGACTTCAGTTGGGAACATCCAAGCACCACAGATTCTAACATGCCACTGAAAAGGCCTGAAAGTACTACATTTCAAACTCTAGTCATGTAAAACAGAGTCCACTTCTCCCCTTCCATCTCATCCCTGCATCCTTACCCCAAATTTATTATTTCCCTTTTGTATTTTAGCTCCTTGGAATTCATTCCTTCAGTGAGTGAGATGTATTGAATTGTCTCCATAGGTTTGGCCTTGCTCCCTCTGCTGAAGATTCACATGATGTTCCTCTCTGTGCCACTCAAGCATATATGGAGAAAAAAATGGTAGATGGCAGATATAAACACCTTGAGATCCCTGGGCTGGGAAAATGCTACAGAGGCCTGTTGGTATTCTATGGTCTTATTTTTATTCTTCTTCTGACTCTGTGAGCTTTAACAGCATCTGTTTCCTGGTTCTGAAGCCAGCAGCATATTAAGTATAGGAAAAGATAAAAGCTCTTTCAACTAGAAGGGCAAAATTGAGAGGTGTGGGGATTACATGTAGTAAAAGGATGAGGGATACAGGTTATAAAAGTCTTTTCTTAAAGCCCAATTTGTCAAAGACCATGCAAGACAAGTTGTAGTTGGTCAAGTGATCATTTTTCACTCTGTTTGTACATACAAATTATTTCCTAAACTATTTTGAAAGATGAAAACAATAATAATTTTAAGGAAAACCTAGACCAATTTGTATCACCTAATTTTATTAAGGGCATTGAGAATGAGAAATGAGCCCCTGGGCACACAAGTCGATTTTAAATCTCTTGCTCCTGATAGAGAAAAACATTGGTCTAATAGACATGTGGTTATGCACATTGTTTTACATTTCTAATAAGGCAATTTACATGTCTGATTAAAAAAGTGCAAGTTTAACTATAAACAATATCACCTGGAATTATAGATAGTGTACTTGATTATGCACTTTAGAGTTTAAAATGTAAGTTAAAAAATTTGTTGAATTTTCCCTATTGGCTGATATGTACCCAGATAATCAGGACCTGAAGTTGTTTATTTGCTTTGAAATAAAAGAGTCTCGAGTCTAATTAATTTAAGTGAGAGGCATCCAGGTTTGAGAAGGTTAAGTTCCAGAGTTGAAAGGCATTGTTTCGGGGGCACCATGTGCTGAACATTGGCATTGAGTTCAATCCATAAGAGTGTGACGGGCAGCACAGAGAAGCATCCACATCTCTCTCTGTGGCAGGTTTAGGGAGCCCACTTTGCAGTAGGCATTACAGAATCAGTTTGCAAGTGATGTGCAGGGTGAGCCCCTTAACAGGCCTGGGGTATGTATGAAATAAGATTAGCAACTAGGTTGAGACTGAGGAGCAGAACCCTACAAAGTCTGAACAATAGTTCACTCTCTTGTTCTAATTACTCCATGAACAAGTGTCAGAATAAGGCAGATTACACACCATTGCACTGGGCATATAGAGAAACATGTGCCCAGTGTAAACAACTTGTTTAAAAAGAAATGTAGTTGCCATCATTGAGGCATTTCCTAGAGTGAAGATGGAGAGTCCCCTTATTCTGAATACCTCAGGTGCTCACATCAACTGAGAGCAGGCACTACATCTGCAACTATGCTTGAACTTATAATGGACCAGAATTTGCCAAGCAGTCATCTTGGCAGACACTTGAATGAAACTGCATTTGGCCTCGTGCGTGCAAAGGCAGGAAAAGCCCATCTGCAGAGAGTGGGCAAGCTCAACTGGCAGAGGGAGAGGTGTATGGCTGTGCTGAGAGTGAGAGGCGGCAGGAAGAGACAGGTCCATATGGAGCCGTGCATGATGACTTGCTAGTTTCTGATTCAATGACCCACCCTAATGCCCCCATCCCAGCGTATCAAAATGTCTTCCTCTTATTTCCAACAAATATTCCTTATTAAGATGTTTGGGGTCCAGCAGCAAATTCAGGGGACTTCGCATTCTTTCATGTAGGTACAAATCCATGGCTCATTGTGCTCTCACCTGCAAGCCCAAAGAGTCCCATCAGACAGTTATTTTTCTAATTTTTCTACCTTGGCACACAGGTGGTGGTCTACGAATGTTTCTCTTTCAGTCAGAGCTGCTAAGCCAAAAAATAGACTCAGACATTTAGCTTCATAATTCCCTTAGTCATTTAAAAATATTTTTGTACCCACTGTGGGCTGTGATGTATACAGAAGTTGTATATTAAACATACCTTCATTTTTCTTTTTCTTTTTTTAATTTTAAGTCTTTATGTTACATTTCATTGATGTGGTGACTGTGAAGCAATGATAAATTTTAAGTGATTTAATTTTTGTTTATTTTATATATTTTTTCATTTGGGCTATAACTCTCTTCCAAAAAAAACTTTTAAAAGGAAGGTAAGTATAAGTTTCTGTTCGTGTAAAGTCACACTCTATTTTGGGAGAGCAGCTCATCACAATTTGCTTCATGAACCAAGGTATGGGAATGCATTTGGATTGATTTAGAAAATGGTTACCAATACAGATAAAAAAAAAAAACAAAAAACAAAACAAAAAAAAAACAACACTAAAAATAGAAACAGAACTTCAAAGACTTTTCAGTGATGAGAACCCACATTTGTATTTCAAGATAATGTAGTTAACAACAAACTCTTCATGTAAATTCTCTCTTTTCCTCTGGCTTAATGAATGTCATTGATTTAGCATAAAATCTTTTATATTCTACATGTTAAGAATAAATGTACATTAAATGTTGTTAACCCCCCCCCCCCCCTCCACACACACACAAAGAAAGCCCTTCTAAACTACAGGAGTCTACTTCTTGGCTCCAGAAAGTCCAAGCTAGTAAGATTATTAAAAGGAAAGATAATGTTTATTGGCCCCTCTCATGGCCCACTATGGTGATCATATAGCTAAGGGAACAGAGAAAGGAAGTTCAAGTAAGAAGTGCTCATTAGATGGAACTAAGGATGAGGCAGAGGTTGAAATTCAAGGCATCCAAAGGAATAGAGAATTTGAGGAACAAGATCTCAGAGAGGCAGAAACTATAGGGATGTAGCCTCACTGGCAGCCCTCAATCTTCCCTCAAGGCATTTGCCAAATCCAAAATTGAAAGGGTAATTGATATCAACAGAATAAGAAGGAAACAGTACTGTAGACTGTAGAAGATACAAACTGCTTACCAGCTTGATCTGACATTTAGAGTAGAACGACCCAGAGTTGGAGAACACTAGTTCACTTTAAGTGCAGAGGAAACATTTACAATAATAGACTGCATGGTGTTTCAAGGGCCTGAAATCAGAATATATATTCTGATCACCATTTAATTTATGAAAAAGTAAAGAGGACTAGAAAATTCTGAAATGTTTGAAAATCAAGCAATATACTTTTAAATAACCCATGGTTCAAAGATGGAATCATAAAAATTTAAAATTTTTGAATTAAAAAATGACATATTAAAATTTGTGGTTTTCAGCTAAAGTAGTGTTAGAGGTAAAATTGTAGCTCCAAAAGCATATAGTAGAAAAGAAGGTAATCTAAGTTTTGACCAAGAGGCTTTAATGTTCCCCTGGGTTTGACTAAATTTTAGAGAGTCTTCTCCCTGACTCTGGGCCCCTGACTTCTCTCTCCTTAGAGCATTTACTTTAGAAAAATTATAATTGCAGAATCCTGTTCTGCTTTTTTGAAATCTAAATCTTTTTAAAACCCTCATAGTCCTGGACTCTTTCTCAATGACCTCTGAGCTATCCCTTTGAAATGTAATCATCCTAAAAAAGAGAGAATATAGTCAATTGCATTGTGGTAAGTTTGCATGTGAAGAATGATCATTAGACTTCTATGGTGATCACATTGCTTACAGTACATGAGTGTTGAATCATATGGTACACCTGAAACCAATAGAATGTTGTATACCAATTAAAATTAAATAGAAAATTTAAAAAATAAAACATAAATCTGTGAAAGGATAGAAGCCTAATTCAATGGGCATCTTTCTCCATGTCATAAAACTACTTCCTGTCAGAAAGTGAGAAGTTTAATTTTCTTCTTGATAAAGGTTATTAGGAAACACACATGATCTAGGGAAGTTCTTCTCACCTCAGTCCTTCAAACATTTCCCTGTTTGATTTCAAGGAAGCTGAGTATCCAAACCTGACCTGTTCTGTCTTGCCTGCTGTTGGCAATTTGTCTGCTTTCTTCAGTGAAGCTGAGTATCCAGATCTGGCCTGTTCTCTCTCTCCTACTGTTGGCAACTTCTGTTTGCTCATGTTTTTTCCAGTGTAATTTTTGTTGTTGTGTTCATTTAAAAGAAACATTTTAAAAAGTAGCCAATTAGATTCTAAGAAAGTAGGAGGATGGAAATAATATGGTAAAATCAGACATCAAAGAAATGGAAAATAAAAACATAGTTAAGATAAGCGTAACACCCTATGTTGCTTCTTTAAAAAGAGCAATAAAATAAACTTCTAGTAAGACTGTTTCAGAAAAAAAAATAGAAATGATTAATATCTGATATGAAAGGGGAGACATTTTATTGTACCAATTGGTTATTAAATACCCAAGTTCATTTTGCCTGTTTGTTATGCACTTAAAAAATATCCTCACCTGAATATATGCTCATTTATTTTATTTTATTTATTTATGTCAATAATTCTACTCTGTCCATTATTTTGAAGCTTTATTGAGAATTGCCTTACCTTACACAGGCCCATGGATTTTATAACATTTTCAAACTTCTCTGTCAAAATCAATAAAAAATAAGAGGTAGAAGATGAAGCAGGTGAGAGAAATATTAGCTGAGGTTTAGATTTGCAGTTTCAGATGAAAGCCAGTGGAGGTAAGTTAGCAACCACGCAACAAAAAGCTGGGGAGCTAAGGGGTTTCATGGAACTTGCTCACCCCAGGCAAGTAAAAGAATTGATTCTGATGTAGCCTCACATTTCTAAACAAGGGACCACATACAGACCTCAATCAGATGCTATATCACATTTGGCAAGTGCTGAAAGGGAGTTCACCTGAGTTAGAATTACTGGCTGCCAACTGCTCATTTGGCTAGTTCACTCCAGAGGCCCTGCCCCTCTCACGCTCAAGCTATACAAGATCAAACACACATGACAAACCAGTAATAGCCTTCTAACTCAGGCACCAAGTGAAGAATGGAAAGTGAACAGGGAAGTGAAAAGAGTTAAATGAAATCTTCGATTACTTCTTCTAGGAAAAAATGACAATAATGAAAAACTTTTACTTCAAGGTGAGTTAAGCAGAAGAGAATGAGATGGTGAGGAATCTTCTTCATATTCTCCTTGTTAATGGTTTCTTTGCAAAACTTTCCTCCTTGCTTGAATTCCAGCATGTCTCCTTCATTTGAACATTGCTTCTATTATCCATATCATTCTTTCTTTTGGTACAACATATCTATAGAGATCCATGGCTTGGAGACAAGGGAACTCTAGTTTATTGTTGTTTGGAATGCAGACTGGTGCAGCCATTATGGGCAAACGTTATGGAATTTCCTCAGAAAACTAGAAATAGAACTGCCTTTTGACCCGATGATTCTTCTGTTAGGACTATACATGAAGAACCCTGAAACACCAACTCAGAAGAATCTATGCACCCCTATGCTCATTTACAGTGGCCAAGTACTAGAAATAGCTTAAGTGACATCACTGGGTGAATGGATCATAAAACTGTGATATATTTACATAACGGAATACTTACTGTGCAGCAGAAAGGAAGAAGGAACTCCTACCTTTTGCAATAGCGTAGAGGGAAGTGGAGAGTATTATGCTCAGTGAAATAAGCCAGGTGGAAAACACCAATACCCATAATCTCACCTAATACAAGACACTAATGAGCAAAACAAGGAAAATAGAAGCAGAGGCATGGAAATAAGGAACAGACACACAGTGACCAGAGGGGAGGGTGGGGAGGAGAAAGGGGCAAAGAAGGGGAAGAGTTTAGTCAAGAAACTAGTGTGAATGACCCATGGACATGGACAACGTGTGGGATTGACTGTGGGGAGTGTGGTGGGGTGGGTAGTGCAGGGAAGAGCAACGCAAGAAAAATTAGTCAAATGTAATAAAACAATAAAGTAATTAAAATAAAAAACACTGACTGACAAAAAAAAAAAAAAAGAAAGAAAGAAAAAAGAACTAGCCTCCTCTATGCAGAGAAGTTTTCTTTGCACTGACCCATTACCCCCTGAATTCCAGGCTTCCTAACTCCACTTACAAAAGGGTTCTTTGGAGACAATGTGGCTTCTTGGGGTCACATTGCACAGTTTTGTGATCAATGGCCACCTGTTGAAACTTTGTGATGATTGAAGTCCATACTGGCATGGATGCTTGGAGAAAGCAGGCTTTCAGACAAAATCAGCTTGTCCTCAATGCCACCATCACCCCCAAGACCAAATCTAAGGGAGAAGCATCCCTCATGGTCATCCCTGTAAACCTACAGCACCCAGGGCTGCCACCCTTCCCTCAGTCAGTCAGCGAGATGGCCTGGCACACCTGCCCATACTCACACCATCACCCACTGAAGGAGCAGAAGGAGCAGGGAGCTAGGTTACACATATAATCATGAAGTAGCTGGAAAGTAACTGGTAGAAAGAGTCAGTACCATGTTTCTAATGTGAGAAAGGGAGGGGAAGAGGGAGATTGGAGGAGGAAGGAGAGTAAAGGATGGAGAATGATAAAATGAGGAACTCTGGAAAATCAGGAGAGGCAGCCATCCTTATAGTGAGGAGCCCCACAAATAGGGGAATCAGTTTACTTCTGGGTTAAATATGAGAAGATGTAGCATCTCTCCAAATCAGAAGTAAAAATTAGTAGGTGGAATGGAAAAAGATTTCTGGCATGCAAGGAGCTATTCCTACACTCTCAGTCTTCAGTCAGACAACTGAAATGCCTCCAAAAGATCACTTTCTTACTCTAAAATATATTTTCAAAGAACAGTCTCCTCATTCAGCTACAAAATCCATGTGAATGCCAAAGGATATGTTTTGTCAAATGGCCTGTCTGAGCGCCTAAGGGAGCCAGGCCTGGGGGCCAGCTGATCTGGGCCACCATGGATCCTTCAGAGACAGGCAGGGCTGGGAGCTGGAACAATGGACACAGGACAGGAAGCGTTGTTCCAGGTGCACTGTTAGCTTACATCCAGCAATGGCAAGCCACAACAGTTATAACACCGCATTTTTTAAAAGAATGGCAAAGTCATGAAGAGGAGGTATGTGAATCCAATGTAATGAGTCAGGCAAGCGTGGACATCTGCTCTAGTGTGGCTAGGGTTACACTTCCTTCCACCTGTGCAGCAGGTGGGGCTCCACCCAAAGGGCCTGCTGTGTGATGGGAGACTTGACACAGGGACAGAGAAGAGCAGATGTTTCCTGTGAGTCCTGTCATCACAGTGCCTGAGGTCAGCAGGCTCCGAGCCCAGTTTTACAGGTAAAGAGACTTCTCCATGAGCAGTAATGTGTCAGAGCTGCCCGACACCCAGCACAGGCATGTCATGCTCTGTGCCCAGGGACCAGAAGGCCATAGAGAGGAGGTCCAGGTCCTCAGGCATGGTGATGGTAGGAAGGAGTCTTATGTCCTGGAGCCCAGCATTGTCATGGAACCTGTATAGCCCATGGCAACTGCAAGTTCTCCCTCTGCGTCCCCACCTGCACCCCTGCTTTGGATTTATACCCCCCAAAGGATGAATTTTCTTTCCCTCCTTTGTCAGGAATCTTTCCTCTAAATTAGAAACCACTGGGGCTGAGGTAGTGTGGGTGGATGATTAACTCATTTATTCAGGCCACCCTCTCAGTATGGAACACAGAGGGCTGGGACTAGGAGGGCCAGCACTGCCCATGACACAGGACAGGCAAGGACCTGACTGTATGTTGTCACTTCTAGGGGATGGCAGTCAAAGAAGAGAAGGCAGTTGTGTGTACTGGCTTCCAAGATTTGGACAAGAAGAAACTTTCCTCCTTCCACTTCCACCCCCATCTGAAGACCCTGGCTGAGCCAAGTTCCAGGAAACCTTCCTTTGTGCAATGGGTCAATGCTCCCCTACCCACAGTGCTGTGCTGTTGGTTCTCAATGAAGTTGTGCATCTAAAAGGGAGGTTGAGCAGGACACAGAGGAGTTTTTGCAGATCATGCACAGGACTTGTGACAGTCGTAACCTGATTTAAGGGCCTGGTGGGACAGGTAAAAGGGAACTTAAAAGCTGTCCAAGGCATAGAGAGGATGAGAAATAAAATGGTTGATTCACACTGCAGATGGGGCTTAGTGAGATGACAGTATTATTTTCCCAGAGCAATGACTCTTAATTTTCCTGGAGTACCTGGCTGTGAACAGAAAGTGTATTGTTATCAGCCTGGGGGAGGAAATGAGAGCCCAATCCCAGGGCTGCTGCCTGGGAGTGACTGATGAAACAGACCTTGACTTAGAGATGGTAACCACGTCTGAAAGGGGGCCCTGGATGCTGCTCTGGTCTGAGCTCCATGGGCCAGTTGCCCACAGTTGCTCAGTGCCATGGGGACAGCTGAGGGCACGTGGCCTCCACTCAGCCAGGTCCAGCCACTTGAAGAAAGGAAACCCAGGCAGGGCAGGCAGGGCTTCCTCCCCTGTCATTCCTGGGCCAATACCTTGCAGGCCCTAGAATTACGGTCTTGCCCAGTGCTTTCTGCCACAGTCAGGGGGCAACCGACCCTGGGGCCCCGCACACACCTCAGGCACCCAGACAGCTGCTACTGCTCTTTACAGGTCTTTGGGTGTTTGTGACAGTGGCTGAACCATCAGAAAGCAAAATGAACACTTTTGGGCCTGAAATCTGCCACTGTGTCCATCAACCACTTTCCGTCCATGCTTATGTGTGCAGAGGTGATAAAACAAGCCCTGCAGAATGGTTTGCTTTGGGTTTTCAGAGCCCACATTGCTCTTAATGTCCATAATTTCATATTTGGAAGGAAAACCAGTCCATAGGCAGAAGAGCCTCTGGACTTACAGGTGATTCCTGGCAAAAGGCACTTGCCAGGAAGAGGCCGGGTTCCTCTGTGCCCACCCTGCAGCCTCTCCTGGTTCCTGAGCACCTGCTTTCTTAATGCCAGGAGACAGGTCAACATCGACATCACTCTATCCTGACACTGTCCCCAGGACCCTCAAAGGAAAGTGGGAGGGAGCTTCCATCCAGGAGGGCAGCCAGGCAGTAAGCCAGAGAGCCCGGGACTTCAGGAGGGCTGCCCCAACACAACCTGCTCCCCACACTGGCCTGCACCATTGTGCAAACAGCATCTGACTGCCCCCATGTCCAATGGCTGCAATTCCTGGTCCCTAAGTAAGAAATGAACTAAGGTCAATAGGGACCCAGGGTCACCAGGGCTGTCACAGCTCCCAAATGGGAGTCCCCCCAGTGCAACCACAGACAGCACAAGCAGGTGAACATAGATGAGGTGTCAGGAGCATCATGGGTCCACTGGACACCAGAGGTCAAGGGTTGACCTGTGGAGGGCAAGGGACAGGATGCAAATGCTACTGTGAACCTGTCTGTGGTCAGCACATCTCCCTCCATGAGGCAGCTCACAGAGCGGCAACCACATTTATGATCAAATATTGAGACACACGTAGCTCAAGAAACTAAAAAGACTTTTCTCATGAGTGAATTTATTTACTTAGGTCTTTCAAAAGAGGGTGAAGAAATCATATGTGTTTGTTAATGAATCAGTTTATTACAAAAATAGAACTTGATGAAATCAGAATGTGTGTACCTTCTGCTCCTCTGTGGCCCTCCCTGGACCTGGGTCCTCGGGCGGGGTCTTCACAGGTGACTTTTCAGGTGCTGAGAGGGGCTGGGAGGCAGAAAGGTGGACAAGAACACCACTGTATTTTAGAAGATACTAAGAGACAGGAGGAAACAGACTTAGATGACATAACTGGGGAGTGACCAGGACGGTATGGGGTTTCTATCACTGCCTAACAAATGACCTCAGACAGGGTGGCCTTCACCACAACGCGTGTGATCACAGGTGCTGTGGGTCAGAGACCTGAGAGGTTCATCGGGCTGTGCTCTTCCCTGGAGGCTCCCAAAGTGTCCTGGAAGAAGCCCTTCCCTATGAGACACTTCCCTTCTGTCTCTCTGCCAAAGCCACTCCTAGCTTTCAAGGCCACCTGCAAACTTTGGCTCATGGTCCCTTCCTCCATCCTCAAGGACAGCAACTCAGGTTGAGTCCCTCCCTCATCATCCCGATCCACTGTCCTGCCCAATTCCCACTTGCAACAACTCCTGGTCACCTTGGCACACATGGCTGACCTAGGATGGTTGCCAGGTTATCTCTATGACCTGTCTTACCATTGTGACCTGTCTTACCTCTGTGACCAGTTTGCTAAGTGATACCCCACAGTTCCAGGTTGAGGCCACTTCTAGATGACTCCCAGGGACGCTCAGGGACGGGCTCCACAAGATCTTCTCAATGGAAACTGAGACTTGGCTGTTGAGACAGAGCTTGGCCACATGGAGATTGGAGGAGGCCTCCCACAAAGGGACAGTAAGAACTTGAAGCAGAGAGACAGCCAGGTTGGCTGAAATGAAGGGCAGGGTGGGCAGGGAGAATATAGGGTCCTTGGTCAGGTGAAAATGCTTTGCTTTCAGAACGATTAAGAATTTGAGGCACAAGAATGAGTAGATCTGATTTATATTTTTGAAAGATCCCTGTGATCTGACATATGAAGTATTTGGCATGTGTCTTGAGAGCTCAGGTAAAGTTTAGACAGATGAGGAGGGTGAGGAATGTGCTCCAGGTACAGACAGTGGGCAGTGAACAAGGCCTGGAGGCAGGGGAAATGAAGACCAGAGATCAGAGCACAAATCCCAAAGAGTCCTGTAATTGGTGGGATGGGGCAGGAAAACAGAAGACCCTCCAAGGAGGGGAGAGGACAGGGGGCACAGGGGACCTGCCATGGAGGGGGAGGGTAGGGGGACAGGGGATCCTCCATGGAGGGTCCCCTCTCTCCCCTGCTCTCCTTCTTCCATGGAGGGTCCCTCTGCCCTTCTGCCCTCCCCGCTCCATGGAGAGTTCCCTGCCTCCACAGCCCTTCCTCCTCCATCTCCTCTGCCCTTCGCTGTTCATGCAGGGTTTCCTGCCCCCAGGCTCTTCCCCTCCATCAAGGGTCCCCTCTCTCCCCTGTCCTACCCTCTCCATGGAGAGTTCCTCTGTCCCTCTGCCCTCACACCTCCATGGAGGTTTACCTGTCACCCTCTCTTCATGGCAGCCCCCTGTCCACACTGCACTCCCCCTCCATGGAGTGTCCCTTGTCCTTCCTACCTTCTCCCCTGCATGGGAAGTCCCCTGGCCATCTGCCCTCCCACTTACAGGGAGGGGATCCTCTCTCCCCAGCTTTTCCTCTTCCATGGAGGGCTTCTTGAACCCTTGCCATACCCCTTCATAAAGGGTCCCCTGGCCCCCTATCCTCCCCCATCTGTAATGGTCCCCTGTCCCCTTGCCCTCCCCCTCCATGGAGGCTACCTCAGCCCTTCTGCTCTTTGCCCTCCATGGAGGGTCCCCTGACCCCATGCCCTCCCCCTCCATAGTGGTCCACTGTACCCCCGTGCCCTCTGCCTGCCATGGAGGGTTTCCTGCCATGCTTCCCTTCCCCTTCCATAGAAGGTCCCCTGTGTCCTTGTGTCCCCTGCTTTCCCACCTCCATGGAGGGTTCTCTGACCCCTGGCCTCCCCATTTCATGGAAGATCCTCTGCCCCTCTGCCCTCCCATGGAGGGAGAGGGTAGGGGAACAGGGGACCCTCCATGGAGGAGGTAGAGCATGGGGGCAGGAAACCCTGCATGGAAAGGGGAGGGCAGGGGAGAGAGGGAACCCTCCATAGAAAGGGGAAGGGCAGAGGGGCAGAGGGGCAGAGGGACCCTCCATGGAGGCAGAAGGGCTGGGGAGTGAGGGGATACTCCATGGAGGGGAAGGTAGAAGGGACAGAGGACCCTCCAGTTAGTAGGGAGGCCAGGGGTCTGGGAACCCTCCATGGAGAAGGGACCTTTTAAGGAAGGGGGAAGGGCAGTATGGCAGGAAATCCTCCATGGCAGGCAGAGGGCAGGGGTGCTGAGAAACCCTCCCCATGGACAGGGAGGGTAGGGGGACAAGGGGCCACCATGGAGGGAGGAGGGCAGGGGCCAGGGGACCCTCTACAAAGGGGTATGGCAAGGGTGCAGGAAACCCTCCATGGAAGGGGAAGAGCTAGGGAGAGAGGGTCTCCTCCATGGATAGTGGAGTGCAGGGGGCCAGGGGACCTTCCATTCAGGGGAGACAGTAGAAAGGACAAGGGACACTCCATGGAGGTGGAGGGCAGTGTGGACAGGGAACTGCCATGAAGAGGGGAGGGCAGGAGACAGGTGAACCTTCATGGAACGGGGAGGGCACAGAGGACAGGCGACCCTCCAGGGAGGCGTGAGGGCAGAAGGACAGAGGAACTCTCCATGGAGAGAGGAGGACCGGGGAGAGAGGGGACCCTTCGTGGAGGGGTGACTGCAGAAGTATAGAGAGACCTTCTTTAAAAAGGGGAGGTCAGAAGGCAGGGAAGCCTCCATGGATGTAGAGAACAGGGGACACAGGGGAACTTCTATGGAAGGGGAAAGGGCAGTGTGGCAGGTAACCCCTCTTGGAAGGGGGAGGGCAGGGGTAACCAGGGATCCACCATGGAGGGGGATAGCAGAGGGACAGAGGGACTCTCCATGGAGATGGGAGGGCAGGGAGTACAGGGGACCGCCATGGAGTGGGGAGGGTATGGGGCCAGGGAATCCACCATGGAGTGGGGAGGGCAGGGGGCAGGCAAACTTTACGGTAGGAAGAGGGGCTGGGGAGAGAGGGACCCCTCCATGGATGGGGAAGGAAAGGGGGCCAGGGGTTTTTCCAAGAAGGGGAGAAGGTTGGGGGGGACACCAGACACTCCATGGATGGGGAGGGCAGAGGACCCTCCATGGAGGTGAAGAGTAGGAGATACAGGAGACCCTTCATGGAGTTAGAAGGAAAAGGGAGGCAGAAGATCCTCCATGGAGGTGGGAGGGCATAAGAGACAGGGGACCCTCCATGGAGAAGGGGGGGCAGGGGGCAGGTAAACCTCCATGGAGAGGGGAGGGAAGGTAAAATAGGTGACCCTCCATGGATGGGTGAGGACTGAGGACAGAGGGACTCTCCATGGAGAGGGGAGGGCAGGGGAGAGAAGGGACCATCCATAGATTGGGGAGGATAGAGGGACAGAGGGACCTTCTACAGAAGGTGGAAGGCAGTGGAGATAGTGGACTCTCCATGGATGAGGAGGGCAGAAGGGTCAGAGGATCATCCATGGAGTGGGGAGGTAAGGGGCCAAGGAACCCTCCATGGAGGTGGGGAGCAGGGGACACAGTGGATATTCTATGGAGGGGGGAATGGCAGTGTGGCATTGAACCCTCCACGGAAGGAGGATGGCAGGGGAGACAAGGGAACCTCCATGAAGAGGGGAGTGCATGGTGAACAGAAACCCCCATGGAGAGGGAAGAACAGAGAAGACAGGGAACCCTCCAGGAAGAGGGGAGGGCAGGGTGAAGGGAAAACCCCATGGACAAGGGAGGGGAGGGGAGACAGGATAGCCTCCATGGAGTGGGGAGAGCAATGGGACTTGAAACCCTCAATAGGATCTCTTCTCCCTGCTGTCCTACCCTCTTTGCAGAGTCCCCTACCCTTGTGTCCTTCGCTTTTCTCAGGGTCCCTGTCCCTCTTGCTCTGCTCCTCTGAAGGTTCCTTCTTCCCCTGTGCTTCCTTCTCTATGGAGTGTCTCCTTTCCTCTCTGCCATGTCTTCTGTGTCCTGTCCCCTCATTCACAGGCCTCTGGTTTTCCATCTCTCCTGCCTCCTGGCCGTGTGCCCACTGTCTGTACCTGAACCATACCTCACCCTCTTCATCTGTCCAAATGAGCGATTTTCAACCAGTGCGGCAAGACTCACTGTAGTGCCTGCCAATTTTTAAACATGCAATACCTGATTATTCATTCAGTCAGTCAGGGGCACTGGCTTCCTTTCCTTTAGGTTGTCAAGTTAAAAAGTGGCAACATGGTTTGCAATAGGAGCCTAAAGAAATGTCTTTTTCCATGACCTATTGGCCATTTCAGAACTTAGGAGATGTAATTATTGTTGATTCATTACAAAGAAACACCAGAAAACAGAGAAAGAAGCAAAAAAAGAAACTTTTAAAAAGATAATAATAAAACTGAAAAGGACCTTGGAAAGAGGGCAGGCATGGCATGCTTTAATATCCGTGAGTCACCCAGTGTGGGTGCCTTGGCACACTGGTTGAAAATCACAGGATTAACTGCTACCTGTGCTCTCATGATACATCTCAAATATCCAAAGGTCAAATCACAGGGAGGTCTCCAGGGGGAGAGGGGTAGGGGAAGGTAGAAGCAGGTAACAGGGGGATAAATGGTGATGGAGGGAAACAAGACTTGGGTGGTGAACACATAATACAACATACAGATGATGCAGCATAGAGAACCTATATAACTTTACAAACCAATGTCACCCACATATTAAAACTAACTAAATAAAATAAAATGTGGTTGCCTCCAATCCTACACTTATTGAGATCACTTTGAAACTTAAAATACATAAATAACATCTATGCTGTACATCTGAAACTAATGTTGAATGTGAACTCTAAATGAAAACAGTTTTAAGTAGTAAAAATTTAAAACTGTATAAGTTAGAGTGATCTTTAAAAATTATAAATCAGGTCACATCATTCTCAGGCCTAAAGGCCTTAATGGCTCCAGAAGTAATCAGCCATCCAGGCAGAATCTTGGCTGGGATGATATTACACTGATGGGACAGAAATGTCTTGTCTTATTCCTCCAGTTTCCTGTCACAGCTCTGGTGACCTCAGGCAATGGTACAAGGCAGAACAATGTTCCCTTGAGAGAATGCTAAGCATTCACTTTTGCTCCTTAATTCTAATGTGGGAGCAGACACAGGATGAAAAGTAAAAATAGTAAAAAGTCTGGATGATTCTGATAGCATTCTGACATCCATCAAAGACCTTTATTTGCCTGCCAGCCCTCCCTTGCACTCCAGCCAGTCTCGTTCACCAAGCCTTGGGGACAAAGGTGGCCCAGGTGGCCAGGAAGCCTGCACCTGGTTGGACATGTGAACACACGTGAAGTTCTCTTAGGCAGGAAAAGGAGGAAAACATCTGCTATAATCATCCAAGCAGGAGGGGACTAAACTTTTCATGACACAGTGTCAGCAACACAGCTGCATAACCTGGCCATGCTGCCTCTTCCCTGCTATATCCCAGGGGACCCATGGTTCTCCCACAACACAAGCATCTCTCTGATCACTGAGAGCCCACAGACCCTCTGTGGAGCCCTTGAACTCTCACAGCTGGTCTCAGACTATGGATCAGAGACACCTGAAGTCCTGGGCTATTACGTGTTTTGACTTTTTAAATTCACTATTAACAAAGAGAGCCACATGTGGGTCCCTTGTACATTGCTCAAAGATGTACAAGCCATCAACAGGTGGAGGCTACATGTGGAATAACCTGGGACATTTGCTGAGGGGCCTCAATCCCCACACTGACACCAAGTTCTAATATGTATCACTCTGGTGAACATGACTCACCCCTACATGGTGACTCACTGAGACCTTACCTCATACAACTCCAGTAGCAAGACACTCTTTGAGTGAACCTAAGAGGCAGCTGGTCAATGGAAGCTGGCAGAGGCAGATCTCAGGATGCTTTGGGGCATTTGCTGACCTGTCCCTGGGCATGGTGCTTATCAAAGCCAGCTCAGGTGTGCTGCTGCTTGTTCCTTCCTAGACTCAGCCAGGCCCAGCACAGGCAGCCACATACTGTGGGTTGCTTTGTAGTTGCAAACTGGTTGCCCAGGGCCACTCATAGGCAGCTTCTGATATTGCCTGGCACCAGAGACCCTCCAAGAAACCCCAAAAACAAAGCACCCTGTGGCCAGCCTCAGACCACATCACAGCAGGATCTGTTCAGCCTCACAACAGCATATCCAACGGGAGACCTCCGCAGGCAACAGACCCTGCAAAGGAAAATTCTGGTCATCACAGGCATCTATCCAAATGGTTGACAATGCACATGAATGAGCTATGGAAATAAAGATGCAATTACAACTGGAAAGCCCACATAGCCCACACTTGGTACATTCCTGGAGCCCTCAGATCAGCTGATCAAAGAGATTACACCCCTGGATACCATAGGACACCTAAAATGTAAGGCCACCCTACCTAAACTGAAAGTCCGAGCAGAGATACCTAGTATGTAAAAACAAACACACACACACACAAAAAAAAAAACTATAAAGGAAAGACAAAGGAACATGCTGTCAATGAAAAACAGGACATACCTCCAGAAAATAACCTCAGTGAATTGGAGGGCAAGCAATCTACCAGATACAGAGTTAAAATCAATGGCTATAAGGGTGCTCAAAGAACTTGTGAAGAACGGATGAAATCAGTGAGAAGTGGAACAAAGAGTAAGCATGAGGAAGGACAAGGAAACCATGAGAAAACTACTCAGAAATGAAGAATGCAGTATCTGAAATGAAGCATACACTAGCAGAATAAGTGGAGGAAGCAGAGTATTGAATCAATGATTTGGAAGATAAGGTAGAAGAAATACTCAAAACAGAAAAAAGGAAAAACATTAAGAAGAAAGAGGATAGCTTAGGGATGTTGGGAACCTTTCTGCACTTCCTGAACTTGAGTGATATTTTTGCAGAGTCCCCAACAAAGTGAACACAAAGAGGCCCACACCAAGACATATCATAACTAATTGGCCAAGATTAAAGACAAAATGAGGATTTATAAGCTCTAAGATAAAAATAGAAAAATACAATAAAGAAACTTAATAAAAAAAAAAAAAACATAAAGAAGTCTTGGCTGGTGGCACAGTGAATAAGGCAGTAGCCTACCAACCCAAAGATCACTGGTTCAATTCCCAACCAGGGCACATAATCAGATTGCAAACCAGGTTTACAGCCAGGTCTGTAGCTGGAGGCTGATGAAAGGCAACCATACACTGATGCTCTCTTCCTCTCTTTATCTCTCCCTTACCCTCTCTCTAAATATAATGAGTGAAAAATAAAATAAAATAAATTAAATAAAAAGAAGAAAAGAAAGATAGTTACCTACCAGGGAGTTCCCTTAAAGCTGTCATCTGATTTCTTAACAGATAGATTTCTGCAAGGAATAATTGGCATACAAATATTGGAAGTGATGGAAAACAAGGATGAACCTCCAAAATTACTCTACCCAGCAAGGCTAGCATTTACTCCTGAAGGAGAAATAAAACACTTCCCAGTTAAGAAAAAGCTAAATGAGTGTTACCATCAAACCAGTATTACAAAAACTGTTAAAGTCTTTCTTGAAGAAGAAGATGGAAAAAAAAAAAAAGAGAGAGAGAGAAAGCAAACAAAAAAATAAAAATAAAAACAGAGGAACAGAGTTGAAGAATAAAATGGCAATAAATATTTACCCATCAATACATAATCACTTTAATTGTAAAGTGCTTAACTGCCCTAATCAAAATATGTAGGGTAGTTTAATAGGTAAGAAAACAAGACCTATTTATATGATGTCTACGAGTCCTGCCTCAGAACCAAGGATACACAGTCTAAAAAGTAAAAGGATGGAAACAGTTATTTCATGTAAATTTAATAAAAAATAAAATCTGGGGTCGAAATACTTGCATCTGAAAAATCACATTTTAATAAAAGCTACCGAAAGAGACAAAGAAGAATGCTACATAAGAAGGGAGCAATAGAACAAGAGAACATAACCCTGTAACAAGCACTTATTTACCCATAATAGGAACACCTGAATTCAGAAAGCAAATCTTTATGGACATAAAGAAAGAGATTAACTGTGATACAGTCATAATGGGGTATTTTAACACCCCACTGACATCAGTGGATAAAGCTTCCAAACAAAAATAGAAAACAGTGACTGTATATGACACCTTTGAGCAGATGGACTTAATTGATATCTTCAGAGCAAATTTCATCCTAAAGCAGCAGAATGTACAATCTTTTCAGGTGCACATGGAATCTTTCCTATGAAAGAACACATGTTGGGATGAAAAATAAGTCTTAATACTTTTAAGATTAAAATCATGTGGATCATCTTCTGTGACCACAATGGTATGAAACTAGAAATCAATCACAAGAAAAACATTAAAAACACATGAAAACATGGAGGTTAAATTTTATTAAACAGTGAATTGGATAACAGTGAAATCATGGAAGACGTCAAAAGACTCTTTGAACAAATGAAAAAGGAAACACAAACACCCGAAATTTATGGGGCATAGCAGCACAAACAGTCCAAAGAGGGAAATTCATAGTATTATAAGCCTATCAAGAAAGAAGAAAAGTCTCAAATAAACCATGAAACTTTACACATAAGGGAACTACAAGCCCTGGCTGAGTAATTCGGATACAGCATCATTTCAATATACAAGAACTGAGAGAGGTTCAATCCTTGGTCGGGGTACATATAAGAATCAACCAATAAGTGCATAAAATAGTGGAAAAACAAATTGATATTTCTCTTTCTCTCTTCCTCTCTGGAAACCATCATCAAAATAAAGACATTCCACAGAAATAGAGAACATATTTGTGGATATATCTGATAAGGCCTTAACATCCAAAATTTAAAAAGAATTTTTAAAAATCAATACCAAGCAACAACAACAAAATAACAAAACAAAACAAAAACCAGGAAAAAAACCAAGTCAATTAAAAAATGGTCCATGGATCCGAACAGGTAATTCTCTAAGGGGCCTATCAGATGCCCAAGAGATGTATGAAAAGCTGTTCAAACACACTAATTATCAGAGAAATGTAAATTAAAGCCACCAGGAGATATCGCACCCCTGTCAGAATGGCCATCATCCAAAAGTCAACAAAAAGCAAGTGCTGGAGAGGATGTGGAGAATGGGGAGCCATTCTGTACTGTTGGTGGGAATGCAGATTGTTGCAGCCACTGTGAAAAGCAGTAAGGAGATACATTAAAAAATAAAAGATGGATCTTCCATTTCAACCAGGTTTCCCACTTTTGGGAGAAAATCTGAAGGAATCCAAAACACTAATTTGAAAGAACATAAATACCCCTATGTTCATTGCAGCATTATTTACAACTGCAAAATATAAAAGCAGCCCAAGGGTCCATCAGTAGATGAGTAGATAAAACAACTATGGAACATTTACCCAATGGAAGAGTGTTTGGCAGTAAAAAGAATAAAATGTTACTGTTTGTGACACTACATATAGGTGGACCTGGATAACATTATGGAAGTGAAATAAGGCCTTCAGGGAAAGACAAATACCACGTGATTTCACTTCTATGTGGAATCAAAGGTACAAACTGAAGTAACAGGCAAAACAGAGGCAGACTTGTAAGTGGACAGTAGATGGTAGCTGGTGGTGGGGGCTGGTTAGGGGGTGGAGGGATTGAGCAGAAAGGGATAAGGACTCATGGACACTGATGACAGTGTGGTGATTGCTGCAGGGAGGGGGATACGAGGGGATTAAGCAACAATGGGAAAAATACAAAAAAGTTCAACTCAAAATGAAAAATACAACAAGCTAATGAAGAAAACAAACAAACAAAAATAACGTCTTAGAAAAAGAACAATAAAGCCCAGAATGAGCAGAAGATGAAAATATAAAGATCAGAGCAAAATAAACAAAATAGAATCTAAAAAATAATACACAAGATGAATGAAACCAAGAGCTGGTTCTCTGAAAACATAAGCAAGATTGGTCTACCTTCATCCATAGACATCAAGAAAAAAAGAGAGCCCTTGCCTTAGCTCATTTCTTAGAGCATTGTCCAAAATGCCTAGGTTGTGGTTTAATCTTCATTCAGGGCACATACAAGAAGTAACACATTATATAAATAAGTGGAACAACAAATTGATCTCTCTCTCTCTCCCTCCCTCCTCCCCTCCCTCTTTTCTCTATCTAAAAATTAACTTAAAAAGAGGGAGGACCCAATAAATAAAAGCAGAAGTGAAAGGAGAGAACTAACAACTGACTTCACAGAAATATAAAGTTTTGTAAAAAAACATTTTATGAACAACAGTATGTGAATACATTGTACAATCTAGGTAATATAGGTAAAACCCAATCAAGAAGTACCACAAAATCTCAATAGATCAACTACAACCAATGAAATTGAAGCAGTAATCAGAAAACTGTCAAGGAGTACAAGATGTGAACCAGATGAATTCTCATGTGAATTTTTCCAAACATTCAGAGAAGAACTACAACCTATTCTCTTCTAACTACTCCAAAATATTCAAGGCAAGGAAACATTCCCAAGTTCATTTGACCAGGCCAGCGTTATCCGAATTCCAAAATCAAAGATACTACAGAGAAATAAATTTATAGGTCCTTGTACCTGATGACCAGAGATGTTAAAATCCTCAACATAATATTAGCAAATCAGATCCAGCAACACATGAGAAATGATCGAATGAGATTCAAAGTTGGAACAATATTTGCAATTCAATGAATGTGATACACTATGTAAGCGAATTGAAGTAGAAGGGTCACATGATCATATCAACAGATGCAGAAAAAGCATTTGATAAAATCCAGCATGCATTTACTAGAAGAACACTAAGCAAAGTGGAATAGAGGAAACATAACTCAACATAATAAAGGCTATGTATGACGAACTCATGGCCAACAGTGTAGTCAATGGGCAAGAACTAAAACTGCTTTTCTTAGATTGGGAACAAGACAGGGTTGTTGGCGTCCACTACTATTATTCGACACAGTACTGGAAGCCCTAGCCACAGCAATCAGACAAGAAGAAGAAACAAATGTAATTCAAATTGGAAAAAAAGAAACAAAATTATTTGCAGATGACATGATACTGTATAGAGAGAACCCTAAAGATTCTACCATAAAGGTATGAAAACTAATAAAGGAACTTACTAAAATATCAGGATACAAAATAAAGATCCAAAAATCAATTGTACATATTCACACTCTAATAATAAACTATCAATATAGGAAGCCAAGAGAACACTCCTAGCAATTGCACCATAAATAAAATAACTAGAACTAAATTTAACCAAAGATGGTTGTCATCTCGACTGGTTCCCGGAAGCTGTTACAGTCACAGTGCCCATGATGACCCTGCTTAGGGACACAAGACAATCAGAGGGAAGGATGCACTGTTGGTGGGAGTGTGTGCTTTTTGATTATCTATGGATTTCAATGGCAGAAGTGATAATTACATTCTGTTAAAGGTAAGAGATGATGAATAATAATTCTGTGTATTTGGCAGAATGGTTCTCAAAAGTGTGGTAATAATGATCCCCTGTCATCTCTCCCTTCCAGACACTGCTGTAGTTGATCTTTCAACTTGGGTGTAAGAAGGGAAAGGTAATGCTGGTGGGGAAAATCCACACATCCCTTTTGGCAGGGAGTCATCTGAGGATGAGAGACAGAAAGTGACTCACCAAAGTCCAACATTTACACAGCGCTCATGACAGGAAAATCTAATGGCCTATCAAAGACTGTCAGTCGAGCTGTCATAACAGACATTTCATTGTCAGAACCCAGTGAATCTACTTGCTCCTGTGTCTATGCTATGGGCCTAGGAGCCACCAGGTCTCATCCCCTCTACACAGTGACTCAGAGACCCAGGGCTTCTCCAATATGTTTCTCCAAGTGTGATGGAGGCCAGCTGACTCCACATTCTGCTGGTAATAAGCACAGACCAACAGCATGCAGGACAGAGAGACAAGTGGTGTCAGGAAGGCCCGGGAGGAGCCACTCACAGTGGGTCTCATATGAGCTGCACAGAGAGAGAGGCTGGGAATCTCACTGCAACATGAACTCCCTGCTTTTCAGGGCCTGGGACAGCACCCCCAACCTCTTGTTCTCCTATCTGTGTAGCTACCTACACTCACCTTCTTCAGGAAGAGTGTCAAAACAGGAGAATAAAATAAAAGTCCCTCGTGCCAACCATCATAGCACTTCCAAGGACTGTGAGTAAAGGAAACAAGCTCTACTTATTTCTAAAGAAACACTACTTGTTATCCAGACTCACTTTCTTCCTTTCCTTTCTTTCTTAAAAAAAGGGAACAGGTCAGTGTGGATCCACCAAGATGGAGCAGGTCCACAACCGGCCATCTCCCCAAGGATGACAAGCATGAGCTCAGGACAGGCAAGAAAAGCCAGTGTGCATGGTTTCTGGAAGGAAGCAGCAGCAGCCCTGCTGGGGACAGAAGTCAGAAGTTGAGAAACCACCGGCATGGTGGTGAACTGATGGTTTTCCTGCCTTGACCTCAGCTCTGTCCTAAAGGTGGTGAGCCTGAGCACTGCTCCACAGGTGGGACCAGGATGACTTAAGAGGGCTGGACAAGGGGCCTGTTGGAGCCACAGTGGGGCTGACAGGGACCCTTCCCTCTCCTCTGATGGCCTTGCTTGTACCCTGGAGCTGCAGCCAAGGCTCTGCTGTAAGCCCCTGAAATGCTGAGAAAATACACATCTCTGGCAAGGACCTGGGGCCCATGGGCTCCACAGTTTGGGGGGAAATTTTGCTGAGTTTTTATTTTCTTTCTTGCTTTTGTTTTCTCTTGACAGTTTGCTTCAACACAGTGTATGGAAGAAGAGGAACCTAAGATTCTGAGAGAAACCATAGCTTCTAGTGAAAGGGCCATGTAATGTGGCAGAGAATCCCAGAGAGGACACGCTGACAGTGAGCTGGGTCAGCACTGAGCACATGCTGTAGGACAGCATGGGCTCTGTGTCACCCTGGTGCTGAGGTCATCCCACAGATGCTGGGACAAAGCTGCCATGCAAACTTACTATGCTCCACAGGGATAGAGTGGTCTTTTCACTTATGCCGTTCAGTGGTGGGAAGACAGGCAATAACATCCCATTCAGTAAAGGCAGTGCATCCATCCCAGGCGTCATTAGAATTTTGGAAGGAGAAAATAAATGAATTTGAATAGGCACAGAAGTCAAGTGGAAGAAGGCCAGAGCTCCGGAGCCCCAGCCTGAAGACTTCTATGCACTGGGTTTTAGGTTCCAAAACAAATTTATTTTTACAAGTAAATATATATTTCTTTTGCATTGTATATGTCCTATGTTAAAGACTAAACTTCTTATCTGAAGAATAAACATAAGCAAGTGAAGAGCAGCCCTCAGGCCTCTGAGTGGCTGGCAGGGGTAGGTGCTAATTCAGCATGGGTTCTAGCCAGTGCTCAGGCCCAGGGATACCTCAGCGCTCAGGGAGACCAGGCTTGGTGTTGTGCCATAAACTGAGTGTGTCTGGCAGGTCGGCCTGGGCCTGCTGATGGGTCACCATTCCTCCTGGTTCTGATGGCTTTGATGGTCAATGTGGAGATACTGTGACTAAACCCATGGCCCTGCAATACAGTCAAGGCCCGGCACCCTGTATTAAGTCACATGGGATTTACTTATCTTACATGCTGACCATCAAAGGGAGATTCCATTCTGGTTTTTATTTTTAAAAAGATTTTATTCATTATTTTCATATGAGAGAGGGGCAGGGAGGAAGGAAGAAAGGGACAGAATCATCAATGTGTGGTTGCTTTTCACCTGCCTCCAGCTATGGACCTGGCTGGAGACCTGGCTTGCAACCCGGTTATGTGACCTGACTGGCCAATTGAACCAGAGAACTTTGGGTCCCCAGGCCAGTGCCAACCCACTGTGCCACACCAGCCAGGGCTGTTCCAGTCAACTTAAATGGGAGAGGATGGGTATGGGTAACAGGCCTATGCAAGGGGTTGCTCCGAGAGTCTCCCCAAACCCCATGCCCTGCATGACATATGGGACAGTTTAGCACCAAATCACACTCATGACTGGGCATGGGACCTAACACATGCACATCTGCATGGTCCATTTCTTCCCTGCTCCCAATCACCCTGCTGTGTGCTATGACTTGTTCTAAAGGCCAGTTCACATGCCTGTAGGTGGGCAGGAATAAAAGAGACATGTTGGGAGATTTCTCTCTTCTCCAGGAGCTCAGAATAATGGAGGACTTGCTGAGGGAGAGACCAGGACCTCCTGTCAGATTCCACTGTGTGAGAGGCATTTAGAGTATGGCATGTTCACCCAGCTCATGAAAGCCTTCAGAAGCTCCTCCAAGGTTAGCTAGCCTCTGCTTCCCTCTGCAAGACTCTTCCTCTAGGAATTGGGTCACTTTGTGAGTAAAACCATGACTGGCTAGGGAAATAGGAAGTGCCAGACAAAATCACCTCAAGTTCAAAGAAAAATGACATCCACCCTCACAGATGTATCTTGGAATTCAACCCACCTCTGACTACACATCTCACTTGAGGACATTTTAATGTACTTTTTCAACAGCAATTCCTTTGACTTTTTCACCCTGTCTACTGTCAAACAAGCCCAGAAATATAAACTGTCACCACCTTGGGGCACCTCTCTGATGATACTGGGGAGGGAAGCAGAATGTGACAAGTTGAAGGGACAGGCAAGAGGCAGTGACTATGCTTTTTGTTAATAGACCCTCCATTTTGCCTAATACCATAATTTAAGCACAATCACTGAATTTACAGTTCCTGGTGGTTTAAATGGACTGCTGTCTAGTTGGCTGTGTGAGGTCAGCTGAACTGCACTTGGTAATTTCCACTTTGCTCTTCAGAATCAGGTATACTCTTCGGCTGGTTTCAGGACAGCACCTTACAATTCTTCCCTTCATAACAAGAAAAAATTAGTCTATCCACAGAAGACAAAAGAAATTAGAATTCTGTTTCACTTTTAGAAGGGAGGGAAACACAAAATGTTTCCTCTGTTTATATAAGAGAACAATGGACCTCACACAGGATGCTGGTTTTTTGGTTATAGTGTGACAAGTGAGTTCGGAAACCCTTTGGCCACTGGGATGCCTGTGAGACATGCTGGGCAGATGGAAATGTGCAGAGCATTCACTCAGCTGCCCTGCAGGAGTTCCTGGTGTAATTAGGTTTTATTAAACCTAATATATTTGCTTTTCTTGAATCTTGGTTGTAATCAACATAGTCAATTATCAGTGCTTTGCCAATGGAAGCAGGAGGGGCTAGGGGGAAATTCTAAGGAACATCGAATTCTGATGCATTTTTATTATAACAAATGCAGTTGGGGTGTCTTCTTGGGTTGCCAGATGGATCTAGTCTCTGGTCTCTTTTTCTCTACCTCACACAGGTACCCTCATTTTGTCTTCCACTCCATTTCCATCTGATTTCCTCTTTAATCCTATAAAATCCCCCTAAATGGAACCATTTTCCATTAGACAACACCCCCTGGCTACTTCCATTTCTCCTGGGCAAGGTGAATAGGTGATAAAGTTCATCTCACCCACGCTCCTGTGCTTGGACACAGGACCCTCTGGTGCCCCCCTGGCTGTTAGGGACACATCCCAGCTCATCAGCATCACCTGTGCCCAAGACCCCATCAACTTCCTCCACCCTCTGGCTGCATTTCCAAACACCTCTCAGAGGAACCCCTATTTCCCGCCCTAACACCCACCTTCACAGTTTCTAACTCTGGACTTTCCCAGGTGTCATCATTTGCCTCTTTGCTAATGAACATTGTTCACTAGTTTGAAACCCTTGGTATTTTACCCCTATTTTAATTTTAATTCTCCCTGGGGTTAAACCAGATGTTCACCAGTCTGTCTGTTTATCTATTGTCAAAGAAAATTCAAAGCCGGACAGTAAAAGAACTAAAACAGATTTTACTCAGGAGTAAAATAGGAGAAAAGAGACATCGGAACAGAAGCAAGCTCAACTCTGAACACAGTGTGGGCAAGTGGGAACCTACAGGGAGGAGCCGGTAGGGTCAGTGGATGCAATGTAGCTAAGGAAACATGGGGTTGGGAGGTTGGGCATAAAGGGGCCCAGCAGGATGCTTCTGAAGGGGAGCTAGCCAGGGTCAGACATCATCTGGGGAGGATGGGGTATGGAACTCAGATCCGGAAGCATTCATATGTGAGGGACAAGTGAGTCCAGCTGAACCAATTCTGTAAGATCCTTGCTCCACTTGGAGATCACAGAGACAAACACAGAAGCCCCCAAATGAGGGCCTTGTTGGATAGTTCAGGGGAGCCTCCATAGACTCCATTCAAGGACAGAATCCCTGTCACTAGGCTGTGAGCTCCCTCAGGACAAGGACTATGTCACATTCTCCTATACACACCCCCTGAGCCAAACCCAGGGCCCGGCACTGGCAACCCCCGCCACGAGTCCCTGAGAGCAGCAGTGAAGCATCAGGTGTTGGGCCCTGTCCCTTGACCTAAAGGCTCTGTACTTTATTTCTATAACTGGGCGGGACCGGTGCCCTTCTCCCTTTCCCAGGCCCTTGGGCAACTCCTCTCCAATGAGCGCAGCTGCATACAGGCTGTGTAGCTGGGGAGTCCAAGGCTCGGGGCCCTTAGTGAATCCTGGCTGAGGTGAGGCAATGACTGTGACAGCCCTTCACCACCTCAGTCAACAGTCAGGAAGCTGAGACACAGGTGGGAAAGCTGAAACCAGAAGGGAAGATGGGGAGGCCCCCTGTGGGAGAAGCAAGAGATGTTTCACTAAAACACAGGAAGGCACAGAAAATCATGCCTACACATGCCCACATGGGGCCTGTGGCACTTAACTTGCAGATGTCTGCTCTGGTGTGTGCAGCTTCAATACAAACCAACACGGACCCATTACAGTAAAATTCAGGACACAGCCCTCATCGTGTCACGTTTCACGTTTCTTGTGGAAATGGATCCTGTGACTGTGGCAGGCAGGGTCATTCTTAGGCCACTTTGTAAGGAGCCAATCAGAGTTGTTGCTTTTACCATGCGAGACACAAAAAGCTCTAGGCAGCTGTTCTGCAGCAGGTCCTCAGTAATTCGTAATTACAGACCTTCGTTAGGATAACTGAGTCACTTTTCTCCATGTCCTATACAGGGACTTGAGCACCAGTGGGGTTTGGTATCCATGGGGTTCCTAAAACCAAAGTTCTGTAGATACTTGGAATTTGAGGGAGTCAAATATCATACCCAGGCTTTCCAGGGACAAGGGCACACCCAATCTCAGCATTATTCAAGGGTCAAGTGTACTATTATGGTAATACATTGTAAAACAGTTACTGTTCTTGAGGGTTTGCATTGGGCCAGTCACTAATCTCTTTTCATAAATTATAACATGAAGTCTGAGTACACCATTCTAGAAGTAGATACTATTGTCCCTACTTTACAAATGAAGAAACCAAGGCACAGAGAAGGTGAGTCACCTGCTAAAGGGACACCGACAGTGAGTGGTAGATATAATATCCGAGCCCAGCCCTGCAGCCTCTCTGTCTAAGTGGCGGTGTTACGATCTGAAATCATACCCTGACCCTGCTAGGTAGGCAGAGCGCACTTGATCCTCTGATGCCAAGGAACAAATTTGCTCAGAGGAGACTCTTAATGAGGACTAATCCACTCTTAATCCACTTCCCTTTCTCCTTGGTGCATGCTCTGGTGCTGTGGGCTCTGAGCTGCGCCTGTCCTGCAAAAGGCCTCACTGAGGACTGTGCCTGTCTGCATTGGGATGTGTCTTAAGCACAAGGAGGGAGGTTTAAAGACAAAGATTTTGCAAGACAGCCAATGGGTGTCAAGTAGAACATCTCCTCTTTGAAGGCTGGCCTGTCAGCTCCTCTGGTCCATGGCAGAGGACAGTCTGAAGGGCAGATTCAAAGAGCTTGAGAAACAGGTGACTGGCTCAGCAGCACCCACCACAACACCCACCAGTTTGCTCCATCTGCCTCCAGGACACTCAGGGTGCATCATGGTCTTTCAGTGGTGACTTAAGTGGCCAGGATCCTGTCCAGATCCCAACAGGTGACTGCCTCAGGGTACCTGTGACAGACCCAACCTGTGTTGCAACGTCATGTCTCGAACCCCAACATGCTCCTGACCCCCTGGGACTTTTAAGCCCTTTCAGTCCCTTCCCTTAGTAAGAATACAAGTTTAAAGAAAGCAGTAGTTCACCTTAATCTTGCTTCAGTTTAATCACACCCAACATATGGAGTATTTCAAAAGGACCATGCATTGAGAGCTTTAAATAAGGAGGCATGAGTGTTGCTTGGATTTGTCCCTGAAACAAGATGACATAGTGGCCTGTCATGAAGACAGTGGGCTGAGCCCCAGGCTGCACGGCTCTGTCCCCTCGAACTCTCCACTGTTTCCACTGAGATGGGAACTGCGCTGACTGCAGTGGGCACCAGCGTCCATCAGGTTCCTGCAGAGCAGCAAAGCTTGTCTTCACCACCCAGAGCCTGGGCTCCAAGGTCAGCCCTGGATCCCTTGCTGGAGGGGTTGGAGGCCAGAATGAGGGCCAGAGACCTCGGGCTCCCCTCGCCCACTGCCTCTCCCAGAGGCTTCGGGAGGCTCTGGAGTCTGCAGACTCATGTTCTGTCTCCCGGATGTGAACCCCTACTGACATCCTTCTCCACTCTTTTAAACAAACACACTCAAGTGTCAGCCTTTCCAGGAAGGACAAGGTTTGACTAGCTTTGTATCCCTAATATTTATTGTGGCAGCTAAAGCCCAGGATGTGTTTGCTATTTGGCCATGGCCCCCTGTGACAGGCCACACATGCCCTATACAACTTATTCTATAACACTTTAGTAGATCATGGGACACATTTCTTAGTTAACTATCAATTAAAAAATAAAGATTGTTCAGTGCAATATAAGGCACATGATTCATTATGCAAATACCCACCAGAATACTTAGCAATGGGCACTAACTATATCATTCTCTAATATGAATCAGAGCATTAAAGACTACAGGTGTTTCTCTTCTTAATGTCCAAAACAAAGTGAACACTATGTATATCAAGTGCTTCTACTTAAAATATGAGGTAAAAATAAGTACCACTTCCGTTTTAAAACCATAAGAATGTGAACATTAGGAACTCTCTGAAAGTAAATTGTCTAATTTCAGGATGGACTAACTGGCACATTTAAGTATTTCAGCTTCACAAATCATGTAAGTTAAATAACATTTATTTTACTTATTAAACTTTTAAGGCAGAAGATAAAGCCATATTTTAATGTTTACAAAAGAATTGATTTTTACTCAAAGAAAATTGCCATCACCTGAAGCTTTTCGTACCTGGGAAGTTACTGGTTTAACATGAATAACAATGACACATAGTGCTCAGCACATGTATGTATACTTCCGGGTCTATAAAATAAACATTTTAGACAAAATACAAAGAACATACAATTGATTTTTTTAAACATAATGTAAAATTTACTATTTTGAACCTACTGTTTCTATTAAAAGTCTGTAAAATCACCTTTAATCACTAACCATTTTCTACCCTGTGATGAAAAATCACAGATTCAGTGGGAGTCTGAGGTGAAAAAGTATGACACTTACTGAGGTACCTCTTTTATGTTTGTTTGTTTTTCAGCATCTTAGCCAACACACAATCAATTGTAATCGAGGATTTTTTCTTTACAGATTCTACACACACCATCATAATTTAAAAATAATAGTCTAACCCTGGCTGGTGGCATAGTGGATAAGGCACTGCCTGTGAACCCAAAAGTCTCTGTTTTGATCCCCAGCCAGGGCACATAACCAGGTTGCAAGCCAAGTCTCTTGCCAGCAGGAGACAGGTGAAAGGCAACCATACATTGATGTTTCTCTCCCTCTCTGTCTTCGTCCCTTCCCCTCTCGCTAAAAACAAAATATTTAAAAATAATAATAGTCTAATGTTAAAATAGGAGTGAAACCACTGTTTCACTATGAGTTCAACAGCTTTCCATAAGGTTTGTTGTTAAAAATATTTTTTTAAAATGTGTTTGTATGGGATGTGGTTGCTTGCCTCAATCCCTAGGTCCACTACTGCAGCCCACAAAGGGATACAGAGACCTTCAAATAATCCTTGCACTCAGTCACTACTGAATAAACACCACACTGACTACGGCTTCCCCAGGCGATTTCCCCTCCCAGAGCCCCCTTCCCGGGGCCAGAAATGAGTCCTGTCCCTGCCCAGCCCTTTCCCTGCTGTTGTAAGAAACACTCCTCCCACCCCCGACCCCTGCCCTGTCCGTCAAGGTTGTCAACTTGAGGCGGAGGACAGATCGGTCTTGCACCAGCACCACCACCTCCCCCACCCCCTTACCCGGGATTGAAGCACGAACCCTGGAAGACGAAGCCCACCACCGCCCGCAGAATAGACGCGGGGCACCGCTGCCCACCGGCCGGCGCTCCGTCCCCGGCTTCCGCCGTCAGCTCAGCAGCCACTGACCGCGGCCCCGCGAACCAGTGAAACCCGCACCCGAAGGACAGGGGGCCAGGGGCACACAGACGTCCACAAGGAGCCTGCGCTGGGGCTCTTTGTCCCGAGTGGCGACCGGACAGAGCCTCTCAATTCTCCCGCTTTCGCCCGGGGCCGCCTGGGCTCGCCAAGTCCGACCCCTCGAGGAGGCGACAGGTTGGAGTTAGGTCCCCGCTGCCGCCACGCGCACCGCTCAGAGCACGCCCAGGGAATCCCCGATCCCCAGGAGCTTTGAACACGTTGACCCCCGGCAGGAACCCTCCGCTGCCGCCAACCGCCACCAACACGGCGCACTCAAGCCCCGTCCCGCAGGAGGGACAGGCACGCGGGTCCCCGCCTGCTCCGGCCGCCTGACCGCGGCACTCGCCGCCACGGCCGACGAGGGTGATCTCGCCGGGTACTACAGCCCCGCCAGCGTCCGCGCCGTCCCCTCCCTCCAGAGGAGCGGGCGGAGCCAGCCCCGCGGCTGCAGACGCGCCCCCGGACCGCGCAGCCGGGACGCAGGGCGGTCGCGCGGGCGGCGGCCTCCACACTGGCCGACCTGGGCCAGGGCGCTGCCAACGGCTCCCCGCCCTCGGCGCCTGGCGGTTGCGGGCAGGGGCGGCCGAGAGAGCCCTGGAGCCCAGCGGGTCCTGAGACTCGACCCCCTAGTACCGCGACGGCTTTGGCGGGCTTGGCAACAGCCCCGAACTGGGAGGGCCGGGCACGTTCGCAGCCTGCAGCGCCACCTGGTGGGGTAGCCACGCAGGATCGCGAGCCAGGAGGCCGCCCCTGAGCGGCTACCTTGCCCTCCTTTGCTCATCTGTGTTGGTTATGGCGTTCTTTTTAACATTTAAATATTTCATTGTTTAGGTTATTACAGTTGTCCCATTTTAACCCCTTTTGCCGCCCTCCACCCAGCTCCCTCAACTACCACAGTCAATCCCCAGCCTGTTGTCCCTGTCCATGAGGCAAGTTCTTCGACTAATCCCTTCACCCTTTTTCAAGCAGTCTCCTTCTCCCCGTCCCCTTTTACAACTGAAGGTCTGTTCCATGTTTCTTTGCCCCGGTCTATTTTTCTCATTAGAATCTACTTATAAGGAAGCTCATATGGAATTTGTTTTTCACTGACTGGTTTATTTCACATACCATGAAGTTAGTTTCTAGTTCCACCATTACTGTTGAAAAAAGTGGAAATTCAATCTTCTGTGTAGTATTTGCACGGTGTAAATGTACCAGTTTTTTCATCTACTCTGCTACTGATGGGCACTTAGGCTGTTTCCAAAGCTTCACTGTTGTCAACAGCTCTGCTATGGACCCAGGACTGTATACATTCTTGTGAACTGGTGTTTCAGGATTCTTAGGATATATTTCCAGTTTTAATCTTTTGAGGAAGTTCCATACTGTTTTCCACAATGGCTGCACCAGCCTATGTTTCCTCCAACATTGCACTAGGGTTCCCTTTTCTCCACATCCTTGCTAACACTTGTTTGTTTATTTATTAATGATGGACTTTTTGATGGGTGTGAGGTGATATCTCATTGTGGTTTTTATTTGCAGCTCTCTGATGGTTAGTGATGTTGAGCACTCTTTCATAAGCCTATTGGCCATCTATATGTCTTTTTGGAGAAGTCTCTATTCAGGTCACTTGTCCACTTTGTGATTGGATTGTTTGTCTTCCTGATGTTGAGTTGTGTATGTTCTGCATATGTTTTGGAGATTAAACCTTATCCAATCCAGTACTTTTCTTTTTCATTTTGATGATGTTTTCATTAGCTCTGCAGAAGCTTTTTAACTTGACGTAGTCCCATTTGTTTACCTTGCTCCTAGGAGATATATTGGCAAAATATTGCTACTGGAAGTATCTGAAATTTTATTGCCTACGTTTTTCTCTAGGATTTTTATGGTATCAGGATTTATAGTTAAATCTTTATCCATTTTGAGTTTATTCTGGTGTATGGTATAGTATGGTCAAGTTGGTTTGGGGTTTTTGTTCATTTGTTTGTTTGTTTTTTGCCTGTACCGTTTCAGTTTTCCTAACACCATTTATTAAAGAGGCTGTCTTTACACCATTGTAGGCTCTTGCCAACTTTGTGAAATATTAATTGGCAATGAAGTTGTGGATTTATTTCTGGGTTCTCACTTCTGTTGCATTGATCTATGTGTCTGTTTTTATGCCAGTACCAGATTGTTTTTATTACTATGGACTTACTGTATAGTTTGATGTTAGCCTGTGTGATTCCTCCAACTTTGTTCTTTCTCAAGATCACTGTTGCTATGTGGGACATTTTGTGGTTCCATATAATTTTTTGAAATATTTGTTCTAGTTCTGTGAAGTTAATCACTATTCATCTTGATAGGAAATTATATTGAATATATAGGTTGCTTTAGGTAGTATGGGCATTTTAATGATGTTACTTCCTCCTATCCATGAACATATGTGTCTACCTATCTGTATCTTCCTCGATTTCTTTGGTTTTAAAAACCAAAGTGTGTTATAATTTTTCAAGTAAAGGCCTTTTGCATTCTTGGTTAGGTTTATTCCTAGGTATTTTATTCTTTTTGAAGAAATTGTGAATGGGGTTGTTTTCTTAACCCTTTCTGATTGTTCACTATTGGCATGGAAAATGAAACTGATTTCTGAATATTAACTTTGTATTCTGCTATTTTGCTGAATTCATTGATCTATTAGTTTCTTGATGGAATCTTTGAGGTTCTCTATGTACAGTATCATGTCATCTGCAAATAAAGACAGTTATACTTATTCCTTTTTAGTTTAGATGCCTTGTATTTCTTCTTGTCTGATTACTGTGGCTGGGATATCTAGTACTATGTTGAATAAGAGACGTGAAAGTGGACATATCTGTCTTGTTCCAGTCTGAAAGGGAACTTGTGTAGTTTTTGCCCCCTTGAAGTATGACGCTGGTAGTGGGTTTGTCACATATGATGTTTATTATGTTCCCTCTGTTTCCACTTTTCTGAGAACTTTTGTCATAAATGGATGCTGGATTTTATCAAATGATTTTTCTGCATCTATTGATGTGAGCATATGGTGTTTATCCTTCATTTTGTTTATGTGGTGAACCACTTTTATTGATTTGCAGATGTTATACCAAACTTGCATTACCAAAATAAATCTCATTTGATCATGGTGTATGAACTTTTTGATGCATTTCTGTATTTGGTTTGCTAATAATTTGTTAAGGATTTAAGCATCTCTGTTCATCAGTGATACTGGCCTATAATTGTTTTCGTTGTAGCATTGCTCTCTGGTTTTGGAATTAGGATAATGTTTGCTTTATGAAATGAGTTTGGGAGGCATTCCTCCTCTTGAATTTTTTGAACTAATTTGAGAAGGGAAGGTGTTAGTTCCCTTCAGAATGTTTAGTACGATTCACCAGTGAACCCACCTGGTCCAGGGCTTTGGTTTGTTGGGAGTTTTTTGATGACCGCTTCAATTTTACTAGGTGCAATGTCTATTCAGATTCTCTGATTCTTCACCATCCAATTTAAAACTGGGCAAAGGACCTGAATAGACACTTCTCCAAAGGGGACCTGTAGATGGCCAATTGACAAATGGGTGCTCGATGTCACTTGTCATCAGAGAAATGCAACTTAAAACCACATGGAGATATTATCTCACTCCTGTCAGAATGGATCATCAATAAATCAGCAAACAGCAAGTGCTGGCATAGATGTGGACAATGGGGAACCCTTTTGCACTGCTGGTGGGAATGCAGATTGGTGCAGCCACTGTGGAAAGCAGTAAGGAGATACCTCAAAAAAATAAAAATGGATCAGCTTTTGACCCAGTGATCCCACTTCTGAGAGTTTACCCAAACAAACACAAAACACTAATTTGAGAGAACATAAGCACCCCTATGTTCATCGCAGCATTATTTATAGTCACCAAGATATGGAAGTAGCCCAAGTGTCAGCAGATGAGTGGGCAAAACAACTATGGGACATTTACTCAGTGTACTACTACTCAGCCATAAAAAAGAAAAATATTTTACCCTTTGCAACAGCATGGATGAACCTGGAGAACATTATGCGAAGTGAAATAAATCAGTGAAGACAAATACCATATGTTTTCACTCATATGTAGAATCTAATGAATAAACTGAACTAACAAGGAAAATAGAGACAGAGGCATAAACAGAAGGACAATTGGTAAGTGGCAGGGACATTAAGGGGTGGAGGGATTGAGGAAAAAGGAAAAAGGACTTATGGACACAGAGAACAGTATGGTGATCATGGCGGGGTTGGGGAGTGTAGGGTATAAAGGTAATGAAAACTACAGGATAATTTTTTTTTAAGATTTTTTATTTCATTATTTTTAGAAGGAGGGGAAGGGAGAGAGACAGAGAGGGAGAGAGACATCAATGTATGGTTGCTTTTCATCTGCCTCCGGCCACAGGCCTGACTGGAGACCTGGTTTGCAACCTTGTTACGTGCCCTGGCTGGGGAATCGAACCTGCGACCTTTGGGTTCGCAGGCCGACACCTTATCCACTGTGCTACCAGCCAGGGCCTTTTTTAACTTTTAATTTAGTATTTTTTAGAGAAAGGGGAAGGGAGAGAGGCAGAGAGGGATAGAGATATCAGTGTAAGGTTTCCTCTCACCTGCCTTCTGCTACTGACCTGACTGGAGCCATGGCTTGCAACCTGGTGATGTGCCCTGACTGGGGAATTGAACCAGTGATCTTTGGGTTTGCAGGCCAGCACTTTATCCCCTACGAGTTCCAAGTGGTGATTCCTATAACCTAGGAATTGAACCTGCGACCTTGTGGTGTACAGGATGACATTCTAACTAGCTGAGCCATCCAGCCAGGATATATTATTTCTTACTTTTTGCTTCTTTATTTCTTAAAAAATGAAAATATAAAAAAAGATGGCAAAATATAATCACTTTTTTCTACATGGTGAGTATACATGTTTGTTAAATGTCTTTTGTATCATACAAAGAACTTATCATAAAAAGAAAACAACACAGCTATGAAAATGTTTATTTCCATTTGTTGCCAAAAGAAATGTGAATGGTGGAAGTGCAGTGTAGATCTACAGAGTTACCACCAACAGATAAATATAATTGTTGGTAATCAGCTGGATTATGACTACTTATCAATCACTGAATTTAGACTGGCTTATCTTAAAAGAAAAAATAAATAACATCCAATAGCTTTTACAGAATACACAATAGATGTATTAGAAGAACTAACATGATATAGAACAGGGATTTGTTCCAAGACCAACGTGGGACATTGAAACCAAGTAAAAAGTGACAGCTTCCTGTTAAAACTTTATTGCCCCCAATAACTGCACAGGTCACAAGATAATTACTGTTCATTACTCACATGTGACTAACCAACCTCCAACAGCTATGGAATTAGTTTTCCAATGCTTCGATAATTTACCTTGTTAGTTTCAGGAACTTTGAGGTTTGCCCAGTCTGCCCTTTTTCACTAGGTATATTGGTCTTCATTTTATTTCCCCTCTCCCATTTCTTCTGACAGGTTTAGGATAAGACCAAAGGAGTAAAGTAGTAACCTGGATATTTGGTAATATATCCCAAAGGGATGTGCTTTAGTGATAAAACTGCAATACATTGTTTCAAGGCTATTTTTGACATGGTCTCTGCTGAACTATTCTCAGGGAACTTTTTACATTTTGCCATTCTTGGAAAAAAATGCACTGGATTCCTGGAAGTGATTATTTCCCTATGACGCTATTTTTAGGAATAACCATACCGAGTCTTATCTGCAAATATGAATATCGTTGGACTTAGAAGATAAAATGAATTAAAAAGTACAAGCTGGACATCTTACCTTTTAGCAAAGAAAACATCTTAAAACTTAGCCTTGGTTACTCCAAGAGTAAATGTTCCTCTTTACCACCAAAAAGCAGACTGTAAATAATGTAAAAGCAACTCTTTAAATATAGTATTTGAACAACCTTCTCAGTGCCTGGTTAATATGGATTGTTGACAATTATGAATAAAACAAAATCAACTAAACTTTAGTGAGTTTTCATGTGAAACAAAAGTCTGATATTGTGGTTAGGGATATTGTAACCTTAAGGTTTATTCTAAATATTATGTTATTTTAAGTCAAAACCAAATAAAAGTGAGTTTTAATAGTTCCTCATAGGAGGATCTGAGCTTGACTATCTCCCTGGTAATGGGGAAGATTTAGAAGGATAGTAAACCAAGTATAGTTTGAAAAGCATGAGATTGTGGAGAACAACCTTCTGACTTAATTCTGCCTCTTACAGACAAGTGAAGGACTCAGGGGTTTCCATGTTCAAATGTTTAAGCTCTGTTTTGAAAGGTGGAGTGTGATCATCAAAAAATTTACCTTGGAAGACATGATGTTTTTTCTGATTGAACACATGGTATTGATTTTTGAATATTGATCCTTGAATATGGCTTTCCTTGTTTGTTAATTTTTTTCCATAGCAAAAATTTAGGTAGCCCAACCTTGAAACATTTCAGACATTTTGGTATTATTTATAATACTTTATGATTTTATTTGAATTTAAAAATTTTTTTTAATGTGTATGTGCATATATGATTATCCATAAACATTGCTCTATTATGCTATTTATAGTTTATGGTAATAATGAGCAAATATGTGTTATTATTAATAGAGAACATGTAAAATAAACTATAACTTTTTACTTGGAAATTTTAAAACATGCAAAAGAGTTGGAAGAGTAATATAACACCTTTATAGCTTCCACTTAGATTCAGTAATTGTTATTACTGAATTTATAGCATTTGCTTTCTTTCTCTGTCCCTTGCTCACCTCTGTCTCTCTCTCTCTTTTTCTACACACACACACACATACACACACACACATTATTTTTGAATAATTTGAAACAAGTTGCAGACATTATGACCCTTTCTCTCTTAACATTCCACATAAATATTGAAAGTATAAAGGAAATCTTCATTTAATTTTAATACCATTATCACAAGAAAGAAAATTTAAAAGCCTGGTATGACAATATATTGATCTAAAATTATATTTCTTAACTGTCCCTCAAAAGACTTTATTACTCAAGACTCAATTAAAATTTACTCACTAGATTAGGTTGCTATATCTCTTTAGGTTCTTTTCATCTAAAATGGCTCCCTTTCTTAATGACACAGTTTTTCAGGAATTACAGAACGTACTGGATTCTGGATTTGTGATTCCTATTATTCACTTTTTAATTTTCACAAATTATTTTAATGTAGTAAAGTTACTTCCCAAATCATCTTATCATTAAACTTTAATTTTCACTGAACTCTCCTTTAGTTGTGTCTTTCCCTCTACATGTTTTTGTATATGTTTTGTAAAGTAATCCACTTTTTCCTTTTTAACAAAAGGATCTGTTGTCTATATTACCTTTTAGATTATTTGTGGGTTCTATTGACTTGGATTCTGAAAACATGAAACAATTATAATCTTAATTTAGTGATCCTATTATGAAGGCCTACAGTAGACATCTGCAGACAAGCTGGCCCATAATAATATGAGAATCAGGGTCTGTAGAAAATCTCAGTATAACTTTTTCCCAGACTGACCAACCTGAACCTGAACTATATATGATATTTTTCTCATAGTTGCGAAATTGCCAACTCAGACGGAAATTGACTAAGGAACTTTTCTCAGTACCCCCACATGAACCAGGCAACTCTCCCAGTAACAAGGTCATAAAAGTACCATTTAAAAAAATTAATTAATTGTTCTATTATAGTTGTCCCATCCCACCCCCCCCCTTTATTCTCCTCTTCCCTGCCCACTCCATCCCCTCTCCCACAGTCAATCCCCACTCTGTTGTCCATGTCCATGGGTCCTTGACCATTCCTTCCCCCTTTTTTCCGGCCTTCTTCCCCTCCCCTATTCCCTCTGGTCACTCAGTCTGTTCCTTGTTTCCATCCCTCTATTTCTATTTTGCTTGTTTGTTTGTTTTGTCCATTAGTTTCATATATTAGGTGAGATCATAAGGTGTTTGTCTTTCACTGCCTGACTTATTTCACTAAGCATAATACTCTCTAGTTCCAACCATGCTATTGCAAAAGGTCGGAGTTCCTTCTTCCTTTCTGCTGCATAGTATTCCATTGTGTAAATGTACCAGAGTTTTTTGATCCACTCACCCACTAACAGGCACTATACACAGCCCAATGACAGTCTTGCAAGGACTAACAGTGTAGTGTAGTGAGCATCTTGTTGAAGTAGAGGTCTAACTTACATGCAATATAGGATCACATAACCCATTTTATCCAATTTCTGCTGTGACCCCCTTATGGAGCCTAGTTTCTTCTTCCTTTAGCTCTGCATCATTTGACTGTCACCATCCTTAGGTTTTCAATTCCTTCATTTCTTTATTCTTTAAACAGTATTATCATGATCCATCAGGGAAGCACCACCTCTCAGATGATTGGCAAGGCAAGTTTCTTTATGTGATTTTCTTTAAAATTTGGCTCATCTATCAATTTGTCAGATGATTCTGAATAAATGAAGGTTTTCATGGAAACTTGTAACCATGTTTAAGAGGCAATGCTGAACCTGCATGGCACTCTTAGCTTCAGTTCCTTCTATGCCTTCACCAATATATGACACTTGTAATTCCCATACTCATCTCCACTTGTAATACACCATTTATTTGATATTATGGTGCAAGATAGAAAGCCATGCATGTGTCTGTTTAGAAGGGAGTTTTTGAGATATCATCTGAAAGAACTACTCCAATAGATGCTCCCTTAAAAATTCCACACCACATTGTGCCACAGGCCCAGACAAGAGTGAGGCAGGGGAAAGAACCAACTTCACCTGCCCCTGGACAAAGTGTTGGCCCACTGAGGGGAAAGAAACAGCAGCTGTGGCAATTCCCAGCCACTGCTGGCAAGTCTGCTACCCGTGACACAAATCTCCTTGAGCAAATGCCAAGCCCTTTCCCGCTATCCATGTCCTGGCTCCATATGTCTGTTATTCATTTCAGGCCCCACCCTCAAATCCTCTTATAAAAGCCTCATCTTTTCTGACTTGACCAACCACTGAGGAGACCTGCAAGACAGGAAAGTAAGTGGGAGCTGAGGGAAGATGACAGCCAAGGCAGGGGTGCACCTCACACACTGGAGGGGAGGCTCTAGGAGGAGGCTAGTCTTCAGAGAGCAGAGGACCCCTGAGACTCAGCTAAGGCCATCCTGGGAGGCCTCAGGGGGAGTAGGCTATGCAGATTTTCCAATTACTTCCAGAATCATAGAAGGTGATAGATGTGACCAAGATTAATTGATTCCCAGGGGACTATCCAAAGGAAAAGACAAGTGGGAGCACAAAGGACTCTCTGCATGTCTTCTCTGACCACACTTCTCTCCTGATCTCTGATTGCTTCTTCAAGTCACAGACACAATGCTGCCTCCCATAGTTCTCCACAGCATGTCCTGGATGCTGCTGTCCTGCCTCATGCTCCTATCTCAGGTGCAAGGTGAGTTCTCTGCCCCTAGCACTGGGTCACTGTGAATGCTCAGGCCAGGAAAAGGAGGAAGCCTACTGTGTGATGCATGTGGCAGTGGTGAGGTGCAGCCTCTTGCAATGAAACTGCCTGTAATTCCTCCATCCTCACTCCTTCCTTTAGCACAACTCATGGTGGGACACACCACAGTGGCCCATTATCAATGGAATGAGATAATTCCATTTTGTCAGTAGACTTTAATTTATATTGTTAGGGTGAAAGGAGAAAGCATGAAGGATCAGTAGTGATATACAGGGAAGAATAATTAGAGGACCCAGTATGAGAACAGTCAGCCCAGAGTGGGGAGAGTGTTGGACTTTTCAATAAAAAACAAAAAGAGACTTTTCTATATGTAATAGTTCTGGTTTAAGATCAAGAAGTCCAATGGAGAGGTAGTCAGAAGTTTGGTGCTACATCCCCAAATACTGACCTCACAGATACTGCCCATAGTCTCTTCCCAATACCATTCCCACACTTTGCTTCACTCCCTCCCTCTCCTTTATCCCCTTCCATCCTAGGTGAAGGTCTCAAAAAAGAACTGCCCTTTCCCCGGGGTGGCTGTCCCAAAGGCGCCTATACCTTTGGCTCCTACTGCTATGCCATGTTTATGAATCCAAAATCCTGGAATGATGCAGATGTGAGTAGCTGCATTTGCCGTTAAGGGTGTTAAAAGGAATGTACATTAGTGATGGGGCAGGAGTCTCTGTTCTCCAGTTTTGCAGGGCGGTGCATGGGGGTAAGAATGAACACCATGATCTTTTGCACACACACCTCTTCTCACCTACCTTAGCCCTGTGCTTCCTCCACTGACATTTCCCACTTCTCCTCCATGTCTTCCTTCTCCACACAGATGGCCTGCCAGAAGCGACCCTCAGGATTCCTTGTGTCTGTGCTCAGTGGAGCTGAGGCATCCTTCCTGGCCTCTCTGGTCAAGAGAAATTTGAACTCTGCCCCATACGTCTGGATTGGGCTTCATGATCCCACACAGGTACAAAAACATCTATTATCTTTCTAGCTCCTATTGGTACCCATGCTTACTCCCTGTCCTCTGTGCCTTTGCAGGAAATATGATAGGAAGGCCCTGGAGCTCAGGGATCCTGGGATATATTTGGTGTAAATGTGGTACCTTGAGGCCAAGTGAAAGCTGAGTTTTGTGGGGGATCCTAATCTCCAGTTGAAGTTAATCTACCTCTTTTCAAGTTTTGACATGACTTACACATGAAAACTGACATTCAGTTCTTTGAGTTTACCGAGTCTACACACAGTGTGCTGAGGGAATTGTAAATGAAGATGTGTTTTTCCCCTATAGAACAGATGTTGTCTTTGAGGTTCAGAGGGAAATCACAAGTGTACCAATTATTGTCCATCCAGTAACCTGTCCCTCTGAGTGGTGTCAATGATGCTTGTGATTCACAGCTTAGGGATTTGCCAATAGGAGAAAGCTGCTAGGGAGACTTTCTCAGAAGAAAGCTTTGTGGCAACATCTGGAATAGCCGACCAGATTCCAAGATGCTGAGGAGGCCCTCAAGTAGTCACTAGAGGGTTATGCAAAACCTTTAATAGCCTTTCAATCTTACCTGGCTCCATTCTCTACTCTCCAGGGCTATGAGCCCAATGCAGATGGATGGGAGTGGAGTAGTAATGATGTGATGAATTACTTTGCCTGGGAGGAAGACCCCATGAGCAACTCTAACCCAGGCTACTGCGGGAGTCTGTCACGAAGCTCAGGTAAGAAGCAGAGTAGCTACCTTCTGGCCAGCTTTACCATTCCCTCATTCCCCATTTCTGGGCCTGAACTTCAGGGAATCCTCCTGAGCTAGGAAAGATGATATTAGTTTGCCTTCTCCCGTTCCTTCCCATGTCTCCTTTCTTTGGGTCTTCTTCTCCTCAAGCAGGACCTTGGTAGAGATGAGGGAGAGGTTTGAATCTTAGACAGAGTCAGGGGGACCTCTGTGCTGGGTCCTAAGCTCCAGCAGTCCCATTCAATTGAACTCTTCTATATCCCCAGGATATCTGTCATGGAAAGATTATAACTGTTATCAAAAGTTGCCCTACATCTGCAAGTTCAAGGATTAGGTCAGATGGATGTCAGAGGCCTGAGTTTCATACTCACATCATCATGGACAAAGGACCAAGAAAGAAGATTCATCCAGGAAGAGAATATTTTTTCCATACTCCAAACCCGGCCACTTCATTCTGACATTCCCTCCACACCCCTCAGTTCAGGCTCTTCTCTGAATTAAATAATGTGAATTTTCAAAGAGCAATAATAAACATGTTGTTTTCAATCAGCTGTGTTGTATGGCTCATTCTCTTTGGTGAACACTAAAGAGGAGGAAACTGGTGGGGGTGGAGACCTTGTGGGTCTTATCTCTGCTGGTCCCTGTGAAAATGACTGACTATGCATCCTACATTTGGGATGAAGTGTGCTGGCCCTTGCTCATGTAGGATTTGGGTTACATATGAAAACATGGTTCTCCCTCAACTCTACTGCCCACCCATTCATTCCCCAAGGCTGGGTGGTACGACTCAACCAGCCTTCATATCTCCTTTCATTAATTTCTTAATTAAAAAATTCAGATCTCCCATGAAAGTACAATAAAAATGATTAAATACAAAGTTTGAATGAAACAATTAAAATGCATACCTAATATTTTCGCTATTAGTTTTCACAGATATAAAAATAATCTGTCTGGCCATGGCTGGTGTGGCCCAGTGGATTGAGCACAGGCCTGCAAACCCAAGGGTCACTGGTTCAATTCCCAGTTAGGGCACATACCCAGTTTGCAGGTCTCCAGCCAGGTCCCCAGCTAAAGGCAGGTGAAAGGCAACCATACGCTGATGTTTCTCTCCCTTTCTTCCTCCCTCCCTTCCATCTCTAAAAATAATGAATAAAATCTTTAAAAAAATAATGTCAAATTGCTATACAATTTTCCAATATCTTTTAATTTTTGTAATCTCAGGCCATCAGTGGCTGTTAGACAGTTTGAGGAGCACTGGTTCATTGAACTTGGTGATGCTGTGAAGCTAGAGGCCACTGGCAAAAATGGATCCCAGGCTTCTGTCTTTGGGCTTTAAAACATTCTGGCCTCAATTAGGTTGAAATTGGGAGGACTTCAATGTCTGATAGAATTGCTATGGATGATTTTTGAATGAAAAATAACATAAAATAATATTGAATATAAACTATAATCCAAAAGTAAAAATTTTTTAAGTTAAAAAATATTTTTTTGAAAAAATTCCTTTCACCTGAATGAAAGCAAGTCTCAGACTATTTATGTATTTGTATATTTCCTGCTCTTTGAGTTATCACTGCCCCTTTTTAATCACATGTTTCTGCTGTGGAAAAAAATATACCTGGACAGTTTCCTAATATGGAAAAGAAATTGTAATATGAGACCACTGACATTCATATGGGCCAAGAACACTACAACATTGTCATGTGAATCAATAGATAAATCGATTCTCAAATAAATAGATGAGATAAATGGCAGAGTCATTTTTTCATTGATGTTTGGAATATTTATTTGCTTTTTCTAAGGTAGACAGCTTGGACTTAAAATCTATTTAGCATTTTAGATGAAAACACTTTTCCATCAGTTAAAATGAATTCTGGTTGCATGGCACCAGTGCCCTTAATTTTCTGCCCTGGTTAATGTCATAAAATGGGCTAGGAATGTTTACAGTGACTGTGCTTGTGCCAGTTTTTATTTGATGTTGAGTTCTCCCTCTAATGGCAGGTAAGCCACCACAGCTGTGGGACCAGATCCTATTCTTCCAGGTGGAGAACCATGGAATAAGACAGGATAGTTGCATTTGCCAATAAGAAAGATCTCAACATAATCTGGCTTTTAGAAGTAAAGGTACTTACTGGATCACTTAACAAGAACAATATCATAGTAACATAGGCCCTGAGCGCAGGTCACTCAGAGCTCAGGTGTCATTTCTCAGCTTTTTTCTCCTCTGAGCTCTTTCATCTCTACGCTGTCTCCCTCTGCTGGTTTCCTTTTACAGCTCAAGATAGTTGTTAGCAGCACCTGGGGCTACAGATGCCTCATCAATATCACAAGGAAAAATCCTGAGTTTGATTTCATTTGAGGGAAACCTGGGCAAATCATGATGGCCAGGGGAATGTCATGGGCTAGTGCTTGAAGCCTGAATTACTGCACATCTTTGAACCATTATTGTGGAAAAGAGTGCATACTATCCTGTTTGAATCACATGAATTAGAAACTGTCTAGGATCTTTATTAATCGATCATTGTTAATTGAACCTTGGGAAGGTTTACTCTTAGAAGGACAGAAGGAGAGATTTTTCAAAATGGAACATCTGGGTACTATTAGGAAAGAGAAACTGGGTAGGTGCATAGGGAACATCATTAAATACACATTCAGACAGAGAATTAGAAATGCAGTAGCGTGCCCTTATCCACAAGGGATATGATCCAAGTCTCCCAACTGATGCCTGAAACTGTAGATGGTACCAAGCCCTATACATACATACTTATGATAAAGTTTATCAATTAAGCATAATAAGAGATTAACAATAATAACTAATAATAAAATAGAATAATTATAAAAATATACTGTAATAAAAGTTATATAAATGTGACTATTAGGTAAAATAAGGATTACTTCAGCACAGGCTCTGAGATATTGAGAAGGTGGGTATGATAACCAGGAGGCCTACTAAGTGACTAACGGGTGAGCAGGGTATGCTGCATGGATGCTCGGAACAAAGGGACACTTCCTATTCTGGGCCAGATGCAGTGGGATGATGGCACAAGATTTCATCATGCCACTTAGCATGGTGTTCAATTGACGTTTTATGAGTTATTTATTTCTGGAATTTTCTATTTAATTTATCAGTCCCCAGGTGACCATGGGTAACTGATATCTCAAAAAGAAACAGTGTAGGAAAGAAAGGGGGGAACTACTGTAGGTAAAACTTGACATCATAGTTAATTGGGATTAAAGGATATGAAAAATGATGTAAGCCTTCTCTCTCTCTCTGGCTTGGAAATCAGCAATTGTCATAATTACCATCATTGAGAGAGGAGAGTCATCCCAAATTTGGCAGACTTCTAATCAAGAATAAGTCACTTTTTTATAGTTAGTTTGTTGTTGACACCTGACATCATATAGTATCACTCTTCCAGTTTTTCTTATACTTTTGGTTGTAAGTTCTCTTTGCCAACTTACATTGTGAGTGCATCTTTCTAGTTTCCCTTTGCTCAGATAATTATGTAAATAGGCCATGGTTTCTCTATTTCTTGTGTACTAAGTATGTGTTAGCCAAAATGATATTTCATTTACCTGGAACTGCAACTGATACAAGACCATTTAGTATACATATTCTGGAGCTATAAACCAATGGCTCCCAGTAATTTCTTAAAATGCAGGGAAGTCATAACTACTTTTTTGCTGCCAGCCATTTTCCCAGAAGGAAAGAAGTATTTTCTGACTCCCTTACAATGAAAACAGCCCTGGCTGGTAGCACAGTGGATAACGTGCTGGCTGGTGAACCCAAATGTTGCTGGTTCGATTCCCCAACAAGGCACATAACCAGATTGCAAGCCAGATCTCCAGCCAGGTCTCCAGCCAGGTCTGTAGCTGGAGGCAGGTGAAAGGCAACCATACATTGATGTTTCTCTCCCTCTCTGCCTCTCTCCCTCTCTCCCTGCCTCTCTCTCTGGAAACAATAAATAAAATCTTAAAAAAAAAAAAAATGAAAATAATATGAGACATCATTACAATGACAAGATTTTAAATTATTTAGTTAAAAGAATATTTATTTCTATCTTTTCTAAAATGAAAATTAAAAATAGCAGAAATATTCAACAAACCAGGTAAGTTTATTTATTTATTATTATTATTTTTAAATATTTTATTTCTTATTTTTAGAGAGCAGGGCAGGGAGAGAGGGGAAGTGATGTCAATGTGTGGTTGCCTTTCACCTGCCCAGCTACGGACCTGGCTGGAGACCTGGTTTATAACCTGGTTGTGTGCCCTGGGTGGGAATCGAACCAGTGACCTTTGGGTTCACAGGCTGGTGTTATCCACTGAGCCACCAGCCAGGGCCCAGGTAAGTTTAATAAGTTGAGTTACAGATATTGACTTAATACTAACCATTATAAATGACACTGAAATGTTTCATATTTATGAAATTATAAAATGTACATGTGGTTATTGGAGGCAATGGAGGGTCTCCTTTTTAATTCCCCAACTCACTGTCCAGCTTGAGTGCTTTAATCAAAGCAGACGAGACCTGGGAGAGGGACAGAGCCCAAACCAAAGCCTAGCAGGGAAGCCAGAGCAAGCAGTATTACAGTCAAATTAGCAGCCAGGAGGGAAACAAAGACAAGGCCCTCACCACTGCAGTTTAACAAAAAACATAATACAGAAGGCTAGAAGCAGAGGGAGACATGTCTCACCCTGATCCAGTCATCCTAGCTTGGTCTGATAAGGTTGCCAGGCATTCTGAACAACTCATGTAAACTGTGATAGTGCGGGACCGGGGAGGGGAGAGACCCTTGAGACTATGGGTGTATTATTCCTACTAGCTGGAAAAAGGAAGACCTTGAGACTGTGTATTCATCCCAAGGCCTGGAAAGGGAGAACTACAGTGCCCAAAGAAAAGCCCTTAAAACAACTTTGGCTAATTGCCTGCCTCCTGTCACATATGCAAAATGAACGAATAGTCTAGAGGAGATAATGATTTGAGCTGACACACCCTGACCCATACCTATGTTTGGGTAGTCAGGCCTCCCCAGAAAAGCTGGTACAACCTTTACATGCCAATCAAAATGTCATTTCTTCACCCTCACCCCACCAACTATATGAGTTCTCAGAACAAAGGACTCACATTCTTCTCTTCTCTTCTCTTCTCTTCTCTTCTCTTCTCTTCTCTTCTCTTCTCTTCTCTTCTCTTCTCTTCTCTCTTCTTTTCTCTTCGGTCCCCTCTTGGCCATTTTGCCACATGTGGACCCCTGGCCTCCCAGCCACTGGCCAGAGAAGCTCAGGCCACTTGGCCTCTGGCCACTTGCTCTTCTCTTGGCCTTCTGACTACCTGGCCTCTGACCACCCGGTGCTGGTCACCTGGCCTTAGGCCACCCTACCTTTTGCCACCCTTAATCTCGCCTCCCTTGGTTTTGCTCTTCCATTCACTAATAAACTTTATGTGCACACTGAAAGGCTTGCTGATCTGGTAATTCTTTACTGCACAACCTAGAAGAACCAGGGTTTCTCTGATAACAACAGGATACTGAGATAAAACACAGGGGGTGTGAACTCAGAGAGGAAGAGGTTCTCCCAGGCACAGGCTGCAACGGCCTTAAGTAAACCATCCTCCTCACAATCAATACAGGCTTTCCTTTAGGCAAAGGTGCGGTTTTATGATTTTCTAGGTCTTCCCACATGCCCAGCTCCTGTGCCCCTCAGAAGGAGAGGGCGTGAGAAAAATATATTTTAATGGAGGCATTAGCCCAGGGGGTGATGAAGGAAATCAGGCCTGGGAACAATGAGATTCATGGAAGAGAGGAGCAGAAAAGAGTAGACAGAACATTCGTCCTACTGACAGGCATTTCATTTCCTGATTTTTTTTTTTCTTTTTCCCCAAACTCATGAAAATGACCAGTACTTACCTATGTAGAATATGATGGTACCAGGTGAAGATGAAATTATATATATTTTATATATAGAAAAAGGTAATCCTTTTGATTGAATCCAACTGCAAGCATTCCCTGGAAATCTGACATTAGTTTTAAAAGTTCTACTCGTGAGCTTAAAAATACAGTAAAGGAGATGTCTACTCTAACCTCACAACAAGTTCTCAAAAATACATAAACATCCACATATAAGTAGGAAACTATTATGTTCAAATAAAAATTTTTTTAGAGCTCACTTCTGCAGCACATATACTAAAATTGGAACAATACAGAGAAGATTGGCATGGCCCCTGCACAAGGATGACGTGCAAATTTGTGAAGCATTCCATATTTTTAAAAAAAATTAAAACTTGACTTCCTGATTGGCAGACAATTAATGCATTTGTTAGAAAAAAAATTTAATTATATGAGGTTCCATGACCCAATTATGTCTCTCTTTGCACCAGCAACAGCTGACCCCTTTATTGACACTTAAAATTCTTTTAAAAGAACATGTAATTTTGATATTACTTGACATATAACTTGAGACAGCCTACTTGTAATTTTACTAAGAGATTTATGTAGAGATTTGGACATGCTTGGGTAAAATTTTCTTATATAAAGTTTGGCTGAAAATTTTTGAACTGATGGACAAACACATACTGTGGAGTTTGGTGAACTAAAATTCAAGAAAATGTTAATCAGAGATGCTATCTGCAGAATATACCTGTAATATCTTAAGTAGTAGAACTTACCATGGGTATGATAAATGATTTCTGGCTATATAATGCTTTATATGCATTTATTCTTCAATTTCATCCTTTCAAAGATTGTCAAATGCTCAGCATCTCTGCTGCCGGATTCCCACATATCCTTACCCAGAGGTCTAAATCATATTTTTCTAAAAAATCACTTACTCTCACAAGTGAAAAAAAAAAAAAAAAAAAAAAAAAAAAAAAAAAAAAAAAAAAAAAAAAAAAAAAAAAAAAAAAAAAAAAAAAAAAAAAAAAAAAAAAAAACCTCTTGTTTTATTGAGAAAAAAATGTTTGGAGAAAATTTAAGAAATCATTCTCCACCTGGTCTTGAAGTTTGCACACTTGCAAGCAGAGGCACTGAGCTTTTAAAAATGGAAATGGGCTCTCCCTCCAGAACAAAGGGCAGGCATATTTACATTTTTGTAGAGATAGTGTTTCCCTCCAGAGTGAAGGAAGACAGGCCTGCTTTTTCTCTAATACAATAGAGACATAGATTTGCTTAATATCCATTGTAAACATTCAGGCTTCCTAAGTTCCTGCGCCATAATTATAGAGCATATGCCTTTGCTATAACAGAACCCACTGCATATGAAGGCACCTGTGTAGTCCATCTATGCCCCTTCATGGGACATAGGAGTAGAGAGAAATAATTAGGAGCTGAAGTCAAGTCCAGCACAAATGGGGGCTGGTTGGGAAGGTAGAGGAGAATGGTGATGGACAAGTACATGCCAAGTCACAGTGAAGTTTTCTTAGGGCTCAAGTTCTTCAGGTGCTTTCGTATAAGAATAGGGAAATTATGTTCATTATACAAAGTTTAGTGAGGTCCATCTTAGGAAAGCATGAGTGGCAGAAAAGTTCAGGCTGTGTGGAATTCTAATGACCCCCACTGACTCTTGGCCTTCTATAATACCCCACCTTGAGTGTAAATAAATCTTGTCAATATGATGAAATACCAACCCTTAAATGATGTGATGTTATATGGCAAAAGGGATTCTTTTTTTTAAAGATTTTTTTTTTTAATGTATTATTTCCAGAGAGAGAGGAAGGGAAAGAGACAGAGAGGGAGAGAAACATCAATGTGTGATTGCCTTTCACCTGCCTCCAGCCACAGACCTGACTGGAGACCTGGCTTGCAACCTGCTTATGTGCCCTGGCTGGGGAATTGAACTAGTGACCTTTGGGTTCACAGGCCGGCACCTTATTCACTGTGCTACCAGCCAGGGCGAAAGGGATTCTTCAAGATAGGATTAATGTCACTATTAGTTGACAATGAGTCAATAAAAAAGGAGATTACTGAAGTGGGCCCATCTAACCAAACAGACCATTTGAAAGCAGTTTTCTCTGATTGGCAACATAAGGGGGAGACAAGACATTCAAAGCAACAAAAAGAGTCATTGTGCTATGCTATTTTAGAAGATGAAGGTGGCCCCATGCCAGGGCATGCAGCCGAGAGTGGCACCTCAGCTGACAGCCACCAAGAACAAGGGGACCTTGGTCCTATAACTGCAAGAAACTGAATTTTGCCAAAAGTATGAATGAGAATGGGACTTGTTTTGCACAGCAAAAGTAAACCAATGCAGTGAGTCTCTATGGGATGAAATATGTGAGGCTGAGGCTGGAGTCCCTTTAGAAACAAAATTACTTTCTTTGAGGATCAAGGTCCCAGTTCCTCTCAGATTGTAATGAACAGATATTAACTTATTGCTGGTGCATCCTAGGCATAAATTAGGTTATAATTAAGAAAAATATTATAAGGGGAAATTTTCAAGTCTGACCCTGTTGCAATCTCTGATTAGAAAAATAAGAAGAAAGAAATCAGATAAATAAAATCAGAAATAAAAGAGAAATAGTAACTGATGTGAAAGGAATACAAAAAATGATAGCAAAATATTACAAATGACTATTTGCCAACTGATTAGACAATCTAAAAAAAAAAAAAAAAAAGGATGAATTCCTAGAAACATATAATCTTCCAAAAAATGAATCAGGAAGAATCAGAGAATCTGGATAGATTGATTACAACTCATGAATTTGAAGCAGTAGTCAGAAAACTGCCAACAAACAAAAGTCCTGGATCAGATTGGTTCACAGGTGAATTTTACCAAAAATTCAAAGAAGAACTAACACCTCTCCTTCTCAAACTATTCCAAAAAGTTCAAGAGTAGAGGACTCCCAAGTGCATTTTAAAATGCCAGGACTATCCTAATCCTAAAGCCAGATAAAAACAGACAAAAAAGGAAAATTACAGGTCCAAATGTTTGATAAACATAGATGCTAAAATTCTCAACAAAATATTAGCCAACCAGATCCAGCAATATGTTAAAAACATCATACACCATGATCAAGTGGGATTTATTCTGAGGATGTGAGGTTGGTACAATAATTGCAAATCAATAAACAAGATACCTCACATAAACAAAACAAACACTACATGATCATATCACTAGATGCAGAAAAAGCATTTGATAAAATTCAATGCTCATTTAGGATTACAACTCTCAGAAAAATGAGAATAGAGGGAATATACTCAACATAATAAAGGCCATATATGACAAACCCATAGCCAATATCATAGTCAATGAGCAAAATGACAAGCATTTCCCTTAAAATCAGAAACAAGACAGAGATATGCACTTTTACCACTCTTATTCAACATGGTACTGGAAGTCCTAGCCATAGCAATCAGATAAAAAGAAGAAATACAAAGCATCCAGAAGGGAAAGGAAAAATAAAAACTGTCATTATTTGCAGATGACATGATATTGTATGTCAAAATTTCAAATGCAAAAATCTATTAGAACTGATAAATTTAGTAAAGTAGCAGGATACAAAATAAATATCCAGAAATCAGTTTTGTTTTTATACATCAATAATGAACTACCAGAAGGGAAATCTAAGAAAGCAATCTTGTTCACATTTGCTTTAAAAATATACATAGGAATACATTTAACCAAGGATGTAAAATACCAGTACTCAGAAAATTGTAAGACTAAAATAAGAAATTAAAGTATATACAAATATGTGGGAACATATACTGTGCTCATGGATAGGAATAATTAACATAATTAAAACACCCATACTATCCAAAAAATCTATATATTGAACGCAATTCCTGTCAAGATCATAATAGTATATTTCACAGAACTAACACAAATGTTCCAAAAATTTATATGGAACCATGAAAGACCCTAAATAGCAACAGCAATCTTGAGAATGAAGAATAAAGTTGGAGAACTCATGCTACCTGATATCAAACTATACTACAAATCTATAGTAATAAAAACAGCTTGTTGTGGGCATAAAAACAGGCATATGGATCAATAGAACAAAAGACAAAGCCCGGAAATAAACTTAAACCTGTATAGTCAATTAATACTTGACAAAGGAGGCAAGAACATACAATTGCATAAAGATAGTTATTCAATAAAAGGTGTTGAGAAAATTGGGCAGAAACATGAAAAAATATCACTAGGCCACCTTCTTGCACCACACACTAGAATAAACTCGAAATGGATTAACTACTTAAATGTTAGGCTTAAAACCATAAAATCCTAGAAGGAGACACAGGCAATAAAATATGAAACATTTCCGGTAGTAATATTTTTTCTGATATATCTCCTTGGGCAACAGCAAAAGAAAAGTTAAACAAATAGGACTACATCAGACTAAGAAGAGTTTGCATAGCAAAAGGACCATTAACAAAATGAAAAGGCACCCCACCTAATGGCAGAACATATTTGTTGATTCATCTGATGAGTTAACACCCAAAATTTATAAAGAACTTAATAAACTAAATACCAAAAATAATCCAATTTAAAAAATGGGCAAGGACCTGAATAGAATATTCTTCAAAGAAGACATACAGTCTGGGTGGTGGCTCAGTGGATAGGTGCAGGCCTTTGAACCCAAAGGTCGAGCTGGTTCAATTACCAGTCAGGGCACATAACCAGGTGGCAAGCCAGGTCTCCAGCCAGGTCCTTAGCTAGAGGCAGGTGAAAGGCAACCTTACATTGATGCTTCTCTCCCTTTCTTCCTCCTTCCCTGCCCTTCTCTCTAAAAATAATGAATAAAATCTTTAAACTTTTTTTAAAAATAAAAGACATACAGATGACCAATAGATATATGAAAAGGTGCTTAACATTATTAATCATCAGAGACCAGAGACAGGAGAATTAAAACCACAATAAGGTATCACTCATTACTATCAGAATGGCCATCATCAATGAATCAACAAACAGCAGGTGCTGGCAAGGATGTGGAGAAAAGGTGGGAATGCACATTTGTGCAGCCACTGTGGAAAGCAGTATGGAGTTACCTCAAAAAAAAAAATTAAAAATGGATCTGCTTTATGACCTAGTAATTTCACTTCTGGGACTTTAGCTACAGAAACCCAAAAGATTAATTGAAAAGAATATATGCACCCTTATGTAATAGCTGCATTATTTACAATAACCAAGATTTAAAAGCAAGCCAAGTGTCCATCAGTAAGTGAGTGGAGAAAAATGCTCTGGTACATTTATACAATATAATTCTACTAGGCTGTAAAAATGAGGAAATCTTACCCTTTGCAACAGCATGGGTGGAGCTGGAGAGCATTCCGCTAAATGAAATAAGCCAGTCAGAGAAGGACAAGGACCATATGATTTCACTCATATATGAAATTAAATGATCAAAATGAACTAACATGCAAAATAGAGACAGACTCAGAGAGCAGGCTGACAGCTGTTGGGGCACAGGTTTTGAGTGGGGAGTGGAGGGATTGAGCAAAAAAGAAAAAAAGAGAAAGAACTCATTGACATGGACAGCAGTGTGGTGATTGCTAGGGGAGGGTGCTCTGTGGGGGAGGTAGGAGAGGGTGAAGAGGGGATAAATGGTGATGGAAGGAGACTTTACTTGGGGTCGTGAACATACAATGCAGTGTAAAGATGATGTGTTATAGAATTGTGCACCTGAAACCTATATGATTTTTTAAAACAGTGTCACCTGAATAACGTCAATAACGAGCAAACATTATTGTTTAAAGCAAAATAAGGAAAACACCAACCTATGTTGACAAAAACCAATAGAAAATGTCACCAGATGGCAGGATCTGAGAGCAGGTCAACTGGGTCCCATCAAAGAAAAGCTTAGAAGATAATGAGAGGTGTTTTTACGCAAGATGCAGTCTGCCCTCAACTGACCTTAAAGTGTGCTTGATAGAGGAGAAGCAGCATGGACTTTCAGGCTCCTTGTGAGATAATCAAAGTTCAAATAAGGAGTGGTTTAGTAACTACGGTGACATTGTGTCAGGGTGATACAGGCAGGGCACAAGTCAGAAAACTGATAGTGGGGGAGGGACAACAGCAGGAATTTGCAGGTAGGGGATGTTCAGGGACAAAAGAAGAACAGATTGATTTTCAAGGAAGAAAAATAAGAAAAAGAAAAACAGACTAGAAGAGAAAAGTGTTGAATTTTAGCCCCCTTTTCTTCCACAGTATGGTGCTGGATAAGCCAGTTATGTGAATTTCAAACTTCCTTTCCTACTGTCCAAGCAGTGTTGCTCCACAGCTTGTGTCTTTGCCTCCCTTGGCTTTGTGTTATAGGTTGACAGACTTTCTGTCTGCCTTCTGCTGCCCTACCCCGACCCCACCATCAATCTTCCTGGAAAGTCTATCTCTGTTCCTTCCTGAGTTGTTCAAGGCCATGGGAACTAGGCATCTGATTGCTTCTGGGGAAGGGCTAGCCTGCCTTTGACTTGGACAGTTTGCAGGAAGGGGACTTCATCTGTGATAATTCCCACGGTATACTAAAAGTTTACTCCCAATGTCAGTTTCCTTGTGTTGGTATCCTCTGAGCTTCTGGCCTTGGCCTCAACTTGTAATTCAAGCTGAAGGACTTAAAGAGGAGAAATCTAGAGAGAAAGATCTATTTCTGGATTTGAGGAATTTGCAACTTTTCTGGAGACTCCCTATTCAAGAGAAATAAATACCTGGTGGCTTGATGGAGCAGGCATTTCTGACTGTTCAAAGATCAAAGATTTAGAGGAGGGACAGATCATGGAAGATTTTCTGTAATTGTTGGTCTTTTCCTGATGCCTTTCTGTCCTTTATTCCCATGGGCACATTAAGAAGTTACTCCACCTGGGGATACAGTAACACTAGATGTCCAGGACACTGCTTTCTATCAAAAAACTTCCAGAGGACATATGATCAGAAAAACTGGAAATGAGCTTCTGTGAACCTTGTGAAGTGAGGTCAGAGGACAGAACTTTGAGGCTCCCAAGGACAAGAAGAGAAAGATGAAGGATTGGTAAATAAGACTTCTCTAAAAAAGGCATCCCTCTGGACACAGCAAAAGTCCTTGGTTATATTGCTTTGCATGTGGAGTTTGGTCAGCCATACGTATAAGTAACATGAATGACTCTAAGTGTACAGCTATCTGGGACAATAAAATTTTGATGAGAAAACTGTCAGTTGTTACTTGTTTTAAATCTTTCTCTTTTATCTTGCACTGTTTTCCTCTCTAATGTTATGCAAATTCCAATGTATTCTTTTATGCATTTTAAAGTATTAGATCTTTTATACCCAGAAAATCATTGCTCCTTTGAAGTTTTCCTGAAGTAATAAAACTGTCATATTAAAAAATATGTCACAAAATACTTTTGGTTTAATTTTTTAAACAGTTCATTTGTACAAGAGAAATCTATCATGGTACTTAATATATTGGACTCATCCAAGCGACATCCTTTGATAACTCTGAATAGGACGGATTTATTTATTTATTTATTTATTTATTTATTTGAAGACATCTTTCCCTGGTTATAAGATCTTAAGAAAGTATAATTCTTTTTGGTAAATTCAGAAATAAATTGACTAATTAAACAAACACATGTAAATCTATTAGTCAGAATAAAAATGTTAACACATTTGTCTGTTTTACATTTTTAGTCTTTAGGGAATGATAAAAACTTGTTGCAGATCCTTTAGACAAATACTACAATTAGTTTTTCTGGATAGTCTTTCATTTTGGATTTTTATTTTTTAAGCTACCTGCGATTTAATAAATAATACAAAAGTATTAATCTAGATCCTTTAAAAGCACATATACATTTTCTTACTTAGTTTGTAACATCCTACAACTGGCTTTCTTTTTAAAATTCAACGTAAGGTAAAGATTAGCTCCTTTGATTGAACTTCTGTTTAGTATTCCATTGTATTTTAATTGTCCATTTATCTTTATGTTCCCATCACACTTTTTTTCCCTTTTAAAAAAATCTTCACAAGAGGATGTGTTTTTAAATTAATGTTTTAGAGAAAGAGGAAGAGAGAGAGAATATAGATGTGAGAGAGAAACATCCATTGCTTGCCTCCTGGACTAGAGATGGAACATGCAACTTTTTGGTATATGGCCGATACTCCAAGATTGGCTTCAACAACTGAACTACCCAGACAGGGATACCCATCCCTCTTTCTATGGATGTTTAGTTCAGTATTTTTCTTTTTAAATAAAATTTAATTCTGTATTGGCTCATGTTTCCTGCATTTCAAGTGGATATTTCTTGCTGATTGCTGTGAGCATTCAATTTTATCGCTCCATCTCGGAGGCAGCTGACTTTACACTAAAAGGGTAACTATAAAAAGACCCACACCTAGATCTGGGTGATCTGTCACCAAGAAGACCAAACTCATGAGACAGGCACTGAAGATGGGTTTGTCCTCAAACACCCATCTTGATCATCTCAATGCAGGTCGAGGCTTATGTAAGGAGGGAAAGGGAAAGCGGAATAAAGAGATCAAGGGGAGAAGATACAGGGCCCACTTCTGAGAAGAGGGAGCCTGGAAGAAGGCGAGGCTGAGGGAGAGCAAATCGGTTTCTTCTCAAGCTTCTGTCCTTGTTTGGGTGCGCTCTCTTCAAACAGGCATTTTTTTTTAGATTTACTATAGACACCCATGAATCCTCATGGCTGGATCCTACTGAAAACAGACTTCTCTAAGAGGTACAGAGAGGCTAGATAAGGAATGAAAACATGGGGCTTTATTTACACACTCTAAAGAAACCAGGGTTTGCCAGCAGCCTTGAGAAAAAGCAGAACATACACCCCTTTGTTTCTTAATTGGAATGTTAAGTCATGACTACAAAAACTTCAATGAGGACAGTAACCCAGCCTCACACCCAGCTACTTGTGGTCTCCTTTGGCCTCCAGTTCCCAACTGGAGGGACACTTTGAGAGCATTTGTATCATGCCAGCTGTCTATGCTGAAACTTAGTGGGCATGTTTCAACTTGTGGAACTAGCTGACCCTTCCCTCCTGGTGAGGGTCTTGAGAGGTTACTGAGCCTAAATGGAATAGAGGCACCACCTAAACCTCAGGAGATTGTGCTTAGTCATTTGGATTTAGCTGTCTTCCTTCCCACCACTTCCCATGCTGACAGACAGAATGAACGCTACAAATTTTCTGTTGGAAGAATGAGAGTAGATGAAAGAGAAAGACACCTTTGAATGAAATGCTTCCATTAATGCCCTGAATCATAAGCAACTAATCCCTAGTAGACACACCAAGATTCAGTCACTTTCTTTTTACATGAACAGTCCCAGCTGGGTGTGGTTTGCACTGGGAATGCTGGTGGTAGTAAAGGCTTTCTATAGATCCCCTAGCAAATTCAGCCACCAGCTTGAGAGCCATGATCTCACAAACACTTTCAAAGATGTGCTGTCATCTTTCAGAATAGTATCTGTGATACTATTATCTGTGACAACTATATAGTATCTGTGACAACTATAGCCATGTTGGAGGAATCAAGTCTCTTCCCATCTGTGAAATGGTCTTTGCAGAAGAATGGGCAAGTTCTTTAGAGCAAAAATTACACTTGTCCATGCCTAAAGTATTTTGGATGCAAAATATATGCAGTTTCAGGATATAGAAGCCTGAAATGGTGAACTAAGCAGATGGGGAATTTTATACATGGCGTCTTTGGTTTTCTTCATCTCCTATACCCTGTCCAATACCTTGGGAAGGACCAAGAGACACAACAAGAGTATTCTAAGATTCTATTTAGCTTGCTATATATTGTATTCATGCCCTATTGTGGTAATAACAAATTTTTACAAATTTGGTGGCTTAAATCAACAGAAATTTATCATCTTACCTTTCCAGGGTCTAAACATTTGATCAGATGACTGGGACAAAATCAAGGTGTTGGCAGAGCTGTATTCCCTCCAGATGCCCAAATGGAGCCCTTTCCAGCACATTATGTGTAATATTAGGATAGTGATAGCACTTCCTTGATAGGATTGGTTTGAAGTTAAATAAGTTAGTACCTAGAGAAGCTACATAAAATATCTGGCACTTGGGCAACATTTAACAAATGTTGGTTATTATATTTGAATAAAAACAATGTCTGCTCTAAAGTAACATCCAAGTAAGTTAATTTTTAAATAAATTATGGATCCCATGTGTGTAAAGCCTAAAGCAATCTATGAGACCATCAGTTCCAAGGATAAGCAGTCAAGTGTAATAGGATTACTATTGAGGCAGATCTTTAAAATTATGCTAGCTGTTCTCTGTCTATAGGAGAAGGTTTATATATATATATTATATATATATGGTTTATATATATTATATATAATATATATATGATATATATTTATTTTATAAATATATTTTAATACTATTGAATGGCTTCCTTCGGCAATGTTACTTTAAGAAATACAGTCTCCCTTAGCTGATAGCACAGTGGATAAGGCGCCGGCCTGTGAACCCAAAGGTCTCAGGTTCGATTCCCAGCCAGGGCAACATAACTAGATTGCAAGCCAGGTCTCCAGTCAGGTCTGTGGCTGGAGGCAGGTGAAAAGCAACCATACATTGATGTTTCTCTCCCTCTCTGCCTCTCTCTCTTCCCCTCTTTCTAAAAATAATAAAATAAAATCTTTTTTAAAAAAGAAAAATCTTAAAAAAAAGAAAAGAAATATAGTCTCACCTGTGTGGAGAGATGGTACTGGAAGAGGGGAGGAGAGAAAAACTCAAGAAGACAATATGACAAGGCGTTTTTCCCCGCTATGATTTAACACACTCTGGTCCTGAAAGGCAGACTTCAGGGGAGGAGCCAAGCCAATGTGTATGTAAGATTATGGAATCTTCTGGAAGACAGAATTTCAAGATCTTAGATTCTTTGACCCTGAGAGTGGATTGAAATGCTTCCTGATGAACATCTGGATAGCAGGATATGCTGGATGGCACATAGTGACCAAACTAAACATTTGTTTCTGGGTGTTGCTGTTTAACTGAGAGGTGGATTACAGTATTACCTTTGGGTCTCAGTGCCTTGAATCCTCTGGATATATTACTGGAATTTTCTTTAGAAAATTCTATGCTCCAATTCCTTCCAGGCCTGCTTTCTCATGCCTGGACATCTTTGCCAGAGATGTTTTAAATTTTATTCCAAGAGAGGAAGATTTTGATGAGGGAAGCAGGGGGTGGAGTGAGGAAAATGTCATGAAAACACTGGAAACTTTATAGGAACATGAATGAGAAAAGTACTTGATGGTTTTTGTTCAGTAGAGAAACCAGTCTGCTACCTGAGAGAATCTGCAGGTTTCCATACATCTGAGAAACTTGGCAGCTGGCTGTGAATGCATTTAGGTCTGGGAGCAAATAAAGAGCCAGTGTCAGAATTTGTAACACTCTCAATTACTACTCCTTCCTTCCCAGAGGACAAGTTTACTTGGAGCCTGATGGTGCCGGGTAGTTGTCAGCTTGAAGGTGGTATGAGTCGGCTACCAGCTGTTCTCACTTTGTTCTCACCAAGATCCAGCCACTAGAATCTCCTGAAAAGATCTCCCACTTATCTTTCTTGGTAAGCACTCCTGCATTTTTCCAAGGGAGAGCTGGCACTGCTGAGGTGAATAAACAGATGGAATGTATGGTCTGCAGAGCTCAGATTATGTTGGTAGATGGGGGGCAGAGCGGGGCTGGGAGTGCCAGAAATCTAAGTGATGACACACCACATTTAGTAAGCTGCCAGCATCTGCATATTTTGTTTAATTAGGTTTTTATAAGTCACAAGCATATGCTTTGTTACTTTTTGTTGTTTTAAAAGTAAGCTATTATGTTCTTTAGTGAAATCTTATGTCTTCTCTGAGTGAGTTTGACTTATAATAAGCAACTCAGCAGCACATGTCATGCCCAGCCTTTCCTGCAGTGGCCCATCATCTCCCTCCACCAACCTGCTTCTTGCTATCCTGGAAGTAGGCCTCACGGATAGGTACAGAGGAAAGGTAAATGCAGATTCTGGTGTGAGCTCCTTTGTGGGAAAGGAATAGGGACAAGGGCCATAGAGGGCTCTTGACCAAAAAAATTTAACATATATTTAGAATCAGAGACATGTCTTGTTAAATTCTGGTAAGAAAGGCAGTGGAAGGTGAAGGTTCACAATGCAGTGGGCAGCACTGGGAGCCAAATTCAGACAGACAGAGAACAGACCTAGCATGCTATTAGAAAGAACAGAGCCTGCGGCTGACTGGGAAAGTTTCTGAGGTTGGTGGTCCTTATCTATGCTTCTTTGACTGTCAATACCTCACCAGTATGTGATTACCAAGTGAGCTAACATTGCTTGGATCACTCAGACTAAAGATCCCATTCCAGTTGACTCTTTGGAACCCAAGTTTTTATAATGTCCCCTCCTTCTGTCACTCTGAGAATTCTTAGGGAATGTCTTCATGTTTCACATGGCTGGAGAGCATGTGTTCATGATATAGCCTTTCCTATAAGCCAGCCTTTAGTCTCCACTTGGATCTTCTGATCTGGGTCTTAAGAACCAAAATCGCCAAACTGCCTGTACAACCACCAGTCCTACAGGTAACACCAGCACCAAGAAATAATGGGAGCCAATACAGGTGACCATGCTATTCACTTGGGCTTTATTAATGCAGGTTCATTCAGCTTTTATTAATTCAGATTTAATCCAAATCTATACTAACCTAATAACAGTAATAATCATTCAGAAACAATCAGTAATGATATCACATTGGAGAATTGGAGGATAATAAGCCTGAGTCTCAGTTTCAGTCTGCAGTCTGTGCTGGGAGGCAGCACAGTAGGCAAGGGAGTGTCAGCATCTTGCAATGCAGGATCTCTGGAGCCAGGTGGACATCAGGGCAGCACCTCCATCAGCTGATGCCAAGGGGAATCAGTGTGGCATGGAGAAACACCCTGGTGTGTGAAGCTAGGCTATCTCAGTGGTGTCCTGGAGCCTGCCTCCAGAACCCTCCTGGGTCTGTCAATAAATGTCTTGACACCTCTGATGCTAAGTGGGGAATTTTCCAGGAACCTATGTATGGGTGGTCCTTCTCTGCAGACAGGGCTATTCTGGTCACATGTGCAGGTACCTCAGGTGTGTCTCCTTGCCAGATGTGTCTAGCATGACTTAGATAGTTTTTCTCTTGAACCAAAGTGTCATGGCTGACTGGCTGTCATCTTGGTTGACATGAGTAACTCCATTTTGTTTTATATACTTTATGCTATCTTGACCAGACAAATGCCATTTTATTGGTCCTGTTCTCCACACACAGACCCTGCTGCATCACTTGCTTCCTCAGCTATCCATTTGCATATGTATTACATTTTCTGTTTGCTCTGCCATGGACCACCTCTAGACCAGGCCCCTTCAGGTCTGGTCTGTTAACTACTATGTGGTTTCATGCAATCAGCAGAGAACTTTTCTTAAATGCTCCCAGTAATAGTTGGTACCAGGCTATGTTTAAAAGACTTTACAAATAGGTGAGAAGAGTAGAGAGCGGGAGATAAATAAAGTTGAGCTACAGTCACTTCTATCCTACAAGCCCAGATCATAACCCATTTCCAAAGATGCTTCCCTGCCTGGTCTACAGCCTGATGTCATGAGTCAGTAGTCAGTTTATCTCACCCAAAAAGTACTCTTTAGAGCAATGCTTCTTGAACTTTAATATGCACTTAAATCTGGAAATCTTATTTAAATGAACATAACTATTCAACCGGTAGAAGGTGGGACCTAAGGTTCTGCATTTCTAACAAGCTCCTAAGTGATGCTAAAAACCATATTTAGAATATCAAAGCTGAGAGCATCCCCCTTTTACTAAGAATTTAAGGTCAAATATCAAGATAACTAGAAAGAAAAAGAAAATTTTTGTCTGTCCAGAAAGAATTCAACCATGTACTGTGAAAAATACAGACATTTATTGAAGAATATAAGAAACATTGTGCATAGGACAATGAGGCCTCAGTCCCCTTCATAATAAGCATCTTAGGACCTCACACAGTTCTCCCAGTATCTCTTGCACTGTGCAATATACTCTGCAAAATACTTCATTGGAATTACCATCAGCTGCCCTATTGTCTTTTCATAAATCTCATTGATGGTCTGAAATCGTTTCCCTCTAAAAGGTGACTTTAGTTTTTGGAAAAGCTGGAATGCACAGGGTGCTGAATATGGGCTGTAGGGTGGCTGAGTTACCTGGGTGATTTGATGTTTTGCAAAAACACTGAATGAGGTGTGATGCATGAGTAGGTGCATTGTCATGATGAAGCTGCCAATCACCAGCTGCCCATAGTTGTGACCTTCTGGATTATCTGAATAGTTTCCTCAGAGGGATGTTCAAGCTTAACACAAAATTTGATGCAGATTCATTGCTGTACTCAGTCAGTCATTTTGAGCATGTGTGGTGATGGCCACACAGTACATAAGTCTACTACCCCCACTGACTAGTACAGTGAAGTCATCATTGTTTACACATGTGCATTCTAGTCCATTATCCTTGGCTGCCAGATTACATCAATGTCACGCAAACCATTCTTGTTATATTAACAATGGTTAGAATTTTCACTCAACTCTTGTATACATGTGATATAGTTTCATATTGCTATCCTATATCTTTGTGAGAAATAAATTTATCTTTTAGACTCTGGAATCTACAGTATAATGTGTAGAATATTTTTTGTCTTTAGACTTTTGAAGTATCCAGTCAAAAATATTGTTTTCCAAAGTTACCTATATTAGCTCATTTTTTCACAACATCTGCAATATGGTTGTGTGTTTCATTGTTTAAAAAGTTATAATTCATTTGGCTTCCTTTGCATTCTAATTTTGGTTCTTTCCAATTTTATCAAAACATCATGGTATATATCTTAAATATATACAATTTTTTAAAAGATTTTATTTTATTATTTTTAGAAAGAGGAGATAGGAGAGAGGCAGAGAGGGAGAGAGGGAGAGAGAGACATCAATGTATGGTTGCGTTTCACCTGCCTCCAGCCACAGACCTGACTGGAGACCTGGTTTGCAACCTGGTTATGTGCCCTGGCTGGGGAATTGAACCTGCGACCTTTGGGTTCACAGGCCAGCGCCTTATCCACTGTGCTACCGCCAGGGTTACAATTTTTATTTGTTAATTATACCTCAATAAAACTAGGGAAAATAGCTTAAAAGACTATTCAATGAATAGTCTTTTAAGAAACTTTGTCAACAACAATGTGATGCCCATATGCAAAATAGAATAGCTTTGACCTATTCTCACATCTTACTAAAAATAAATTAAAAATGAATCGTAGATCTAAATACAAAATTCTAAATGATCACACTTGAAAAAGCAAATATAGGAGATAGTCTTGTCACCTTGAGTTAATCATATATATATATATATATATATATATATATATATATGAATGAAAAAATGGGTAAAGTTAGAAATGATCAAGATGAAAAGTTTTGCTCTTCATAAGATACTGTTCACAATATAAAAAGGCAAGTCTTAAACTGGGAGAAAAGTATTTCCAAATCATTTCTGAATATTTCTGAAAAGTTTTTAACTAAAACATATAAAGAACTCTTATAATTTGATAATAAGACAAACCATCCAAAATGGGCAAAAGATTTAAGAAGATATTTCACCAAAAATGATACATAAATGGCATATTAGTGCATGAAAAATATGTCAGCATGATTTATTAGTAGAAGGAGGCAGATTAAAATCACAATGAGGTATCACTACTGTCAGGCCCAGGGAATTCTTGGTCTATGCATGGCTGGACCTTCCTGCTAGGTCAGTGGGTATAGTCTTGAAGCTAATCTTGTTCCCAGAGCCTGGAACACTGAGTCCCAAGAATAGCCACCATAGCAACCCTGAACAGACAGGTGTCACCTTGGGCATACTGCCTCTTCATTCTAATTTTTATAGAGCCTCCTTTGTTCCAATGTGTATACAAGAAGCCCTGGTAGTGAGTGAGGTAGTTCACAGTACTGAAGTACAAGGTGAGACAAGCTGTGCATGGAACGCTGACACCTCCCTCAAGCTGCCCAGCCGCATAAAAAGGAGAGTGGGTGTGGGGACACCTGGACTCTGTGGTCATTAACCTAAGTGTGGCTGTGATAGGAGTGGAATAACTGCATGGGGATGCCCAAACCCTTGCTGCCTGGCCAGTGTGGTTGTAAGCCTGCCGCTTGCAATAATGCATGTCAAATCTTTTGAAAGCTCCAAGTACATCCTTCACCAGATCAGAGGCCTACCCACTATCAGAACCTGCTGGTCCAAAAGCTCCAGGACCTGACAACTGCACACCTATTAGAATGGCTAAAATGAGAAAGATGGACCATACTGAGAAAACAAAACAACAGGAACTCATACACTGCTGGTGTTGACATAAATGATATAATCACTTTAGAAAACTAGGGGCAATTTTTAAAATGTTAAATATTGCCTAGTATGCAGCACAGGTATTTCACTCTTACGTATTTACCCATAATAAATTAAAGCATTTGTCTTTGCATAAACTTGTGCACTATGCTCACAACAGCTTTATATATAATAGATGAAAATGGAAAACCACTCAAATGTCCATCAACAGAAGAATATATGTTATACTGATACCATAGTGTTATTCAATAATGAAAATATATGAAATACTGACACATGCAATAATATTAATGAATCTCAAAAAGGTTATGCTGAGTGTAAGAAACCAAAGAGAAAAAATAAAGCATAAAGTATATTGTTTCATTTATATGAAATTCTAAAACATACAAATTAAACTTATATATAATGTCAGAAAACAGGTCCATAGTTGCCCTGTACAGATCGGGGGATTGGTGAAGTTGAAGGTAAGAGGTGGTGATGGGGGGAGAAATCCTAGTGGTAATGACTATGTTAATTATTTTAATGGCTTCATGGGTGCATATGTGTGTCAATATTTGTATGCTTTAAATACGTACAATTTATGGCACCTCAAGTATGCCTTAATAAAGTTGTAAAAATCAAAACAAACAAAATATAAAGGCTGTTCATGAAATCAAAGATTCACTGGAAGCCTGGAGCACTGGCCCTAGGCAAGCAGGAACCAGGAAATTTTGGCAGATACAAATACAGGCCAGATCACAGAGTTGGAGCAATCTGATGAAATGTCATGTGACCCAGAGCCATGAACTCTTTCTGCCACCACTACACAGCCTCCATCCAGCCCCGTAGCCTCCGTGAATGACCTCTGCTTCTTTCCCTTTGTATCATTACTTGGCTGGGGCATCCATTGTCATTGCTGGCCCGTATCTCAGGGCCCTAATCTCTCGCAAACTGGAAGCTGAAAGATATTTGACACCTTCGCTTCTGCAGTGGGAGCTGTGACTCTGCTTCCAGGGACTCACCAGGGACTGCACCCAGGAGCTGTCCCTCAACACACAGGAAATGTTTTCATTCTGAGTAGGCAAGAGAGGGAAAAAGACAGATAACTCTGGTTATTCACATGACATCATTTCTGAAGGCATTAGGGGCCCTTAGGTCCTAGTTCTCTCTGACATATTCCATGTATAGCATTCTGCCCTACACATGCCTGCTTTACAGTTAGTTAGGGACACAGTGGAACTATCCAATTCTGACCCCTCTGTTATTTACTTACTGTGTATTTTCACTTGCAAAATTTGCTCCTTTGTTCCCTGGTATGTGCTGCTGTAGCAGACATTTAATGTAGAGGGTGTAGGAATAGATTAAGCTGTTTTGCCCTGTTTTTTCCTAACCGGCTCTTTTTCTAAGCCGCCAGACCCCGCTTCTCCTTTTCCCTAGCGCTCTAATCTGGTTTGGGCCAACGCTCTCTCTAGTGGTCACTTTTTGAATCTTCCCACAGTTACCTAAAAACCTGCACTTTAGACCAGCAGTTTTCAACCTGTTCACCTCCTGTTACACATAAACTAATTATTAAAATCCTGAACACTCAAGAATATATAATATTTTTGACAGTCTGACAAAAAATAGGTATACTTTTGACTTACTCACACTGGATGACTATTGTGTTGGCTGTTGTCACTTTTTATTTGACAATTGAAGGGAAGAGAGGTCAGTGCCCCTGACTCAATCAATAGTCAGGTATCGCATGTTTAAAAAACTCTTGTGGCATGCTGGTTGAAAATCACGGCTTTAGATTAGTGGTATTCAAAATCGAGACTTCTTTTTTACAATAAAAATATTTTTTATTTCTCAACTTGTTTACATAAGCATATATAACTTTAAAAAGTGTCAAAAACAGTATTTACCCTCTATGCAATATACCGTGAACTTTTCTATTCTAGTCTCATTTCATTTAGAAAAAAATGTTAGTTTATCCACTAAGTGGATTTAATCATTTCAAACACCAGTAATTTGCAACCCATATTTGAAAAACAGAGCTTTAGATAATTACTAAAAGTGAATTTACCGTGACCTATTAATAGGTATTTTTCCCAAATTGAGATATATAAACACGTACACAAAAACCTGTAACGAAAAACCTGATAAGCTGCCCACCCTATTACTTTCTTTTATTTTTTTTTCTTTTAATTTTATTGTTGTTGTATTACATCCATCCCTTTTTTTCTCCCCTCTGTCCCCCTACTTTCTTTTATTTTCATACATTTGCTTACAAAGACTTGGCAAATCCCTGCAGTAAAGAAACATGCTCAATATTGTATAACTTGCTGTTTTCTTAATTTAACCATTGAATGAATATGTCCAAAGTATACAGGTTGCAATAAATTAGCAAAATTTAAGTAAAGTAAACAATATACCACAGTGTTATATTTTGAAATAAATTTATTCTTACATGTAAATACATAAACATAGTCATTATTTTTTCAATTGTTCAAAAAAGTCTCCATTTGCTGCAATAATAGACTCGATTCAACTTGGGAATCTTGAGCACGCTTTAATGAACTTTTTTTAATTCATGGACATCATAATGCTTTCAATGTTAGCTTTAACATCCTCTTTATTGAAATGAGGTTGTTTATTAACTTCTCTCTCACATGTGCTGCATACATAATCATCAAAAGGATTTGCATCTGGTGCACTAGGCAGCCAGATTTCTTTTACCAGAATTCAGGAACAATGACACTGAGACATGCTGGCACCTTTTTGGTGTTCTGTGATGGTGCACCATCTTGTTGGAAGATAAAATGACATCTATTTGCAGATTGTTTCATCCACAGTACAACCACTTTTCTCAAAATGTCAAGGTAAACATCAGCAGTCACCTTCAAGGCTTGTGAGAAACAATGTGGGGTCATGATATCTCCTTCATTGTTGACAACACCTAATACCATCACTGTAGCAGTAAATTTCATTTTCTTGACAATTGGGACTTCATTAAGATTCTCACAGAGCCACCTGTTGTTTCTTCCATTGGTTATTTAGTCCTGCTGAGAATTCTTTGCATTGGAGAAGAAAAGCAGAGGGTTTTCTTTTTGAGTGAGTTTTGATCCTCTTTTTCTTAAGTAAGTCCCTTTAACATTTTATATAATAATAGCTTGGTGGTGATGAACTCCTTTAGCTTTATCTGGTTTGGGAAGCACTTTATCTGCTCTTGCATTCTGAATGATAGCTTTACTGGATACAGTAATCTTGGTTGTAGTCTCTCGCTTTTCATTACTTTGATTACTTCTTGCCAGTCCCTTCCTGCCTGCAAAATTTCTTTCAAGAAATCAGCTGATAGTCTTATAGGAACCCCTTTGTAGGGAATGCTTCTTTTCTCTTGCTGTTTTTAAGGTTTTACCTTCATCTTAACCTTTGGCATTTTAATTATGCTGCAGTCCTCTTTGGGTCTAGCTTATTTGAAACTCTCAGTGCTTCCTGGACTTGTATGTATAGTTCCTTCACCAAATTAGGGAAGTTTTCCTTCATTATTTTTTCAAATAAGTTTTCAATTTCTTGTTCTTTCTCTTCTTCTTCTTCTGGCACCCCTATGATTTAGATGTAGATACATATAAAGTCATTCCAGAGGTTCTTAAGCCTCTCCTTGTTTATTTTCAACTCTTATTACCTTGTTCTGTATTGGTTAACTATTTATTTCTTCCTTGTGTTCCAAATCATTGATTTGAACTCCTGTTTCCTTCACTTTACCATTAGTTTCAGGTGGATTTGTTTCACTTAGTATAGCCTTCACTTTTTGTCCTATGAGTTTGCCATACTTAATCATATCTGTCAAGTCCTTGAACATCTTTATCACCAGATTTTGAAATTGTGCATCTGTTAGGTTGGCTATCTCCTCATGGCTTAGTTTCCCTACTGAAACCTTGATCTGCTCCCTCTTTTGGGCCGTATGTTTACCTCTCCTAAACATGACAGTCTTGTGTGTTTGCCTCTGTTTCTTAAGTAGAGCTGTTGCACCTGCTACATTGTAAGGGGCAGAGCCTTAGATATTCATCAGCTCTGGGTGACCTGTTTCCCCACTTTGCCGCACTGTGTGTGGTGGAGAGTTCTGAGAGGGAACAATGCTGCTTGCTCAGCACTTGTCCCTTTCCCAAGTACTCACCCCTCTAAGCACCTCTCCCACTTCCCATATGGGACTGGTGACTCTCCAGCTGTTTCCCTAGCCATGGTTCCCTAGCCATGGGTCTGTGGAGGTTCCAGGATGGTGGAGGACTCTAAAAAAGGGGACTCTGATGAGAGACCAGCAGTTTCTTCCTCTGCCCCAACCCTCGCTGGTTTTCACAGTCAGAAGCAATATGGCCTTATCAATCCCCCATCTCCCAAATCTGTACTGGAACTCTGAGCCATGTGGCATGGTCTGGTGCTGGCAGCACTCTAATTTTTGCCCCCTAATCTTTGCCTGCACTGTCTGCCAGCCAGTCCCAGCCACCATCCTGCCGCAGCTGCCTCGTCACCAAACCATGCTGCCAAACTGTACCACTGAACTGAATCCTCTCTGTCCCAGCTCTGCCCCTCCTACCTGTGTAGATAAGTATTTCTTCTTTTTAGCTTTGTTTACTGGACTTCCATGCAGCTCAATTTTCTGGAATTTCTGATTATCTAGTTTTGAGGTAGTTGTATCTCTTCTTAGCTGTGGAGGGAGATGCAACATATCTGCTTACATGTGCCTCCACCTTGGTTGTAAGTCCTGTTGCCCAATTCTTAAGAATCAATAAATCTGGGTTATTTAAGCTGTTTATGGTTGGTAGTCTGTTGTAGTCCAAAGTATCATAATTGATACAATAGCTGCAGGAAAGCAGAGACAAATCTAGTGAAGAGAAGGAAAACCCTAGTAAGTTTAAACCCATATATATTAAACAAAGTGGCAGAAAATGCTGGGGTTAGAAGATAACTCAATATAAAAACTCAAGATCAAACCTAACTATGATTTGTATGTGCAAATCAAGGGGACTAGGGAATGGTTGCCCTTGATTTCTTGTGTTTAGCATTGTGTTAGTTGGAGGTGGTGGTAGTGATGTACTATTCATGAAGGCACAGTTCCGTTTCTGTTCATTTCAAAGGCAAGATGATTTGAATCAAACGTATAACCTTATGGTACACTCCTAAATCTGTTTAAGTGAACATATGAGTGTAGGGTCATTTGAGGTATAGGGTGATGGTACTAGACAAATTGCCACTCAATTGAATACTTTCCAGGTCTGTAAAGCAGAGTGTCAATATTTAATGCATTGCCAAGCATGTTTTCTTGTATGTTATATATTAGAGTATTAGAGCTTAGAGTATCTTTCTATATCATGTAATCCAACTGGGAAAGCTCATAAAATACATAGTCTGAAGATAATAGAAATACGAGGACTGTCCCGAAAGTATCGGCCATGCAAACTGTTTTAATTATATTGACATTGGCTTGATACTTTCAGGACAGAAAAGTCCAGATTTCAACGTCTTAATTGCAAGCAAAAATCTTTGATGTAGTGGAAAAACAGGTACAAAAAAAAAAAAACAAAAAACAAAAAACAAAAAACACACACACACAACTTAACAAAAGCTGGAATAAGAAAAACCTGAATGGACAGGAGAACATGGAGCCCAGCAAGAAGGTGCTGCCCAGCACCACTCCCACTCCCAGGGACGCCCTGGTAATGGCACAGATCCTGAAAGATATGGGAATTAAAGACTACGAACCAAATGTTATAAACCAAATGTTGGCATTTGCTTACCGATATGTGATTACAATTCTGGATGATGCAAAAGTTTACGCACGCCATGCCAGGAAACCTAATATCGATGCAGATGACGTGAGACTGGCAATCCGGTGCCGTGCGGATCACTCTTTTACCTCTCCTCCCCCGAGAGATTTTTTACTGGATATTGCAAGACAGAAAAATAAAACCCCTTTACCTCAGATTAAGCCAAAAGCAGGGCCCAGACTGCCACCGGACAGATACTGCTTAACAGCTCCAAACTACAAGCTGAGCTCCAGATTTAAAAAGGGAACTATCCAAGGAAGAGTAACGCCACGGTTAAGTGTTGGTGCTGTTAGTAGCAGACCTACCAATCCGACTGGAGCCCTGCAACCGGTGCCTGTCCCAAAGACCGTTGCGCCTCCCGTGTCAGCGACAAGCCAAAGGTGTTTGTTACAAGGTGAAGAGCCCACCGTCTCGGTCCACATCTGTCAAACCAGGTCCTGTAACAACTGCAGTTCAAAGTGTTCGGAGTAACCGTTCAGTGATGGGGCCCAAAAATGCTGCCGCCAGCATGGCTTCGCCGCAGAGCACGGCGGGCGAATCCAAGCCACTGAAGAGAAGACATGATGAGGAGAATGATACTGCGTAAGGAATACGATCTCGGTGCATTCCAGATGCGGAGTTGGTTTTGAGCCCAATACGCTGAACTCCAACATTCTGTATCACTAGTTTTATCTTAGAAAGTTGAGCATTTGTTTCTTCGTACTTTCACTAATGTTGATTCCTACTGTGGCAGTTCTAGTTTTTGGGAACAGTTTTCTGCCATGTGTCACTGTCAGCTGCATTTCACGTTCTGCAGCCTGATACATGGAGCATCCTTTCTAATCTACATCGAATCGCTATTTTCTTAGGTAAGGTGAAATCGTTGTTTTTATGGTCATCAGTTTTTTAAACCAAATCTCTCGATTTAGGAGACATTTCTGGAGAGGATGCATTTACAGGGATTCCCAATCCAATTTTGAATTATTTGCTTCTTGGTATTCCCTCACCTTCTACCTCCTCGCCCCATGTCTAGCTCCCATTCACCTTCTGCACCCTCTCCTTCCCCAGAGACTTCAGTTTCTCCCCATCGCTCTTCAGTGTAAAAGGCCAAAACTGGAAGTTTCCTTCTGTGCTTTCTCTCCCCAGAGCAGTTGAGTTTTACCCCTCGCCTTTTATGCCCACTGCGCTTCACTGTGTTTGCGGCAGGTAGTTTGGGGTCAGTTACACTGTTTCAGTCTTCTGTTCCAAGTTGATGATAACTCCACCATATTTCACATTTCTGATTTTAACATAGGTGACGCACTAGTTTAAAATCTGCCTTGATGAGTCTGTTTACACCAGATTTAGGCAAAACCACTCAAGAGCAAGTGTTGTTTTTTTCCTTTTTACCAAAGATACATGCTGTGATCACTACTACTTGAATCCTCCTCCTGTCAGTGTCATTCAGGTCATTTTCCTAGCTTGTTGCTGATGGGAACCACACAAAGATAGGATCACACCTGAAAATTTTTTGATGGTTTTCCTTCCTCCGGAGGGCCAACTGCAAAAACAAATTAGTGTGATGTGAACTGCACTTGGATGCACTCGATGTAGGTTTCCCAGTAATGTTCCTACTGAACACCTTTGCCTTTTCTCCATTATACACATCCAAACACCTGATGGGGAAAGCTTTCAAAACTGTAAGCAGGTGTACACAGTTTCAGTTTAAGTTTGACCTACTCAACACAGGAGTGCTTTGGCAGACTTTTCTAAAATAAATTTTCATACTTGAAGATCCTTCCTCAACATTTCAAACACAAGTTTCACCTTAGGACGGTGCTTGACACAGCTGAGAAAACCAGTCCAGTAACAGGGAAGAAATGTCAGAGTCTGGATGTTTGAGGATGTCAGGAAAAGGTGGTGAACTTGTGCAAACAGGTCTGATCACCGGAGAGAAATGTTTTTGTATATAGCCTAGGGTATCACTACTTGAATGGTCTCAGGGAGGCACCGGCTGCGTGCCCTTCGCCTGATGACAGGGAAACCTCACCAACCTTGCCTACCTCTCAGGGACATTGTGAGGGTTTAATTGGTGTCTGCGAAAGTTCTTTCAGCCCTGTAAAAGGCTGCATAACTTAGGAATTGTTAACGTGTTTGTTCCAAGATTATTAATAAAAGTTGATGTTATCACAAAAAAAAGAAAAACCTGAATGGGAAAAAGTGGTTTGGGGAAGTTGCTTCAATACCTGCTGGTGCTCAATGCTTTCCTAAGCTACACAGGGTATTGAGTTTGCTTCTTTTAAATAATGAGGGATAGCATAGATATATAGCTAAGAAGAGGTGTAGCAGAAATCAAACTCTGGTTTACCAACTTCTAGTCCAATTAGTTTTTCACTTGATAGCCATTGTTGAGTTAAAGCTGCAACAAAGTACACTAATGGTGATTAAAGGTAAATTCCAAAATCAGAATCAGCCCTGGATAGGCCCCAAGGTTTCCCATATCAACCCTGATGATGTGCTCAAAATTCCATTTACTTGACTTCTCTTAAATCATCCTGAAGCTAAAATGCCATTGGTTTCTACCCATGTTCAAAGCTTTTAGACCTCCAGGCAAGGTAGTGCTGAGAATGATCACTCTAAATAGACAAATGGACCTTATTTTCTTTTAAAAATCTTATTTTTTATTAAATCATTGACTCACATATCATTTTTTAAATTCCTGATTTGATGATAGTGACAAATATGGCAAGGACAACTTCAGTAGAGGGGATAAAGCTTACCTCTGATGTCAAAACTCCCAGCTCTGGCTGATATGGCTCAGTGGATTGGCCCCAGACTGAGAACACAAAGGTCACTGGTTCAATTCCCAGTCAGGGCATATAACCAGGTTGCAAACCAGGTCTTCAGCCAGGTCCCCAGTGGGAGGCAGGTGAAAAGCAACCATACATTGATGTTTCTCTCCCTTTCTTCCTCCCTCCCTGCCCTTCTCTCTAAAAATAATGACTAAAACCTTCAAACAAACAAACAAAAAGACCTCTCCCTTTTTGCCTACTGGCTTTCCTAGGAGTATGACTCTCTCCTAAGAGAATATCACTTTTAATTTAATAAAAAGTATTTGAACTACTATTAATTTGCTATTTTTTCCTCTTTTTTGTATTTAGGAAAATATGTCAATTTATTTAAAAATATGTCAAAATATGTCAACACCTTTTTCTCATTTTTTCTACACACATTAACTTCCACCCTCTCCTTTCATGCAAGATATTTTAAAGACAATAATCAATAAAGATCTGTTTTTACTCTAATGGACGAAAGGAGAAAGAAGCACTGTGTACTTACTGAGCTGTGGAAATAGCCTGGGACTGCTCCAGTTACATTTATCCACTTACTGAGATAATATACCATAGATTTATCTTCACTCATTTGATTTTCCCAGGGCTGGAGAATATGGTCACTTACACAGCCCAGAGCCTTGGAAGAACCATGAACACATTCTATCAAAGGGAAGGTTGGCCTTTTCAGTCATACCCTTCCCTCCCCATTAAAGCCATTAAAGGATTTGGACAATAGGGTGTCAGGGACTGTTGTCATTATATCTTTTTCCTATCATGCAACCCCTAAATTGAGTTTTTGGAAGACTTTTATCATACTACCAAAAATTATAAACTATTTCAACCCTATTCACCCTATTTTGAAGAATAAAAAGAAAATATTCCCTAACTTTGGTAGATAATAATATTTGACAGATGTACTTTTCGTTAAGTTTCAGATACAATTGGTGGTCCTCTGTCTTTGAAGATAAAAGCCTGTCTTATTAAGGGTCTGGGAAACTTGCCTAGCACCAGCTTAGAAAAGTAGACACTGTCTATTCATTTCATCTATTTGTTTAGGAATGAAAGCTTCTACATGCTGTATCATCAGATTTGGCAAATATGTAATATCTACCACAATAAGCAAAGATGTAATACTTGGCATATACTTTTACTAAAAAAGTATTTGTTATTGGATATTCAAATTTAGCAAAAGGTCCTGTATTTTATCTGGCAACCTGACCTATGTAGCAATGCTGAATTGCTCCTGACCCCATAAAAATTATTGGCCAAGGTCCCATCACCCTTTCAGATGAAGGAATTGACCTAAAATAATACATAATTTTTATTTATTTATTTTTATTTAAAAAAATTTTTTTTAGAGAGAGGGGTAGGGAGAGAGACATCAATGTATGGTTGCCTTTCACCTGCCTCCAGCCACAGACCTGGCTGGAGACCTGGCTTGCTACCTAGTTATGTGCCCTGGCTTGGGAACTGAACCAGCGACCTTTGAGTTTGCAGGCCAGCGTCTTATCCACTGTGCCACCAGCCAGGGCAAATACTTAATTTTTTATACAAGATAGGGGGTTGGAAAGGTGACAACACTGAAATAGTAAATGGTATCATAGCCTAAAAATATTTCAAAAAATTGAAAATCTCTCTCTTCACTCATGTAAGTAGTAGTTTTCAAATAATGTATTATTTATTTAATTTTTTATTCATTCAATCACTATTCATAGAAATCCTGCCACATATTAAGACTCCCAACTGCAGTCTTGATTGAGGCCAGGATGGTTCCAAGCCACAGAAAACCCACTGCAACCCTTTTTTAAGAAGTACTCAGTAAAGTAATTTCATTCAGTAACTATAAGGATAAATTAGCTAATTGTGCAGTCCATGAAGTAATGCTAGTTTTCAAACTTTTTATTGTCTTGTCTATGGCAAGGTAAAGTCAGAAAGCAAGAATAGATTTTGGAAAATTTTATAGCAATTTGATAGATTAGTTTTATCTATGGCATCTGAATTTTTAAAGATGGGCTTATAATATAAATGTTTTTTGTCTTATATTTTGCTTTCTAGTAATTTATTTTTTAAAAAAAGACTTTAACTTTTAGAATAGTTGTAGATTTACGGAATTATTCCTTACCATAAAACATGCACCAAGGGCCCCTTTCATTGACATCTCGCATTAATATAGTACTTGTTACAATGAATGAATCATACTCATATTCAATACATTATTGTTAACTAAAACATACTTTATATATATTTCCTTACTTTTTACTTAATGTCCTTTGGACTTTCTTTGTTTTTGGTTTTTTTGTTTTGATTTGTTTTTGCTTTTTGGTACTGTGACTGTTTTTGAAGAAAATCGGCCAGTTATGTTCTTACAATACCCTTTTATTGAAGTTTGTCAGATACTTTACTCTCATGATTAAACTAGAATCATGTACTTTGGGGAGGAAAATTACAAAGATGAAGTGTCATTCTCATCATATTAAATCAAAGGTACATACCATCAACAAAACTCAACACTCTTTCTATTGATCTTCATCACCTGGCTGTTGTTTGTCAGATTTTTCTACTGTAAAATAATTCTTACCCCCCGACCACATCCCAGCTTTCCATGCATTACTCTTTAGAATGAAATCATTATGCACAGCTCACATCTAAAATGTGGGAAGTTATGCTCCCTCTTTGTGAATATGGAGGGACTCCATAAATTATTTGGATGTTCCATGCATGAAATATCTGTAATAATACTATATTTATTAATATGCAAACATTAACACATAATTAATTATATATGCTGATTCATGGATATTTGCATTTTACTTTGTTATAATCCAATACTACCAGATTTTTGTTGCTGAAACACTTCCAGCTTTGGTCATTGGGAGCTCTTCCTGCTGGCTCCTATGTTCCATTGATACAACCCCCAGGATAGGTTTTTATTTTTATAGACACTTCCTTAATTTCTGACACAACAAGGTGCTCCACTTTCACTTTATATATTATATCCTATCTTAGATTCAACCATTTCTTCAAGAAGCTCTTGTTCCTTTGACTGGAGAATGACATTGAAATCAAGATCTAGGTACAAGGAGTGTCCCACAGTTTCTGAGTTTTATGCTCTTTTTGCCCCCAGCTTTTCTGAGGTATAAATAGTATACAAAAGGCACATAATTAATGTATACAGTTTAGGAGTTTGAACATATGTATACCCTTATGTTACTATCAGCACAACCAAGATAATAATTATATCTGTGTGTCACTTCTGCAAGTTTCCTTGTGTCCCATTTTTTATTTATGGGTTTTTTGTTTTGTGGTAAGAACACATGAGATGTACCCTTCTACTACTATATTTATAGTGCACAATGCTTTATTGTTAACTGCAGGCATGGCATTATGCCATAGCTTCTGGAAGCTTTTTCTGCATCTATTATATGACTATGCAATTTTTGTACTTTATACTCATTAATACCATGTATCATGTTGATTGATTTGCATATGTTGAACCATCCTTGAATCCCAGGAATAAATCCCACTTGGCCATGGTGTATGAATCTTTAAATGTTCTGTAGAAATCGGTTTGCTAATATTTTGTTGAGGAATTTTACACCTGTAATTATCAAGGATATTAACATGGTTTTCTTTCATTGTGGTTTCTTTATCTGGACAGATTTCAAATGGTTATTTTTCTCTTAACCACAAGAATCTGGTGGGGTTCTAGAAGAGAAACCCATGAAAGGGTGACAACTTCCCTAAGACTGCAACCTTCAGGGATTTCTCACTTTTAAACCTAATCCACACTCAGCAGTCAGCAATTTGACAAAATTACCACTGAATGTTCCTAAGAGTTTAAGGTTCCATCCGTTCCAGCTCCATGCAAGTAGAAATGAGAAGGGCTCATGAACCTGGAGCCTCTGCAGATTTCTGGGTTACTAGCCCAGAAGAAGTTGTTGATTTTCAAATTGTTCAGACTTTTTCTTCTCATTTTAGGGAAGAGTAACAACTTCTAACGCTTTATATTTAGCACTATTACTAGAGTCCAAGTACTTAATATTTGATTGTATAAGTGTTATGGTCCAAAGGTAGATCCCAAATGAAAAAAATAAAAAATCAATCCTCTGGCAGGTAACTTCAGAAGTACTGTTAGAATAACCTCCAAGGCTAATGATAATGCCACCAATGCTGCTGGTGTCACACCATCAGCAGGAAAGTGTGGACAACAATGTTTTATCTGTACACAACATAGATCCTATGTGAACAGGTCCCACGTGCTCATTACAGATACACTGGTGGGGTTGTACATTTAGTCATTGCCCCAGGGGCCTGAATGAAATGAACAAAGGCAAGACCTAGGTCTTTTTTTTTTTTTTTTTTTTAATTTTATTTCATTATTTTTAGAAAGAGGGGAAGGGAGAGAGGCAGAGAGGGAGACAGACATCAATGTATGGTTGTGTTTCACCTGCCTCCAGCCACAGACCTGGCTGGAGACCTGGTTTGCAACCTCGTTATGTGCCCTGGCTGGGGAATCGAACCTGCGACCTTTGGGTTCCCAGGCCGGTGCCTTATCCACTGCGCTACCAGCCAGGGCCAGACCTAGGTTTTTCTCCCACATCAACTTATTCCTCGGAGTCTTGCTATGAGACTAGAACACAAAGGTACGCAAATAATAAATGAAATATTTATTATTACTCTTTGAGACTGCAGGCCATCTGATACAAAAAAAAAAAAAAAAGTTTAAAGCCTAAAAATGAGGGAGAGGAGATAGGAAGGTCAAAAAGTAGAGGTCAGGCTTGAGGCTGTGGGGAAAATATTCCTTTCTAGGTGGGTCTTTGCTTGGTCCCACGATGAGCTGCATCACAAACTCTGGCTGCTGAATCACACCTGACCTAATCCTTGAACTTGCAGACTTAGGTTAACCTCTGAATACAGTTATAATTTTTCCATCTCAAATATCCTGGAGAGGAAGAAAAGATGAAGTGAATGGGGGCTAGTGGAGCTCATAACTCAAAGGAGAGGCACCTGACTCTGGCCTAGGATTCAAAGCCTCTCTCCTTCATCTTCACCAGGTACCCACTCCATAGAAGGACAGTCAACAAAAGGAGAAATAAGAGGAGGTGGGAGAAGGAAAATCAGCATTGCATTTCCTAGCTTAGGAGGACTCCCTGAAAGTTAGACTTAAAAGTTGAGGGCAAGGTGGGGAAAGACTGGTCAGAATGCAGCTCCCGTTTCTTACCTGAGCTTTGAGAGAGACTCCTGCAGTAGGGTTGCTAGCAGGCTTTGTATCCCAGGAAGAGTAATTCATCACATCATTACTATTCCACTCCCATCCATCTGCATTGGACCCATAGCCCTTGAGAGAAGAGAATGGAGCCAGAAAAGGTTGAATGACTATTAGAGTTTTTGCATAATCTCTTGGATGAATATTGATCCCCTCCTCAGAATTGTAAAATTGGTCTATTTCAAATATTGTCACAAAGCTTTCTTCTGGGAAACATTTCCTAACAACTTGCTCCTATTGACTAATTCAAAAATCAATAATTACAAAGACCAATGGAACCTCTCAGAGTGACATGTTACTGGTGGGGCAACAATTGGTGGTGCATTCATCCTTACTCTCTGAAGACGATATCTTTTCTATAAGGAAAAATACACTTTATCTTCATTTAGGATTCCTCCCCCACAGATTAACTTCAGCTGTAGGCAATTGACCTTCACAGAACTCAGTTCATTGCCTGGCCTCAAAGTCCTCCCTTTTCCCCAAATATCTCTCCAGGTCTCTAAGCTCTGGAATTCTTTAAGGTATTTCCTGGGTGGGCACATGGCACAGACAGTGGGCCTGACTGGTCATTGCAACTTCTGAGAATACAGAGTGGAGATGTTATCGCACCTGTGTGGTATCATGGAGCCCAGTCCAGATGTGTGAAAAGGAGTTCAAATTGTTCTTGACCAGAGAGGCCAGGAAAGATGCCTCAGCTTCACTGAGCACAGACACAAGGAATCCTGAGTATCACTTCTGGCAGGAGATCTGTGTGGGGAAGAGAGAGACTGAGGGGGAGGTTGAGACATCACTGAGGGTAGGGTAGGGGTGAGGTGGTAAAAAGAGGTATGTGTGCGAAAGACGAGGAAAACAATGAGGATACCTACCTTCAAAAATGTCTGGAGAATGGAGACCACCCCTTTCCCTCCTGTCTCTAATGTACTGTCCCTTGTCACCTCTAACAGCAAATGTACCTACTCACATTTGCATCATTCCAGGTGTTGGGGTTCATAAACATGGCATAGCAGTGGGAACAATAGTCATAAAAGCCTTGGAGATAGCTGCTTCATGGAGACTGAAGTTCCTTCTTGGAATCTTCACCTGGGGTGGAAGGGAATAAAGGATAGAAATGGAGCAAAACAAAGTGTGGGACTGGGTGTTGGGAAGTGACCTTGGGGAGTATCTGTGAGGCCAGTACTTAGGAAAGTAACATCAAACTCTTGACTACCTCTCATCATTGCCAACACTTCCAGGATTTCTTGATCTTAAACCAACCCCATTAATGAAGAACCACCTCTTTTTGTTCTTCTTTTCCTCCATATTCAAAAGTCCAACTCTGAGCTGACTGTTCTCACTCTGTGTCCTTTAGTTATTCTTCCCCTTCTATTAATACTGAGCTTTGAGGCTTCCTCTCTTCACCCTGTCAATATCAATTAGAGCCCACTGACAATGTATAAATTATCTCATTCCATTGATAATGGGCCACTTTGGTGCGTCCCACCATGAGTTGTGCTGAAGGAAGGAGTGGGGATGAAGGAATTGCAGGCAGTTTCATTGCAAGAGGCTGCACCTCACCACTGCCACATGCATCACACAGTAGGCTTCCTCCTCTTCCTGGCCTGAGCATTCACAGTGACCCAGTGCTAGGGGCAGAGGACCCTCACCTTGCACCTGAGACAGGAGCATGAGGCAGGACAGCAGCATCCAGGACATGCTGTGGAGGGCCATGGGAGGCAGCATTGTGTCTGTGACTTGAAGAAGCAATCAGAGTTCAGGAGAGAAGTGTGGTCAGAGATGGCATGCAGAGAGTCCTCCGTGCTCCCACTTGTCTTTTCCTTTGGATAGTCCCCTGGGAATCAATTAATCTTGGTCACATTTATTGTCATCTCTGATTCTGGAAATAATTGGAAAATCTGTGTACCCTACTCTCCCTGAGGCCTCCCAGGATGGCCTTAGCTGAGTCTCAGGGATCCTCTGCTCTCTGAAGACTAGCCTCCTCCTAGAGCCTCCCCTCCAGTGTGTGAGGTGCACCCCTGACTTAGCTGTCATCTTCCCTCAGCTCCCACTTACTTTCCTGTCTTGCAGGTCTCCTCAGTGGTTGGTCAAGTCAGAAAAGATGAGGCTTTTATAAGAGGATTTGAGGGTGGGGCCTGAAATGAATAACAGACATATGGAGCCAGGACATGGAAAGCGGGAAAGGACTTGGCATTTGCTCAAGGAGATTTGTGTCACGGGTAGCAGACTTGCCAGCAGTGGCTGGGAATTGCCACAGCTGCTGTTTCTTTCCCCTCAGTGGGCCAGCACTTTGCCCAGGAATAGGTTGTTTGGACTTTATCACCCTCTGCCTGGATCTTGTTCTGAAAAACTTCCAGGAATGAAAGTAGCCCTGTGGTACAAATTCTGATGTTACAGTAATTTAGAAATTGTAGCTTTGGATAGATTTTTAAAAATGTCAATAGTATATTTTTAAGCAATGTGCCAAGAACCCACTCCTACAGTCACATGAACAAATATGCTTCATTTTTTTTAGTATATATATTTGTCTTTACACCATCTTTTAAGATTAAATAAAAACAAATTACTAAATAAAACTTGGGTTTGTATAAGAATTGGAATTATTGCTGAGAACCAAGTATTACTTGAGGGAAAATAAATAATTGAAACAAGGGCAGGAACAAATGGTTTGGAGATACTGTTGCATCAATTATAAGTCAATGGAAAAGCCAAGATGGGAAGAAACAGCAAATGAATAGACTTGCCTTCTTCCAGCCACTCTATGATGGGAGACTGAGAAATAGTTTTTCAGTTCAGTACAATTTTGAATGACAACCTGATACCTCAAAGTCCCATTCTCAGATTGTGGTCTGCAATCTAATGGGCATGTTCAAAACATTCCAGGGGGACCTTGAAGTTGTAACTTTCATCATTATACTAAAGTGTTATTTATCTTTTTACAGTGGGCAAAAGCAAACATGGGTAAGTTTTCTGATGCTTCAGCATTAATCAAGGCAGTAGTATCAACTGTATTCTTCATATCCATACACTTTGAAGAAAGAAGACATTTTATAATGAAAGATGTCCTTGATGAACTTGATGAAACAGTAAAAAGAATTACTGTAAATCTCAAACTTGTATACATTTCTTTTGGTATTTTGTATGACTAAATGGCAAGTTTGCATAATAAGTTACAATGGTTGTCTTGAGAAAATGCATTTGTAACAGTTTTAACCTACAATTTTCTTGGAACATAATTCTTAAAAAATGAACTGATAGAATAAGATTGTTATTCTTATATGAGCATTTTTGACAGTTTATCAAAAATGATAAGAACAGGTTAGTAAATAAATATTTTAAAATAACTGTTTTAATACCTAATATTATAAATATCAACAATTCATATGATTAAAAATACCATATGATCTCACCTAATACATGAGACTAAGGCATAAAACAAACAAACAAGGAAAATAGAGCCAGAGGTGTGGAAACAACAATAGACTTTCAGTGTGCAGAGGGGATGGAGAAGAGGGAGGGAGAGAAAGAAGGGGAACAGTTTAATCAAGGAACTAGCATGGATGACAATATATGGGACTGACTGTGGAGGGTGGGTTTGGGGAAGGTGGGGCAGGGGAGTGCAGTGGAAAAAAAATGGGATGAATGTAATACAACAACAATAAAATAAAACAGATTAAAAAAGAACTAAATAATCATTTGAAGTCTTCAATACTTTTTAAGAGTATAGAAGTGTCCTGATATCAAAATACTTTGAGAACCTCTGATTAACATTATGCTACCAATTTTCATAAAATATAGAGAATGGGGATAGCTTATGTTACAACACAGCCTTACAACCAACAGACCCCAGAAAGTGGGAAGCTACAGGACAAACGACTCCATTTCCTTCACAAATAAATTGAAAACAACAAAGCAATATTGTACCCTTAACATTTGAAAGATGCATTAATCAAATACAATTTACTAACCATGTTTAGATCCTGACTTGATCAAAGCAACTGGAAGAAAACCAAACCAAGTAGAGACAATTTACTAAAAGTGAACATTGAAAATGTTAAGGTATTATACTATTTTATATGTGACTATGACATTATAATTATTGAAAGTATTTTTATAATTTAGAAATACATAATAAAGTACTTACAGGTAAATTATATTGTTCAAGATTTACTTAAAATAATTCACTGTGGCCAGGGAAAAAAAAAGTTATATAGAGAACATTTTAGATCTTGCTTCCAGACAATTGTCAGTTTTGGCTCAACTAAATTCTTATAAAAGTAAAAAAAGTGATGTAGCTGAAATGAGGCCATTAGAAGACATACTTTTTTCTGTAGATGGATACATAGAGGTTAATTTCTAAACCTTTGGGCTTCTTTGAATGTTTGTCATAAAATATTGTGGAAAGAGTTTTGGAAAAAAGAAAACTTGAGAAGCAACAATTGAGAAAGAAATCTTAAAACCAACCTGACTCAAGAATATCGGTATGAAATTTCAGAACAAAAATACTAAGCAAATGAAATTCACCAATGTATATAATAAAGAAAGAGAAGGAAGATCGATCTAAGAAGTGTAAGGATAGTTTATTATGAGAAACCATTAGTGTAATTATTAATAAATTAAAGGACAACAAAACATTATCATCTTTAAAGGAAAAATAAATCATTTGTGAGTTTTTGTATCCATTAGTGAGTGATAAAAAATTAAGAAAGAAAGAGATAAGAATTCCTTAAAATGATAAAAACCTATAGAAACACAAAATAAAACATTAAAAACATTTCCTTAAATATTAAGAAAAGCCCTGGCCAGTTCAATTCTAGGTTAGGGCATGTATCCAGGTTGTGGGTTTGATTCCTGGTTGGGTGCATATAGGAGGCAACCAATCAACATTTTTCTGGCATACTCATTGCTCTCTCTCCTCTCTCTCTCTCTCCTCTCTCTCTTCCTTCCTCTCTCTCTTCCTTCCTCTCTCCCTAAAATCAATAAACATATCCTTGGGTGAGGATTAAAAAATAAAATCAGTGTGATAAAATTGTCTCACTGGTCATATTCAACTGTATATCTATACTATGCTATAGAAAATACCCTTAGGGGAAAAAAAACCAGAAAATTTAAACATGGTAGGAGAGTAAATGAAATTACACTATATGCAAAACATGTGTTTTCTCCATATAAAATTCATAAGAATTCCCAAATCAATTGTTAGAATCACTGGGAGAATTTGCAAGCAAGAAGAATATGGTATCAACATATAAATTCCAATTGAATTTTATATTCCAGTAACAGAGTTAGAAAAAGTATGTATTTTTAAGAAAGATATTATTTTTACCAGGAAGAAAAATGTTAAGTACCTAGGAATATAGCTGATAAAAAAAAAAAAAAAAAATAGTGAAGCCCTGGCTGGTGGCACAGTGGATAAGGTGCCAACCTGTGAACCCAAAGGTCACTGTTTTGATTCCCAGCCAGGGCACATAGCCAGGTTGCAAGCCAGGTCTCCAGCCAGGTCTGCAGATGGAGGCAACTGAAAGACAACTATACATTGATGTGTTTCTCTCATCCTCTGTTTTTCTCCCTTCCCCTCTCTCTGGAAATAATAAAATCTTTAAAAAAAAAAAAAGTGAAAGTCTCACACACAAAAAATGTTAAACTATAAAGTAGATCTAAATATATGAAGAAATCAAACATGTTTGTAAAGGGATTCAATACTCTAAAAATATTCAAATTCATAATGTTGATCAATAGATGTTCAATTAGAATACAAGTAGGACTTTCTTGTATTTCATAAACTGATTTAAACTGAATTTTGTTTAATCATTCATGAGGCTTTCTTCTATAAAGTAATGCAGATGTAACCCTGGCTGTGTGGCTCAATGGATTGAGCACTGGCCTGTGAACCAAAGAGTAATGCAGATGTGGGCAAATTTGACCAGTGTAACAAAAAAGAGAGCCCAGAAACATAACTATGATATATGGCAACTAGAAATAGGGGAGGTCATTGTTGGTCAATAAGAAAGGATGCACAAAATGACTTGGGTTTATTGGTTAACTATGTCAACAAAAAATAAATTGAATCCTACCCCTTACTACATAAAAAAAACCCCTCCCAATAAATCCAGAAAAATGAATGACTTAAGTGTGGAAACAAAAACATTAACACTTTAGAAAAGAATACTAAAAAGACACATTTTCAATTTTGGGTTAAGAATATGTTTAACTTAAAATATAAAATAGTGCTAAATGTGACCTCATTAAAATTAAAAATGAATAAAATAAAATGAAATGTATAAGGCACAAATTAAAGAAAATGATTTAGATACATATAATTGACAAAAGAGTAATAATTAGAAGACTAATGATAGATATAAACAAGGAAAAGAATAACACATTTATTATAAAAGAATGAAAAAACAAAAGTATTTATTTCACTAAAGAAGCAAAGTGATCTGTCAGATGGGACTTCAGCCAAGATGGAGGCATAGATAAACATGCTGTATCTCCCTTACAGCTAGAAAAACTGTACATCTACCTCAAAACTAAACAAAAACAATGCAGAAATTTCAGAAAATTGAAGTACATGGAAGTGCAATGAAAGAAGAAGTAAAGAAATACTCAGCCAGACAGGTAGGAAGCCGGGAGCCAGGGAGAAGAGGGACAGCCAGGGCACTGGAGCTGAGGCCACAGCAAAATGTATAGTCATACCCTTAAACCTGGGAGGTGACCCTGGAGTCAGACCACTAAGCCCACAGGTCCAGTGCTGGGGAGATACAGAGTCATGTTGCTTCTGACTGTGAAAACCAGTCAGGGTTGGGTTGAAGAAAGAAACTGCCAATTTCAACAGGAAAGAAGCATTGTTTTTTCTAAGACCCCTACCCCACGTACAGTGTCACAATATGGTGAAATGGGTTGCCCTGCACTGATGAATCTGAAAGGCTCCGTCCCTTACAACGTAACAGGTGCAACAGCTCTACCTAAGACACATAGGCAAACACAGAAGGCTTTCATGTTGATGAAACAAAGAAGTATGGCCTGAAAGAGGGAGCACTGAGCAAGGAAAAGATAACCAACCTAACAGATGCAGAATTCAAAACTCTGGTGATTAAGATGCTCACGGACTTGACAGATATACATAAATACAGCAAATGCCGAAGGGAATAAGTGAAGGCTAGGCTATGTGAAATGAAGAAAAATCCACATGAAACCAAGGGTGAAGAGAAGGAAACCAGGGTTCAAACCAATGAATTGGAACATAAGGAAGACATAACAACTGGTACAGAATGAGGAAACAAGAATGGAAAAAAATGAGGAGAGGTGTAGGAACCTCTGGGATAACTTTAAACATGCCAATATCCAAATCATGGGATGCCAGAAGGAGAAAAGGAAGAGCAAGAAATTGAAAACTTATTTGAAAAAATGATGGAAAACTTCCCTAATTTGACAAAGGAAATGGACATACAAGTTCAGGAAACACAGAAACTCCCAAATAAGCTAGACCAAAGGAGGACCACACCAAGACATATCATAAGTAAAATGCCAAATGTTAAAGATAAAGATAGGGTCCTGGTTGATGGCACAGTGGTTAAGGTGCCAGTCTGTAAACCCAAAGGTTGCTGGTTCAATTCCCCAGCCAGGGTACATAACCAGATTGAAAGCCAGGTATCCAGCCAGGTCTGTAGCTTGATGCAGGTGAAAGGCAACCGTACATTGATTCTTTCCCTTCCTTTCTCTCTGGAAATAATAAATAAAATGTTATTAAAAAAAGATAAAGAGAGAATCTTAAAAACAGCAAAAGAAAAGAAGAGAGTTACACAACAGTGTTCTTATAAGACTATCAGCTGATTTCTCAAAAGAAACTGTGTAGGCAAGAAGGGCCTGCCAAGAAGTATTCATTGTGATGAAAAGCAAAGACCTCCAACTAAGATTACCCAGCAAAGATATCATTCAGAATGGAAGGGCAGATAAAGTGCTTCCAAGACAATGTAAAGCTAAAGGAATTCATAATCACCGAACTATTATTATATGAAATGTTAAAGGGACTTAAGGAAAAGGGGGTCAAAACTATGAACATTAAAATGACAATGAAGTCACAGCTATCAACAACAATCTAAAACAATAAAAACAAACTAAACAATCAGAATCACAGGTATGGAGATCATTGGGAGGGTTGTCCACTGTGAGGGGAAAGGGGTGAAGGAGGGAAAGGCATAGGGATTAAGAAGTACAGTTGGTGGCTGCAAAATAGACAAGGAGATGTTAAGAGTAGTACCAGAAAAGGCAAAGCCAAAGAACTTACATGCATGACCTATGGACATAAACTAAGTGGAGTGGGACTGCTAGAATGAGGAAAGGTTCTGGGCAGAGGGGAGCAAAGGGAAAAGAAATTGGGACAACTAACAACATAATCAATATAAATTAATTAATAAATAAAGCAAATGCTGAAAGAAGCAACAAACATCGTGTAGGTTGTTTTCATGTCACAATAAAAATACTCAGTTATTTAACTAAGCCAACTGATCAATACATATTTAACAACATGTCAACCTCATTAGTAATCAGTGAAATTCAAATTAAAATCAAAATGAAATATAATACACCTGCGATATTAACAAAATGGAAGAATTGAATTTTCAAAATTTTGGTGAGAATATGGAGTAATAAGTCCTACATATTATGCTGAAGGAAGTGTAAGTTGATGCAACCTTTTGGGAAAATTGTTATTTTCTTACACCCTGGGATCTATAGATTGCATATGTATTCCAAGTTTTAAATACAGGAATGTTTGTAACATCATTACTTATAATGGCAAACAGCTAAAAATGAGTAAAATGTCCATTAAAAAGAAACTGAACAAATTTTTTACGGTGTAAGTAAGTGATAGAATACAACACAGTGAAATTGAGTAAATCACAGTTACAGGTATCAGTATAGTTTAACCTGTTGATAGAAAAAAATAAAATTACAGAAGATTTTGTACTGTGTAACTTGTTTTTAAAAGATTAAAAATATACATAAATAATACATCAATTAGTGATCTGTATATATACATTATAAAGTGAAAGGAAGTGATAAACTCAAAATTCTGAATTATTACCTCTGAATGAAGGGAGGAGAAAATTATTGTAATATAATGACACAAGAATAGTTAAATCTATTACTAGTTATATATTTTTAAGTAGAGTGGTCTATACTTGAACTTTTAAAAATATTCTTTCAATTATATACATGTTACACATGTCTACTAAGTATAAAATATATTAAAATAGAAGTTAAAGAAGAATGACTTAATTTCAGTAAAATGAAGTAATATAAAGACTAGAAGTTATTTCTGAAAGGTCTTTAAATTATTGGCATTAGCCCATAGAAATCAACCTAAACTTAATTTGAACTTCAATTAAAGACTTCATCAAGTTATTGGTCAGGCTGTAGTCATCTGAAGGGTTGACAGGGGTTAGATTATCTGCTTCCGAGGTGAATCACTAACATGATAAATTTGTGCTGTTTATTGGCAAGAAGCATCAGTTTCTGACCACATGAACATTTTCAGAGGGTTTTTGGAGTGTCTTTAAAATATGTGAGTTGGCTTCCTTCTGCTTGAGTGACTCAACAGAGAAGGCAAAAGCTGCAACATCATTTACAACATAGTTTCAGATGTTGCATGTAGTCCTTTCTGGACTATCAGATGGGGTCAGCCTCATCTGATGGCATGGAATTGCATAACCATAAGAGTGTGAAGGGCAAGAAGCAGGGATCTCTGAGTGCTAGCTTTACAGCTTGCTACCCGAGTTGGAACCCAGTGCTTTATCGGTCATTGGTCACAAGTTCTGGGTAAGCATTTTCATCTTTTTTTTTAACCCTGGGAGATCTTCTGAAGCCATACAGCAGCCCTCAAACTACAAGTAAACATGAATGTGGGTGAGAATAAGAGACAAATGTTTATTTCCTACTTTTTAAGTAGTTTGATTCCTAAGGCCTATTCAAAATGTTCACTTATGAACTGAATTATTATCATTCTCCTATCCAAAACCTTTCAGTGGTTCCTTTATTACCCACAGTCAAGATGACCTATTCTTGCACAATAAACAATTCCAAAGTTTGGTGGTTAAAATAACAATGTATTATTATTTGTCATGGTTCTTTGATTTCATTTATATAGTTTTTCCTTGGGGTTTCTCAAGCAGATAGTGACTAGAGCTGTAGTCATAGAAGGATCAAATGAACAGAACCTCAAAGATGGTGGCACACATGAGTGGTAGTTACCACTGGCTAAGGGCTCAGTTGGGGCAGTTAAATAGAATGTCAACATGGAACCTTTCCATATGGCTTGGGTTTCTTACAGTTCAAAGGTATCAGGATAATAGGATCTTTTTCACAGTTGGTCAGGGTTCCTAGAGGGTAGAGCAGAAGCTGCCAATCCTCTTAGAATAGATTAAGAAATGACATAATTCTGTTTCCACCATACTCTGTCAGACAAGCGTGAGTCTGCATTCATGAAGAACCTTTCTGGAAAAGGAGCCAGTCACTTCTTTCAGAGACTTTTCACTTAACTATTTAGATAGTTGGTTATTTGAAACACCTTATTTCCAAAATAAAAAACATGTAGAGTAGGAGCTCCTTGTGTATTTGCATAGAAATACTATACTTAAAAAATTGGCACAAAGTATTTTTAACTAAATCTTTATTCAAAATGTAATAATTTGTCATAGCCCCTAAGGTGTTTGAGAACATAGAACATTTTGCTTAAAGTACTTAATGTGTCTATTGGCATATGTGTGCAAAATTATCAGGGAAGAATTTAATTACTAACAGATATATCCTTTCAGGAAATCTTTTGAAAATTAGTAAAGCTTGATAAGTGCTGTTTCTAATTACTCCTTGTTCTACGGGTTAATTTGAGTCTAGTAGGGAGACTGACTCTATGTATTAATACACTGAAATTTGAGCTAAGTTAAAGAGCAGAATAGGGACTGCAGGTCAATGCAGAAATAGTTTCTATAGGAGGGATGGCTCTGAAGGTCAATATTTAAAAGGTCAATATTTATTTAGAGACCAGTTTACTAAAACAAAATAAAAAAGAGAAAGAAGAATTAAGAACATGAAGAAAACATCTGATAATCTGAAATTCTTCGGATATCTGATCTTGTAAATTAGCTAGAAACAAGGACTCAGAGTAGCAGAAAGTTCTGCTCCTTAACCTCACATTTTATTGTCTGAAATGGGAAGGAAAGTAAATTCATCAAAAATACTCAAAGCACAGCACATAACATCCAAGGCTTTCCCCCATACTTGCTTTTCTTTTTATGTTTCAACCTTTGTTGCTTAGGGAAGAATGGATACATGAATAAAATTCTATTTTAATTGAGAGGATGACCAAGAGTTAGTCCAGAATCAAATTGCAGACACCCATCTAAGACTGGGTAAAAACGGAATGCTAGGAAAGGATGGTATTGAAATAACCAGCTACACCAAACTAAGGCAGAAAAGGAAAGGCTTGTCTCAAAACTGAGATTAACCCAAGACAAACAAGGAGGGTCAAAGAGCAGAACACTCCAAAAACAAATTCAAGAGCACCAACCATCCTCTCAGGAAATGGTGAGAATTCTGGCTCTAGTCCTCAGGAGGTATTTGAAATTAGGTGGCTCAACAAGATTGGGAATCTAGGTGTGTGGAGTAGAGAAAACATGGGGTTGGATTCCTAATAGGATTCTAGGCTGGAAATTATGTGAGAGAATATGAATGCTTTAAAGTTACGGTGCTCATTTTCTTTTAAAAAAAAAATAAAGATTTTATTTATTATTATTTCCAGAGAGAGAGAGGAAGGGAGAGAGGAAGAGAGGGAGAGAAACATCAATATATGGTTGCCTTTCACCTGTCTCCAGCTACAGACCTGGCTGGAGACCTGGCTTGCAACCTGGTTATGTGCCCTGGCTGGGGAATCCAACCAGTGACCTTTGGGTTCGCAGGCTGGCACCTTATCCACTGTGGTATCAGCCAGGGCAGTGCTCACTTTCTTATTCAAGGTATTCCACTGGGCTTCCAGGTACCCATGTTTATCTGTCTCCTTACCAGCCCAGACAGCAGCTTAGTAGAAAGAATAATCAATGAGGCATAGTGATGAAGCAGTTGAGCTCTGAAATAAGACAGACTCATCTCATGAGATTGGGGTGGCTGTTAAACAAACTAATGAATGAATATCCTTATGCATAATGCTAAACATATTTGAATATAATCACACAATAAACAGCTAATAATAATAATATTATCTTCAGTGCTTGGTAGTGTTATAATAGATGCTCAAATTTTAGTGGAAATTGGGTTTCCACCAATTTAGTAATTGGATATCTATGGCCTGCCACTCAATAAGCAAACTTCAGAGGCAGAGATTTCATGAAAAAGTGCAAGGAGTCCTTTAAAGGTGACATAATTTCAGAAAAATGAAAGCTTCTACCTCAGAGCCCATTCCCTCTAAAACACTCAAAGACAACTAACCTCGCCACCCTCTGCCACATTAGTTCAAAGCTACTCCTAGAATTCTTTCTCCCATTTACAATACTCCTTTGGGAAATACAGGTGACCCAGCAAGACCATCCAGGAGGCTTAGCTGGTTGCTGGTGGCAGATCTCATTCAGGCGTCTTTCTGGAGTCTACACGCTCATCAGAGACCTCCTTGTTACACGTTGCCCTTTCTTCTGCTCCTGACTGTGGGCCTAGCACCCATGCCGTGTCCCTCTGGCCATTGGCCTGCCACTGCTTCTGCATGAGGGTGAGCCGGATGGTGCAACGTCAGTCACCGGCACCACCAAGGGGTCTCCAGGGCCTCCTGCTGGGGAATGCTTGGCTCCTGACTTGTTGAGTGAAGGGAACAAGAAGGGGTCCGAGTCTCCACTGGTCCTCTGTTGAAAAATCCTGGCCCTAAATTCTATATGCCCTGGAAGCATTCAGCTTTTCTAGCCAATCCTGGCTAGACTGGCAGGTGTGGCCTCCCTTCATCATCATCTTCCAGAAGGTGGTAGGAGAGTTTCTCACCTTGTGCAGTGTCTCTGCCCAGGGCAGGCTGTCACATGCAGTGGGGCAACATGTCGCTGCAGTGGCACTGGTATATTAACCCTCATCTGTGGGTATGGAAATCTATCACATGCCCACAGTGGTTTCAATCTTACCACCTTGGGCACTTCCCAACTCTTCCCTTCTCAGAGCCCTAGGAAGTCTCTCACACTCCTCAAGGTGTCCTTCTCTGCTCCCCAGAGATGTTGCCAGATCTCTCCTATGACAGCATGACATAAATACATAAACATGCTCTGTAGTTGTAAGTTATGGAGAAGTGACTCCTCTGAATTATTTGTACAGCTTTACACTATTAGTTGATCTAACCTTTACCAGCATTCCCTTGAGGACACCACACCAGCAATGAGGTCCAGTCTTTTGTATTCTCTACATATCTTTAAATGAAAAAAAAAAAATGATATTTTGTTTTAAAGATGTTCAGATGTTACTAGTTTTGGAAAGCACTTTACTCATAAATTCAGTTATCAGGGAATTGTCAAACTAATTTGTGCACGATCTCATCTGATTATAGATGGCATTTACCCAGTAATAATTTTGTGCCTGGCACTGTGCTGAGAGCTCCACATAAAGTATTGTATTTAATATCCAGAGCACCATGATGAGATAGCTGTGCTTTCCTCATTTTTTTAACACAAGAAAATGATAGCTTTGGAGGGGTGGAATAACTTGGTTATGGTTCCTCAAAATTAACAGAATGATGATTAAAACCCAAACACCTAAGCTATGATCTAATCACTGTTGTTTACTTCTACTGGAGGAGATTTCTTTTTTCCTATTAAAAAAAAAAAAAATGTAATGTTGTCCTTTGCAGCAAGACCATTAACTTCAGCACCATGGAGAGGAAACATTTTTTCCTAAAATATTTAATTTACCATTGGGATGGGCCTGACATTTAGAAGACCTAAACCCAGAAAATCAGATTTCTGATACATGTACATAGAGAGGATTAAAAACACCAGGCAAGTATTGTGACCAACAGCCATGTGTTGTTATTTGCTAAGCAACATTAACTTAATGGGCACCAAGAAAAAGAATGTGTTCAGTGGTAGTAACAGATTCTCTTTACTTACACAAGTACAATACTATCAATTTCTTGTTTCTAGAAAAGCATTGATATTGTTCTTGTATCTGTAATGAATCATTCAAATGCTGTGAGTTCCAAATTCTCTTTGATTTAGACAATTATCTAAATTGCCAATACTGCCTATTATTTCTGGCACTCAGTACCTATAAGTTAAATTCTGAAAACATTCAATTAATTGCTCTCTGACATGATAGGTTTTTGAAAGATTTGACCTGAGTTGATGGATTCATTAATTTTAGAACATCTTATTTGCTTTCTGCTAATGGAACTTTCAGCAGGTCGTTGGTTACCTTTTGTAAGCCTCATGCAGAGTTTAAATGTCATTTTATACAAAGATATTTCCTGCACAGAATATTGGTTTAATTAATTTTGGAGAGCAAGTTGGAATTTCTCTAAGTTATTCTTGCCTGCAGTTGTACCATTGGCTTTGAAAATGTCATTGGGATTTCTTGGTAATGTGTAGGCACTCATATGTGTGAATTTAGGTGCACATGTATGTGAATGTAGGCTTTGAATGGTGATTTTGCTTTGCAAAATACATGTTTTAAGATCTTTTCAGGTGGAACCTTTTCCCATAATTGTTTCAGCTATAGGTGACACAAGAAGAGCTTGATTGCAGTATATCATGGAACATTCATCTGGAGTGTGAAGGTATGCCAATCAACATGTATAAAGAGCACAGAAAAAACTCATTAGAGGACAGCCTTCCAAATTTGAAATGTAAGTATGAGGGATGGGCACAAACAAAAGTGCAATAGATGCAGCTTTCTTCATCTGAAGGGATGGACTGAGAATAAGTGTTAAGGTCTTGGAGTTACAGTGGTTTTAGGCTGCAGCAATTTGTATATTTGATGGGATCGGAGATAATACAAGGAAATATCAACCATCTTAGAGAAAGGCGCTGTCCATCTTAAAGAACAGATGTTCAAAACATGATTATCAGCCCCTGATAAATTCAGGTGCAAATCACAAAACAAAGGCTGAAACTCGGGCAAGCTGAATAGGCTGACAGTGGGAGTAAGAGTAATTTGTCTCAAGGGCAACCTAAGGAATCTTTTTCAAATTCAACAGTCTTATGCTGGAAGCTTGAAGAATAAAAACTTAGATTCCTTAAGAGAGCAGGTAGATCTACTGAAACAATGGCCAACTTTGTTCGGCTGTGTATTCAACATGAATGGAATCAGTGTGGAGAAAATGATACTTTGAACCCACCATATTTTCTTTAGCTTCAAACGCTTGACACAGATTCCTCCTTCTGAATGAAACATTCATTGACTTCTTCGTTTATACATTCCCCAGTTTATTCCTAGTTATCATTTAGGTTCCAGCTTAAATATTACTTCTTCAGAAGACCATTGCTGAAATACTGTTTAGATAAGGTTCTTCTGCTATATGTTTCCATAGTATACTGACTCTCTGCACTTCATTGCATTACTTTTCTTTACCTATTTCACACTCTAGGCTATAGGCTCAGTAAACAAAGATACTGCAGTTTTCTTGTCTATTGCTATTTATCTCAGTCCTTAAAATTGAACCTGGCCTGAGTCTGAGCCAATTAAGACTCATGAATAAAGGGATTTTCCCAAGACCATGTGACTGTAACTGTTGTAGCTGAAGCTGAAACCCAGGTTTCCTGACTTCTAATCCAGTGGGGTTTCAGTCTAGATAGCAGAAAAGAATTCTGCAGTGCAAGACCAGTGTTCTAAATCTGGACACTATTTGGCTTGCTGATATATCAATAAATTTGGACTTAACCTCTCTGGTGTCAACTATTTAATCCTGAGAAATGGTGAATCCATGACCCTCTCTAGTTCAGAGGCATAATGTGAAAATCTAGTGAGACCAACAATGTAAAAATGTTTTGAGAAACTTATCTGTTAACATGGACAAGCATGAAGTCGATAGTAATATTATTCTTTTCATAATGCTTTCCAAGTATGAACTGATTTTATGAGTTTGGACTAGAATTTTTACATATAAAACATGTATGTATATTTTGTAATTGACTTTATTGCATAAAATCACAGTCTAGCTGTACCAAACTGATGCCCAAGTAACTTATGGGCAGTAGTAGAACTGGAATTAGTTTCTAACTTATTTGAAACATTGTATATATCAAAATATCTTAGTGGAACTCATTGTGGTGAACATTTATTCTAAGTGAAAGAGGTGGATAGCTCTACTTGCTTTATTTTATTAAAGGGAAAGACCTGTAGGAACTTGAATCTTTGAATGTTTGCTTTCTAGCTTCCTATGGTTTAGCACATCTGGTTTAAGAATCAACCTTGTACCCCACCAGCTGCTCATAAATGCAGGTATTCAACTTGCAGGGAGTAAACATGATTCAAAGAAACCTTTTCCTCTATAAAGGATATGGCTCACAGTTCAGCACTACTAATGGAGACTAGAGGTGGTCAGGGACATTGCTTTCAAATGAAGAACACAACAGGAAAATGCCAAGTGTATACTTACAGTATTCAGCAGACTATGCTCACCTCAGTATTCTTGGCTGAAGCTCAAGGCAAAGGTGAAGATCCTCAACTCATTGACTGTGATCATTATTCACTCCTCTTCCCTTCATAAGCAGCATCTCAATGATACTCTAAAGTGTATTTTAATCATCTCATAGGGGGATGGTTTGTGATACAGTAGTCTTGTTTCTCTGGCTATACACTTTATATATGCTTTAATAAAATGTGATCTTTCTTTCATCTCCTAAAATCAGGCATGCACAAGCAGAGCATCACAGGGCTGGGATTTAACAGCACAGTCATTGAACTTATTCCAACAGCAGCTGAGTGCCACAGATGAGGTCCTGTTTCTCTGGGGAGCAGCCTGATCCATTCCAGGTTCTCCCTACAACAACATTTTGAAGAAGAGTAAAGAACTGAGTTTTCAATCTGGCAATGGCTTTAAATATGAACTTTGACAGTTCCTGATTATGTGATAAAATCAACTAACTAAACCTCTCTGTTTCTGTTTTATCAGTGAGAAAATGGAGACACTATCTCAAGACTCTTCTGGGAATCAAGAAGCATTGACTTTCTCAGCACGGCATGAGGGTAATGAGGCTGGCACAGCCCCTTAGACCTAATTATCCCAAATTCACATTCTAGTTCACTCTCCAGCTGTGTGTCTGAATACTGTTTCTATCACCTCAACCATAGTGTTACTTAATTTTCCTTTATAAAGTTGTGATGCTAGTATCTACCATTCAGGCTTCTTTTTAGGATGAGCAAATATTTGCTGCTACCTAACTCCTTCTGAATCATGCTGTGTCTCCTGACTTTCTACACCCACTCTTTCTTCCCATATCCCTTTTGACCACATGTGTAAACTACCTACACTGTCTCATCATGGCCCACAGCCACCTGTCAACTTTCACCATCTAATCCAACCTTCTTCAGGGAAATTTATCCTCGGGACATTGATTTCTTTAATCCTTCTTAGAGAATTATAGCCCTTTCCTTTTCTGGTTTTTTTTTTTTTTTAATACAAATTAAGTTATTTTTCAAATGAACTGTTTAATGGGATGTTATAAGACTAGTCAGTTTAAAAGATCTTTATGGAGATGTCATTCTTGAAACACGAACAGGTGGAGGATAGAAAGATGGAACATCCCCCCCCCCCCCCCCCAATTTTACATGATATCCTGTGAGAGGATTTGCAGGGCAGGGCCAAGGCCCCTTCTGTTTCGGGATCCTTCATGCTTGAGCCCCACAATTCCAGTGTATTTTTTTCTAAACCAGCCTTTTCTGGTTTTGGTTAGACAACCATCTGTCTTTCTCCTGAAGAGCAGGCATGGATCTGAGCAATGGGGCCAGGGCAGGTTTTATGTGGTGGTGGTGACACTGTTCTCAGAGTCTGTTCTCTTCTTCTATGGCTTAGGCTTTATGACAGAGTTAGATATGTTTGTCTATTCCTCTCTTCTTTGTAAGTTCTCTCCCAAAAGATTCCTCAGTATCCTATAAATAAATAAGATTATGATTGGCTGGAGTACTTTCAAATAGTTGCTGAACCTATCTGAACCCAAAAGGGGCACAGCTTAAGCTCAGTCTGATACTCTTGGGGCTAAAGCTGAAACCAAGGATCCATTATTGATACATTTTATGGGCTTACCTTGGTAGGGTAGCAATATGAATAGGAGTTAAAATGTGGCTGAGCTGCTAAGATGGTTAGACCAATTAGCAGTTTGTATATTAAAAAATGATACAGGGGCAGAAGAAAATGTATACCTAAGCTACTATCATTATAATATTAGCAATGCTTAAATAAGCCAGTCAGTGAAGGACAAATATCATATGATCTCACCTCTTACGGGACAATAATGAACAAAACTAACAACAACCAACACAGAACCAAGTATATGAATACAAGGAATAGGCCTTCAGTGGTCAGGGGAACGGGGTAGGGGGGAGGGAGAGGTAGAGGCAAAGATGGGGAGCAGCTTAGACAAGAACCTAGGATA